>KI915043.1:9857945-10180110 GCA_000473445.2 Anopheles farauti | reverse complement strand
CCCCCCCCCCCCCCCCCCCCCCCCCCCCCCCCCCCACACAACGGGGTGGAAGCAACTCCCATTACTCATACCGCGTGCGTGCGTGTGCATACCCGCCGGACCTCGGGACACCCACCGGAGTAAATTATGCGTGTACAATTTATCTTCCCAACTATGCGAACGATGCCCACTAAGTAAACGTTTCTTCTACATATATCATCATTACGAGGATGGGGTGGAAAATGTGGTTTTGCGTGCCTCCTTTTTTCCACGCTCCGGTGTGCTCTTGAGCCCTTCACGTTCCCCTTAGAGGTGACTGTGTCGTTACGAGACTCCGTTTGGCGCGTCTTATACACTGTTCGCGTTCCCATGCAGTAACCCATTATTACTCGAACAACTTCTCGCATTTCACCGCGTCTTGCATCTCGCCAGTCATTATGGCGCTCATGGGAGCACACCAGGGTGTGAGTATGTGTCATTTACGTTCCATTCCGAGAAGGGAGATGTTTGTAGTTCGAGGAACTTGATGATCCTGGAATGGAAAGCGTCGTCGGTGGGGTACGTTGAGAAGCCATCAACATACCTTCACTCAAAAGGGCAGACTTTCGAGCGTAAGCGATTGCGACGGATTCGGTGGGAGCTTAGCAGTGAGCTAAGAAATCATTGGGAGGCATTCGCACCAACGCACCGACAAGCAGTGCATGCTCAAGTTGTTAAACAGTGATAAAAAATATTGACAAAAGGTTGCATCTAGCGATTGTTGCAGCACGACACGGTGTGCAATATTATTAACACGATTTCGACATACAAGCAATGAATATTTTTAAAGCATAACTTTAGGCGGTTAAAACTTAGACACGCTTAGCTGTTTCAACTGGTTCTCCATAAAAGTTCCACTTCATTGAATTTATTCTATATCCATTTATTCTATACATGGGTCAGCTGCCAAATTTGTAAATTGCCAATCGCACCGTTGAAGAAGCTAAAATATTTATAAAATAATCAACAAACGCATTACATCTTTGCCACCACTGTAGTCAGCACATCAACACACTTGTCGGTGCAAGGATGCAATTAGATGAGATTATACAATTTTACAACGCTCTGGTTCCAGTGCGGCCCTCGGCAAGCTCCCCGTTTCAACCACCACTTCCATCACCGGACGAAACACGACTGGCAATAAAGCATATTTTCAAACCACACACAGCTTTCCACAACTCCGAGATTCCGCTGCGATGAAAACCGTTTGCCCGAACTCGGCTCGGGGACGATGGTGCCGGTGTGTTTTGAAGTGTTGAAAATAGTATCGTCAAGCGGTGAGAGCGAGCAGCATTGGATATGTTGCGCTTGATAGCAAGTAAGATGATGAAGCACTATTGAGAAGCTGAGAAACATCATCACGGTGGCGGCGGTTGGCTTACACACGAATCGTACACGTTCGAAAGGATTCCGGATCCTTGCAATGGCGTTCATTAGCTGCCAGAATGTGTACAGTAAGCCGCATTAGGTGCTTCGAGCACCGAGCCAAGAGACAACGAGACCCACCCACCGAGTGACGATAAATCCTCTCCCCCGAACCGATTGAATGGGATCACATATTTTCCATGCACGGGATGCTGGTGGCCGCTCACGCTCGAGTAGCGCTACCGGTGGCTTGTAATTTGACACTCATAAACTTGAACATTCTCATCGTCCCCGCTCAAACGCGTGCCTTCCTTGCGGTGGTGCTCCTTACTAAAGCAGCGGGTATCGAAAAAAAAAAGTTTGCTGACATTTGCTGTCTGACACTGTTTGACAACGGCCCAAGCGTTCCCATCCGGAACCACAAACCACCCCTTGGAGGGTGGGATCGGTTTTTACTCGCCAAAGCGTTTTGGCTGCGCGTTTTTTTTTATTTTCACTGCTTCTTCTTTTTCCTCGTCTCCAGTGTCGAGTTCTGGGGTTGCCGACTGTCGCAAAGACGACTCTATTTGATGCTTCAATGGGCATCGTAATTGGATATCTGTCAAATGATGTACGTTGAAATTGCTTTCCCTATCCCATTTATCTCTACCGCTGGCGCTTTGTTCCTCCCGCCCTCGTTGCTGTGAAGATATTTATCCGAAAATTCATCCACCAATTTGGGTGGCTCTACACGAAACGAAGGGAGTATCCACTCACGGTGCTTATTGTTCGAGAGCTGCACCCCAAAAGCGATACCATTCGGGAGGATATGCAATCTGACCGGCTAAACCCAGATCGACAGGTGATGCCGTCTGTGGGAATATTGGGAACCGATTTTACTGCAGCTTATCTAGTGCCGAGTGAAGGTGACGATGTAAAGTGGCGGTTGAACCTTGCCAACACTCGCTTGCGTGAGTGGAAAAGAGTTTCCATTATAATCTACCCACCCGGCTGCTAAGAAATTCATGTTCCCCAAAACAACCGAGTGCTTTCTAGCGACAGAAAGCGAAGCGTTGTTTCATCTTATCGACGGCGGAGCGTGATAAATCTGAACCACTTCACTCGTGTAATATTTATCCTTTGGAAAGTGAAAAATCCTTTTTTTTTGTCTGTTCTATTCTCTCTTTTCACTAATAAAACACGAAGAAAAAATTCAAGCTCACTACGATAGCTCTTGATGTTTTAACACTCCAACATAAACGTTTTTTTTTACGGTGTCCGATCAATGTTTATGGTGGGTAATAACTTTCGTGCCGGGAGGTGGCAGCCACCGGTATGCATCCTTCGCGCTGGCACGGCACAGATAAACTCGGGGCAATCAGATTTACTATTGCTGCGTGTTCACTGTACATGTGTACGTCTAGCTACAACTAGTGTCTCCCTCCTCCTTCCCTCCTGTGCGCTGGTGCATTGAGTGGAGAATCCGGAACAATTTTTTATGCTAACGCGCTTTTCATCCATCCAGCCTCGTCCATCCCCCGACCGAAGCCATCCATTAGTTACTGTCCCGAATCATCCGGCTGGAACCGGGGCTGACCATTTCACGGCTCGGTCGGGATCGTTCTCCCTGCATTGTTCGCTGTTCGCTCGTCTCCGGCGACGGTTTGGGTGGTGTAGTTTTTTTTCCGACGCTTGCTTCCTCAAAAAGGACGAATGAAAAATTCGTAACCCACCCGATGGATCCATTCGCCGGGCATTGGTAAAATGCACCAGACATGGAATCAAAAGGGATGAAAAATAGTCATTTCACTTTGCTTGAGTGACCGTGTGTTCGCGCGCTCGCACGCTTGTGTGCGTGTGCGTGTGTGTGTGTGTGTGTTTGAACGACCGAGAATTGAATGAATGGAATCACACCAGCTGAAAAACCGACACCGACAACCGGGCAAAGAAAGACGACACGGAAAAGCGCTCGTAAAAAGCATAAGTCAAAGTCCATCCATTGTGGGCGACGATTCCTACACGACCGCCACCATCGCCACTACGACTCATTTACTATTCTTCCACCGGGACAGGGGAGGAGGGGCGAAGGAGGCGGCGGAGGAGAGTGAACTGAAAATTTGTGTCTCCTAACCGGGTTGTAGCTATTCTTGTGCTGCTGCTGCTGCTGCTGCCGGCGAGGGACGAACCGGGATAAAAGGAATACGGTAGTTGTGACGGTCTGACGGTCGGTTAAACCGTTGTTATTATCCGGTCCGGTTGCCAACCAGCCGTAAAGTCGTTCCCGCAGGCTAAAGTGACCCTGACGATGCTGCTGCGTGTGGAAGATGTAATTTAAACTGTCATTTGTACGGTTTAAGTACTATTTAGGAGGAAAAGAATGATAAAAACGATGGGATGATCGATAAAAGAGGAGGTTATTTTTTTCTGTTTAAGCAAAATTATTATTTATTTCAAGTGAAAAGTTTGGAATGATGTTGTTTTGGCAAAAAATTATCTGGATTAAAGCTGGACGTTACAAGTCACCAACATTAAAGCCTCTACTCCGCAAAAGGGGTTCATATTTTTTTATTTCGGGTATCAAACACAACCTTCCACTACTCTCTCCACCGTTCCATCCCGAAACTCAAGCTCCCATTTTCATCATCAACAGCCCACGAACGGAAAGAAACAAAACATCACTCCAGCATCCCCGCAAACATATGTGCTAGTTCGGGCGGTTTCCGCTTTGTCGCAAAATGGCGCTGCAAGCGGAGCATGCGCCCTCTCGCGGGCGCTCTCTCGCTCTCTCGCGCCGAAATGCGAACACGAACGAACGCACACGGCAGCCCCCGTGTGCGTGCCGTGGGACCAGACGACGGTGTGTTCGGGCGTGTTGGGCACAGCATCGTCCCGGTCGCACGCGCCGGACCAGTTCTTGCAGATTCATTCCGTGCGAAAGACGCCAGCGCACCATCCGAGCGTGTGTGGAGCGATCCGTGTGGATCACAGTGTGTGAAGCGAGCAGTGAGCAGGAAAAACAAAACCGCGCGGCCACACGCGCGGCGACGTTCCCCAGCAGCAGAAAACAATCGTACGAAAGCGAGTGAAATAAAACAAATCCTTACACACCCGACGGTAGGCGGTGATTTGCGCTCGGGAAAGAAACCGCTCCCGTGCCCACCGGAGCGTTGAAACATTTCAAACACAAGGATTAGAACGAGCGCTTGGAAGGTGATGGGGAAGGGTGTGCGATGGGAGAGCGGAGAGGGCGCTGCAATATCGCGGCACACAAAACCCACCGCATTAAGCATCAAACAGCGCCAAATCAAACAATTTCGTTGATTCGAACGCGCGCTCAAAGTGAAAGTGAATGAGGAAGGTGAGTTTTCTCGGAGCGGTTGTTTGTGCGTTGCTTTTATAGCGTTGCTTTGGTGCACCAAAACGTGTCTGAGAAGGATTCTCAAGTCTTGTCAATGTGTCCGCGTGTGTGTGTGTGTTTGTGTGTGCGAGCCGCAGCAGTGAGAAATGGTGAAAGCGATGTGTCACTAAAAGCGAGGCCAAACCATTCAAGCTCTCGCGTCGAACCTCGTCTCCCCTCGTGCTGATTGTTTGCTTTCTTCATCCCATCCCTGAGAGGTGTTTCCCTCCCACCCTTGGTCCGGATGAAGGGCTTCTGAACGCGAGTGTCTATGCGTGTGTGTGTGTGTGTGTGTTTGTGTGATGAAAGCAAAGAAAACCGGCAGGACGCTTCGAGGGCTGCCCGCGCGGTTCGCCTTTCTCGAAACGTAAAGCCATTCAAGTGGAAAGTTTTTCCGGCCTCCGTCGCGTTGTCGGGAGCGAAGGAGCGAACCGGAAACGGCATCTGGTACTCGTGAATTTCTCCAGCTGTATATGTGTGTGTGTGTGTGTTTGTTTGTGTGTTATGTTTGCTTGGCATCTCGATCCGGTGTTTTCCGACGAAGGCAAATCAATCGACTGGGCGTTGTATTTCGGTACACTCTGGGTTGAAGTGTGATAGAAGGCAGAGAGCAAAAATCGTACGGTCGTTAGAGGAGCACTTTTCGCCTGCTTGGATGAGTGGCGACTGTTGCGAATAAATCACATTCTTCGGTTTCCGTTCTGGATGGTGCTGGTGGGGCCGACGGTTGATCCGCTCCAACGCTCCCCACCCGGTCAATAATCAGGCTTTCGAGTGGTGTTGTTCCGTCGAATTTCACTCACGCACGCAAACCTACACCGCACCACGGTTTGTCTGCGATTATGCGCGTGGTTCACACTTTCCGCGACACAGCATGATAATTCGAACCCATCTCAACCGCACGTTATCATGAAGGACATCCCATCCTTCGTGTAAAACCTGTCCCACATCTCCCACTGCCACCGGCACCAACCACCAGCTGCGTGAAATAATTTGCTTCCGGTTCCGGTGCGAGAGTCGATGAAGGGTGTGTTGATTGGCATATCCTGTGCCCTCCTTCCCCATTTACACATATACAAACACACGGGCACTCGCAAAACCGGTACCGACATGTAGCTTCAGCCGCTCTGTGAGCAGGCGACGGGGAGGGATTGTGAAGATATAATTTAGTGCCACTTGAGAACATCCGTAGTTAATCGAAAAGAAATCTCCAAAAAATATTAAAAAAGGTTTCTGGATGTACGAAAGAGCACACACAAATAACGAAATGACGTATCTTTTTGCAGGCAAACTTGGAAAAAGAAACTAAACCAGCCGGAGTTCGGTATCGATACATAAATCCTTCACATTGTTTCCAGCGTAAAACCAACCCGATCGGTGACGAGCGAACAGGATTTATCGCTCAATAAAGAAGGATTAAGGTGGTGGAGTGAAATTCACACTCCCCGATGGGTGTGCGAAAACGGATTAAAAAGCAGTTTTAGAACCTCCAGTGCTCGGGTGTTTATGAGTGTATTTGTGCGTTTGCGTTTGTGCCAACAGCAACAGCACCAGATCGGCGAAAAAGCCATTCAAATTGCGTCTGATTGAGTGCAAGAGTGTATTTGTGCGGGTCTGTCTGTGTCTGTGTGTGTGTGTGTGAGTGTGTTTGCGAGCGAGTGTATCCCCAGCAGGATCGTAAAAATAAGCATTACTACATTCGCTCGCTGAAAAGGATAAACCTTCCCGTAGGGATCATTTTTCAACGCCACAGCCACTTACACGCTGGTGGCCCCCGGTTTTTCCGTGCTCCTTCCCTTCGGTGTCCCGTTCCGGCACGGTGAATCGGTGCAATTGACAGAAGGGTTAAGGATCTCCCGGGTTGCAGAAAAGGAGCAAACGGAGAAAAGGAACCCAAGAGCGGGCAACGTTTAAAGCAAGCGGCAAACAGGTAAGTGAAACGGACACGGGCTCCATCCTCTTGGGACTCGCGTTTCCAGTCTCAGCTAGAGCAGTTTTCTCGGGTGAAGAAAGCAAGGGAAAGAAACAGATGCGGGGTTGAAATTAGCATCCCGAGGATCAAGCGTAAAGTACCACACTCAAAGTGTCCGCTCTTTCAATCGGTTCATGCAATCCACCCTGGGGGGGTTGGGTAGTGAGCCTTGTTGACAGTGAAAAGCCGAAAAACCACAGCCAAAATGTTACGCGAGCGCACCGGGAAACTGACCACCGGCTCGTGTGAAACTTTTCCCTCCACACTCCTTTCCCCCTCGACACCCTCGCTTTATTGTACTCACCCACCCCATGGGCTCGCGAGTGGCAAAATGTTCAGCTGAGCTTCTGCGGTTTTTGGCACCGAAACCGACAGCGGGAAAGTTGGGGCGTTATAATTGGGAAAACTTTACACTTTTACACCAACCCAGCCATCACGGTCGAGGAAACAACGGGACAACCGTTGGGGGAAGGAGGGAGGGTTGAATGTTCGATCGCTCGAGGAGGGTTCGTGATAGGAGCTTGTTGAAAACTGTGCTTCGGAAAACATGCTTCCGAGCCATTACACACACACGCGCACACACGTACATACTCTCTCACAACAACCCAAATACGTGCTTCGTTTTAGCAAAAATGTTTTATGCGTTTGTGGTCTGACGGTGGTTGTTCAAAGCTATGAAGAAAAAAACACGAACACCAAGCGATAGATGGAAAAATAGAAAAATTAACCTACCCGGTCCACTCTCGGGGAAATGGTGTCTATTAAAACCGGTTCAGAATATCAAATTACGTCGAGTACCTTTGCGATCAGGTCATGATAGGGGGCCAACTGGTGGGGTCAAGCAGATTCCACCGTGTGTCGATATATAACACCAATTACGCTGATTGCTTATGGCAGGGATTCTTAAACTAATCATGGAAAGTGGTTTTCTGGTGTGTGAATTTGATGAGAGTTCGGTTTTGTTCTATTGTTCTGTATTGAGCTTTTCTTCTTATAAAGTTTTATAAAACAAACCAATAATATTTATTTTGACTGATCCGTAAAATAATAATAAGGTTTTTTTTAATTAAAAACATCGATCAATATGATCAGGCCGATTCTAGTAAAAAAAAAAGAATCTTATAAAAATGACGATTCTTTTTTCACCAAATCTGTAATGCTCCAAAATAAAATATTATTGTTCATTTTTAATTGCAATTTAATCACATTCTATTAAAGAGCCATTCTATTTAACGAATGCATGCAACTATCCCAATCACATAAAGTCAGCCACCCATTTTTCCAGAAGGTACGAACATTTTTTCCACTCGAACACTTCTCGATTACACTTCGGCAAGAGAGAAACAAATCGCTCCGAAAAATACTTACACCCGAAGGTGTAGAAATTTTTCTTTGAAACAAAAAGCACCGGCACCGGCGCGGACCTTTGTCAGACCCGCCTGTCATCTGGTGCCGACTGGCTAGGCTAACTGCTAACCGGGGTCCGTTCCGAAAGGGGTTTATAGAAACAGTTTTCCAAGAAGGAAACTCTATTATTACGCAAATAAGACTCGTCTTGGCTCGACAGTTTCGCACAGAAATCGAGGAACTGCAGAAACCCTCGCTCGCGGTCCGAACCGCCTCTGCCGTTCTCCAGAAGTACGGAGACGAAGCTCGAACGATTGCTTTTGACATCGCTGAAGCATCACTTCTAGGAGCGGCTCTAATCTCTTGCACGCACAGTTTCTTACGCTCGCCGTTCACTTCACTTCTACCACTGGACGCAGTCGTTTTCGAGAGGGTTTTCGTTTACAAAACGAGTCAAGTGGTGACCGAAGCACCAAGTGTAGTAGCAAGCAATCGGAATGGGTTTTGCTGGCGAGATCCGACCATAAAGTGAAGCAGATTGAATCCACCGGCCAACGTTTGGAATCAATCATGCACGTTCCGATTCAAAGTGGAATTTCCAGCAACATCGGGCACACAAACTATGCCCACTGAATGACTCAATTCAACGTAAAGCTCACATGTGTTGCCCTGGATGGTAACAAAGAAAAGAAACGTATAAAAACAGCTTGAAGATAAGCCGAAAGAAAAAAAACACAAACTCACACTCCCACACTGCGTCAGAACGCGTCGTGTTTCGATGATGGCGTTGGTTTCAAAATTCAATCGAATCTGTCTGACCTCTGCAGCATCATAAAAGCTCCGGCGTCGGGCGGCCCCATCATTGACTTTATACGTTTCTCTTCCCATTCGACACTCTCTCCAAAGGCTCTCGAAACAACACGCACACACCGTACGCCTCGAAATTGATTGACTTTTTTATTCGCCGCTTTCTTGTCTCTCCACCCCACCAACCGTAAAGCGGATACCGCCACGTTCGTGCCGTGCGCTGAAGAAGGTGTTCGGAAAGTGCCTTGGTGGCGGGCAATACACACGAGAAACCAACGCCAAAGCAAACCCGGATTTCCATCCGATTGGACCGCACCATGCGCCGACAGCTTGAAGAAAGGCTGCCGAAAACCGAACCGGAAACTGTTTCCTTTTCCGTCTTGTGCTGTCACGCATCATTTCCAATTTATATTTTTGCTTCATGGCACACCCGCACGGGCAGCAGGTGTGTAGGTGTGTTGGTGCGCGTGTACGTACATTGCGTTTCGATCGTAAAACTCCCTTCCTAACACTGCCATCATCATCAGGGTGGCGGTGGCGGTGGTAGAATGAAAACCGAATGCTGATGCTTTTTAAAAAGGCGACCGGCCCGTTTGTGTGGGTGTCTGGGTGAGACCACGTACAGCACGATGGCCACAATCATTTCCATCATTGTGCAATTCATTACAGGCCTTTTTCCGTTGCTTACCACTTCTTAGTAGTGATGGGCAAGACAATAAACGGGAAAGATTTTCTCTCAGCTTGAAAAGCAAAACAAAATCCTTCAAGTTTAAAATCTTTTAAAATAATTTTAAAACGAAAATTTAACCCAAAAAAACACTTTTTCAAAAATCATTTTGATGCTATGTCAGGCAAAGAGTAACGAATCTGGTATGGTTTAAAAAAAAAACATTACAATTTGCTCGTCCATCACCATTTTTATTCCCTGTAGTGCAGAAAAGATTGCCTCAATCTCTTTTTTTTCTCCCTCTCTAGCATTGGTATTCGTTTTTGTTTTGTTTTCTTGCAACTCACTTCTATTGTGCGATATTTTTCTTCCCCTCAAGGCAAACTCAGGGGCGTGTGTGGGTTTCGCTGGAAATGGAAAATTTGCAACCACAAAACCCTCCATCCCTTTTTTATTTGTTGAAGCGGCCCCCTCCCCCGCCCCTCCAGCCGTTTGCTTCTCCGCACCTCATTTTGCGTTGTTTGTTCGGGTTTGGGTTTGTTCCAGCCCGGTGGAAGTCATTATCAGCTGCTATTCAGCGGCGAAAGATGCTGTACACACCACATTGCCGCAGCCACTAATAGAAGTTTCATTCCGTGCTCGACAACACGTCCCACGGGACACTTGCCGCGTGGAGAGGTAGCTGATAGAGAAAAACCCAGCAGTGGTGTGAGAGGCGACGAGAAGCGAAAACTGCAATTAGTGTGGTAGCGCAAATAATAAAAAAGCTGACAAGAGAAAACAGCCATGGAGGCGCCTGGTCGCTTTCGAGCGATAATGGAGTCACATGGGTGTCCGGTTGGGTGAACTGTACACAGAATTCACCGCTTTCTTGGGCACTTTTCGAATGTGGGAAGTGTTCGAAGCGATTAACACCGCCCGAAAGCACTTCGCGTTTGTGCTGAACAAATGTTTCTCTTGCCTGTGTAACATTTCACACAAAATCAATCTCAAATCTCTACCAACACCCAGGCTAAATGGTTGATGTAATCCAATCACGAATGATCCCAGCTCCATCGCATAGGCATCCTTTTTCACTCGAGAACCTCTCACCACCGGCACGACACGGTGCTACGAAGCTAGAAAGCCATCTAAAGCACCATTTATTTACACTCGCTCCCACCAGAAAACAGAAGCTAATTAGTGATTGTTGAATTTTTGATGTCGCTCGCCAGAACCCTCACACGCACAAATGGCACACAGCACACGACGCGGCCGCCCACGTCCTTCTTAACGGCTCGCTCCGGTAAATGTTTAATCGAGTTCCCAGGTTTTGCCAGGCATCCAGGCAGGTGCTTTAACGCACACGTCGGCTTTTGGGCACGGTTTTCGCAAAAGGCAAACCCCGAAAGCGAAAAATCAACCCACGATGATGGTCTTAAGTTTCGGGCAAGAAACTGCTCTCCGCCGATATTAGCCCCCGAAGAGTTTTGCCGCAAAACCGTACCCGAATTAGGTCATCGACACGGTAGAAAGGCTTTAAATATTCAGGCGGCGCGTGTGGTTCTGCTGCCGTTGCCGTTTCTTTTAAGCTTTGCTTTTTCTTACCCCATTCGACCAGCATGATTTTTCTTCCACTGGCGGTGGAAGCAGGCGAATAAAAAGCATCTCGCACACGAGGGCACGCGCGCGCGCGCTCTTGCCAAGAAAGTGTGAAATTTCGCTCCAAGAATAGCTAGCGAAACTTGAAGGCTTGCCGCTGTTGAGGATTGCTTCATTAATTTTATGAACTATGGTACAACCAGCGGAATGCCGCGAGCGAGAACGGAGGCGGCAGAACTTTAGCGATAGATAAAAGAATTAGGATAAATGAGTGTAATGATTGATTTTTTTCGATATCTTTTGATCGATAAAAATGAAAAAATCACCCGTTGGGAGTGAGAAATTCACGCAAAATAAAAAAAATGGAAAACAATGATGATTAAGTAGACCGCATTTATCTAAATCTACATTTTACACCTCCAACGGATTATATCAGAGTATCATTTCTCTATAGTTTTTCTCTTAAAAAAAGGAAGAAATCATAATCGTGCGAAATGAAAACGATCAACCAAGCAATCATCCATCAATTTGATCCCGAGAGGTACCAGAGATCATCCTGCTTCAAGAAAGGTCATCTGACATAGCCATTGTACCGAGCCGTTGCGGTTCCTTCTTTTGTCCTGCTCTGCTCGATGGCATAACGTCCAAACCACACGAAATGACGAGATTTTGGTTGGTGGATTTTTGAAATAATATCTCTTCTATGCCGAAACTGCTGCTACTGCTAGCTGCTGGTGATGATGATAACGAAAAACGGAGCATGGCGAATAAAAAACCAGGTGTCTGCAACACACAAGTCCGTATATTTTTGCGGACATCGCAACGTGCCGTTGTCACAGAAATGCCCACTTTCGGGGCTCACCATAACGACAAAGTCTTACTGAACTGTGTGTGGGCATCAGCCTGTGAGCTTCGTCGGCGGGACAGATTTCGATGGCGATGGCGCGCCGGTCCGGAGAAGACGGACACCGTCATAAGTTAATCTGTTTTTGTGATGGATTTATGCAGCTCATCCTGCCACCGCGCTCATCCACCCATGTACACGCTCATGGCTCATGGTTGATGGCACCGGGATCATGTTGCCTCTCGTGTGCAGCAACGCTGCGCCCCAAAAGATAGATAGCACTGGGGAGGGGGAGTTTGATGGAATCCTGTCCACGTACGGGACGACGAGTGATGCATCCGAACGCGTCAACGGTGAGAAGACGCCACGCTGTATCGTATATCATCTGCAACATGATACCACCGGGAGAACCACCGGCACACGGCTCGCCTCACCACGACCAAACCCACGCCACGGTCATGCCCATTTGCGGTCGCAAATCTTGCAGTACGATGCACGGTGCAATCGGGCAGAAGAGATAGCGAGTGACCCCCCCGGCCCGGCCCGACCGGTGGCAAGGTTAGGTTAAGAACGCTTGTTGACGATGCTTTTTGCGTATGGGAAAATATTTGCCCATCGCCGGAGGAAATACATCGGAAGTGCATTAGCCACGGATGCGGGAAAGCGATGAGACAAGAGATTTTCCAAGAGACCCGTAAACGCATCTTCGGTGTGGAAAGTTTGCACACATAATTAAGGCACCTTTCTATAAGACCATAAATTATTTTGTTAACAGTTCGATAGTTATGACCTCCACAAACGAATTCATTCTGCGCTAGTAGTGATCAAAACAAATACATTCTTTAGAAAACATAAAAATTGTTCAAACTGCCACTATGCTGCAAAAAAATTTCACTATTAGTAAACCAGTTAAACATAATGGAATTCTTTTCACAATAATACTTTAACTTGAATTTTAGTTTTGATATTATTTCAAAGATCGTTTCCTCAATTTTTAATTCAATTCCTTCTTCCTTCTTTCTGCCCCAAAACCTTATTACATTCTTCAACGCATACCGTGTTTCCGTCACCATCCACCGTTGGATGGCTTGTTTACTATGCGTTGTCCGTATTTGGAAGGTAGTAACGTGACGGGAACCAAAAAAAAACATACCTTCACACACAGAAGCCCCCGGAGAAAGGACATCCGCTTCCAGCAGTCACGACGCTGTCGGAAATATCCGTTCCTTTTCGTTGGTCTTTCCTGTTATTGTCGTGAATTGTTGTACTATTGCAAGCGCGGTTGCTCAAGGAGGGGGAAAAGATGGAACCAGAGCGATCCACAAGCAGATGAGCACTTTGCACGGGGACGCAAGCCGAACGCAAACATCCGAACTGATTTCACCACCGTGATTATTCCGCACCCGAAGCGGCCGGAAGAAGCCATCGGAACGATGGCTTCATTTCGGGCGCTTTCCTGTGGGAGTTTTCGCTTTTCGCGCTCGCCAACCAACAGCTGAACGGCCTGCGAAACGTGCAGCGGGTACGTAAAATGCGTAGTACGCCGAAAACAAATAAGGTTTCGAGAGACAAAACGAAAAAAAAAATACAGCAAAAAGCGTGGATGCTCTCAAACATTCCCTGTGAGCCGGTGTTTTTTTAGTCGTTCTACTCATTCCACTTGACACAAAACAATCATGGAGCGAACACACACACGCGCTCTGGGGGAATGTAAAGAAATTTAAATTATTCTTCAGAAACAATCCCACCCCGCCCTCCCACCTCTTCAACTGCCCTTAGCCCAGAACGATCAGTCTCGACTCGAGTGGCGAGTGGTTGACGTGTCTGTCGTGATGGCTTGGTGTGTTGGTCCATCAGCGTGTCCTTTTCGCGAGGAACGCGAGCTACTGACAAATTCCCATAGAATGTAGGTGTGGGATTGTTTTTATTCACTTCCATGCCGCATATTCATGTATGAGCGTGGAGCTTGCCGCTCGCCTAGTGGGTGGGTGGGATGGGAAATATATCACAAAATAACTCACGCACCGACTAGACCGTGCGAGTCGGCAAACTCCGATAGGAATTAAGGACGAACGGACCCCAAACCCGGGCCCGGCGAGAGAAATGCCTAAGCAGCGCTGGGGAACTAAGCGAGTCGTGCGCTCTCACCGGCCTCATACGTTACGAATTATCCGCATGGCTTCAAAATTAAATTCATGGAAAATATTTCACCGAAGGGGTTTCAGTATGTTTCCTTCTGTTTTTATTGTACCTTTGCCCTCCGCTTCAATGCCCTCCGCTTTCTACGCCGCATTTGCGGGGGTGATTGAAATGAAAGTGAAACCATAGTCGTGATGGTTGGAAGCAAAGGGAAATTAAATTTACCCTCCCGTTTCTGGTTCCCTCGTTGCCGTGTTTCCATCGCTTCGATGTTCTCGGAACAACACAAAATGCCACGCGACTTTGGTGTATGTGTGCGTGTGACGCCACACGTGGTGGCGAGTGCTTCGGGGAAAATAAGCTCCCCGTTTCCCCCCCCCCCCCCATTCAGCCCACCCCAGCCCGATGGGGGAAACGCGTTTGATTTATGGCCAATTCCGAACTGGCAGTTGACTTCCTTTTCACGCTTCACAGGCACTAATCATCGAACATCGATTGCAAATGATTTATTGCGGTGAGTTTTCTCGACTTAGTTTTTCCACATATACACCCAACGCGCGGCATGGTGTGTGTGTTTAATGACACATCGAGCCGAACTCGTTGTCGTCGTCGATGTCGGAAACGTCGTCATGTCGCCTTTACAAGCAACCAGAGCGAAACCACAAACATCAGTTCAATGAGCAGGCAAGCACGTGTGGGGAGATAATGGTGTCTGGTTAGTTCGTCAACTCGGCTGGAAGTGATTTGAGGTGCTCGTTTCACAAATTAACTAAGCAAAATTTCGTATAAATCAGAGCTCTTGGTTATTTTCACATTAGTTATGAAAACTTGCGTAGAGAATTGAAATATTTCATCTTTTACACTAATTTGAAAACACATTTTCTTATTTATAACATAAACAAGAATTTTTATATTAATAAAAAAACCTAAAAATATTAAAATATCACCTTTTTTTCATTCAAACAAAACTTGGTTCGAAAAAGGAACGTGTGTGGTTTTTGGTGTAAATGACGAAGGATTAATCTGTTCTCCAAACAAACGACCGACTAGCTCCTCGTTTTTCGACCGAAATTTGGATCAAGCTGTGAATACGAGGGCCCGAATTGTGTCAGACGCAACGTGACACCATACATTGCGAGTCATTTCCATCAGCGGGACGGGCAGCTGGCATTTGTCAGCTCAACGAGGTTCCGGGAAAATTCGGGGCTCTCGCACTCTCTCTCTATCTCTTTCTCTTCCAGCGCCAGTTGACAAAAAATAGGACAAACAGATCATGCTACATGCCCTTTCACGGGTACTAATTAGGTCAAAATTCAGAAGAACGTCAACTTTGGTGTAACAGTGGTTTTTGAGGTCGAATACGTGTAAGCGTGTTACAATCAAAAGATTGCCGAACGGTTCTATGAAAAATAGATCCAAAAACAATCGACAACGGGGTGGACGCATCTGCTATCAATTGTTCCGGAAGCTTCAAACCAACCCAACATAGCAAAGAACGATCAATTGCAAATAATGCATGTTAGATGGTCGCTTGTAATTGTTTTACTACCGCCCATTTCAACGGCTCACGGGGGTTGGTTTCGTTGCATCAAAGTGGCACAGGAGGTGAGGACGACCGACTCGTTGGAACATCCCAATCCAGGTCTTTAATGGGAATAATACCTTCCCGGAAAACTTCCACAACGGTCATACAGCACGCACCAACGGGAAATGTTTGCTTTCTTTCTGGGTTAGTGGTCCCGGTGCTACATCGGCACATGTCGATAGAGAAAGTTTTGCCCGGCTAAAGTGTGCTTTTTATTCTGCACGTTTACCCGTTGTTATTTCCTGCACGCTGTTTGTTGGAGCTACAGCAAGAACGAACGTATGGTTGGGGTTTGTGCGAGTGTAGGTGAAGCTGTGGTAAAACATTCCGTTCCGGGTGAAACGATACGGAATATAGCCTTGGGAAATGTTATCAAACGAGTGGTTTTACTCCCGGAAAAATACGACATGGGCATGTTTTCTGCAGCGTGTATCATCGAACAGGGTTTCCATGTGGATAAAATGACATGGGTTTGTGATAGCTCAAGCTAAAAATGTTATTTAAATAGCAAAATATTCAAAATAAAATTCCAAGTAATAGAGAACCGTTTCTGTTCAATATTCAGTTCAATTTTACTTGAACAGTATGTAATAAATTAGCACAAATTTATTTCAAGCTTTATTTTTAATAAAATCATTCTCCAAATATAAAACTAAACTAATGTATTTCAAAAACTTCTTCTTTTCAAAATGTTATGCTTGATGCAAGTGTTATTCACAGCACCCGTCTTTCTCTATAAACTTCGATCAAGTAATTCTTTCAACAATTCAGCACCATCAGCTTCTTCTGTGCTGGAAATATTTATACCAAACACACAAACTAGTTTATTGAGCAACTTTTCCACTCTATTCAGCACATATGCGTTCCACTACAACTGCCTCAACGACTCACAACAGCTGACTGGTGGGAAAATTACTTTCCTCTAGCCACGCCACGCATGTGCTTGAACGAGGAACAATTTTGCTACACACTACAGCCGTAGACGAGTAGATAACCGTTCCATTCCTTTTCTAACCACACGCACACATTCCACTCCCATTCCGCTTCGAGGGGTTTGAAAAAGTTACAGCCCTCCAGGACGAACCAAACAAAAAAAAATCCATCCAAACGCACACATCTTTCCCACTTTCTCAATCAAACCATGAGGTTTCGGTCGGGAATTGAACGACGCACGGTTTCCGACGGTGGCGTGCGGGAAGGACGTGGATGAAACTTTCTGTCGAACCACTCCACATCAGCACACATCAGCTCACAAAACTGCAAACTTTTTCATTAAAAGCCTCACAACCTCGACGCGCAGCGCCCGCTTCTCCCGCTCCCGAAAGGCGAAAGCGAAAGCAGTGTGCAAATATTATCATATTACTTCATCGTTTCGAGATTTACTCACGGGTTTTGCGGCACTCAGCGCGCATTTTAACCCACTCACGGGTGTGGCCGTCTAGGTGTGGTGGTGCTGGTAGGCCCAACAACCAGTACGGCGTTGGATGGTGGAAGTGGGAACGAGTTTCGGCGGTTGGGCATGTAGCCGGATGTGTCAGATAGGTTTTGTTGCTCGACCCGGTCCCGGCCTGGGCCTGGGTCTGGGAAAACTTTTGCATCCAAACATACACACACACACACTGGCACATTTACACGCACACGAGCTTAAGTCTTAGGAGGAAACTAAAATCCATTTCCGATCCAACCCGCAACGATGCCGGGAACTCGTCGTCGTTCTGCTTTCGTCGCCCTTAATGTGTGCCTCATTTGTGGTGCACTTCAGTGCGGAGCCGGTCATAAAATTGTCGAACGCGATTTTCTCCACCGTACGCGTACCGAAATGGGATTCATTACACCGAAATTGTGCACGACATGAGTACGGCATCAATACATGTGGGAGTGGATAATGCGGTCGGTTTTCAGAAGAATTACTTGTTCGAAGTGTACAGTGATTGACGCGTGAATGGGTCTACCGCAATGAATGGGAAATTTTGTTATGTTTTCTGACGTCAATGACTATATCACGTTCCATAGTTTTAAATGTTGTTTTTGAAAATATAACAATTAAAAGATTTTTTTACATGGAAAAATTTAACATCTAAATATGGTTTCAAAAAACATAAAAAATTTGAAAGTGCATAACAGATTTGAGTTCAATACAATATTTTAATCGTGGAATGATTATTCCTACATTGGACGTTTATTATAAAATGAAAGATGAGTTAAAATGTTGCTAGGCTGATTAACTAGGATATATTTGTCGAGTACTGTACCACATAAGCCGTAAATTAGGACGTCACGATGAGGCTACCGAAGGCCGAACAATCGAATGATTATCGAACATAGAGCAGTCAATTTGCAACAGAAAAGAAACGTCCCGAAAACTAATACACCATCATATACCGTGCTATCGACGCAAACAGCGCAGCGATGACGTTGATGAAGATACTGATGACAATGATAATTGCAGCTATTATCGTCGTCGTTTGAAAATGCGTTCGTCGTCACAACGACCGCTAGACGAGCACGCACACCCAGACACACACACACACTCGTACAGACCATTCCACCCCGGTGTGATCGGAAAGCAATCAGAAGGAGGGCCGTAGCCCTGGAGAAAATTTCCATTTGCGCTCGGTAACGATCGAAAATTTATATAAAATCATGTGCTCGTTAGAGGAATGTAATTTCTTTACGGATATTTCCCGTTCGGATTTCCCGTCCGGAACACTGCCCCAGCGAGGAGTTGACCGAGCGAGGAAAATCGTATTTAACTTCCATTTCGCTTCATCAGCCGAATCGGACCGTTCCGGTGGGGGATCGACGTAATGAGTGAGCTTCCTCCGTGGTAGAGCTTCCTCCGTGCGGTTGCACCTGCTTCGCCTGGTGTTCTGGTTTAGTGACGGTTGTAAACTAAACTTCGTTAACCTCCCCCGCCGGATCCCCCCGTAAACTTCACTTGGAGCTTCTTTGCGGAATTGATTTGCTATGCGCCCGCCAAAACGCCAGCATCCCGGGGCACGCCAATAAAAAAAAAAACGTAGATCGATTGGTTTTTGTAGCCTGCGGTTAAATTAATGATGGGTTCGGGAAATTGCGATAACCGTTGGGTTGGCCCCTGGGAGGGGGGAAAGTAGCGAGACGTACAACGCGAAATGACCGCTGCCAACCGGCAAGGCAGTGGCGAAGGTTCATTTTCCGCTGGTTAGCACATAAAAATTAGCCATTTTTATAGATTACTCAAGCGGATTATGAAAGAGGGTGGCATCGTCAAAAAAAAAGAATTACGGCCATTTTGTTTTCACTACGGTTGTCTTTTTTTCTGTGGTACAGATTTGGGGTGAAAAATTCATTGATTGCCTGCGCTCCGCTGTCCACCTCCCATTTCTGGGCGATTTAACTTTCTCCAAATCGAAACCATTATCGAAACGGCCCCCGTCGCCCCATGAAAACCGCGCGGGGTGTGGCTGGGATGATCGTAAAAAATCACACACCAAACCCGGCCCGATGATCGCCATCATCATTATCATTCTTTTTGTACGATTCGAGCACTTTTTTTCTTCGCTTTGTTTGCTATGCTTCGCAAGAATAACGCGTGGAAAATGCGTTTTATCACTCTTTAAAGTACATCCGTAGCTCAGGGAAAGCAGCACAGTAACGGCTCGCCCTGAAACTGTGCTTGAAGTAATTTATGTCTATTCGGTTTCGGTTTCTCCCGCGTACTTTGCGAGGGGAGTGTGGTGATTTATTTGCTTTATCACACCGTTTAATGGTTGATTGTTTTGTAAATAATTTCACGCGCCGTGGTGTTCGTGTTCGGACGAGTGCGATTATTGTGTTTATTTGTTTTCTCTGCACATTATCGATTTAAACAACCTTTAAAAATCTCTTCCATAGCACGAAATCTAAACATTACAGGATGATGAATGAAAAACAATATTCCAACACTAAGCTTTATGTAGAAAATTTAGGTATTTGCTCGGATTTTATATAAAATAAATATAAGCTGCTTACAAGCTACCAAAAAGCATTACTGTATTGAAGATATTTAAGCTATTAAACTTTGCATACATTTAGGCGCATTTTTCGAACTCGCGCCGAAGAATCTACAATCCACTTGAGACTGTCTGAACTCTCCAAAAAGCTAATGATTTTTCATTAGCAATAGTTATCCATATGTTAGCTTGCTGATACTTATAGCAAAACAATTCAGATTGAACCTAATAATTTAAATACTTTCTGATTAATGAACTTATCGTCCACTGTCAGTATAATCTCGCACAGATATTTAATGTATTTTATCTCCCACCGCCCTCAAATACAAACGAAACACAAGGCAACACTCTCATTTGCACACATATCAGTGAGAGTACGGTCACAACGCTCTACTGGCGAGAAGATAACCGAAATTCCGATGAAGCTTAAGTCCCAACATAATTCCCTAGAGTGGAGGTAGAAGCGAAAAAAAAAATGATAACGCTTACGGGTGCGAGTGCAAAATAAACTTTCCTGGCCGGTGGCCTCAATGGCTCGGATATGGTCCGCGGTACCACAATCGCGCACAAACTGGTGCCTTCGCGTAAAATCCACTCGCCACAGTGGCAGCAAATACTTTTAGTGCAGGGCTTTACGCGGATTTTCCGCGGGCGGAACTGGCGGTGGTGGTGGTGTCCGTGGCTGCCACTGAATTCGGTGCCAAGCACAATCTGGATCGGGCTGTTTTTTTTTACTTCACTTTTCGGTCCTTGTTTTTTGGCAACGACTATTATCGATCGATTTGCGACGGACAAATTCCGGGGTTGGGATGAATTTTTATCTGCAATATGGATGGGTATCATCTTTTGAATGTGGTCCTGAGCTACAGGACCTATCCGGACACTCTATCAATTGCGGGCTCGGTGAATGTATGCCGGAAGACAAATAGAGATCCGCAGCGGTGAAGCAGCAGCAGCACCGGAAGCAATAACCACCGAATCCTCCCAGCGCCAGAGGGATTCTTTCCTCGTCTCTATGGGCACCTTATCGCCACGGATGCACGTTGGTACGTCAGCGCCCGCCCCGAAGCAAGGAATGCAGTTGGATATGTGTGTGCTTGTGTGTGTGTGTGTGTGTGTGTGTGTATCGTCGTTCTGACACGGAATTCCCGCCAACTGAAAGCTGTCGCCAGTCGCCGAAGGATTTTCGTGGCGTTTCCGTTCAGGCATGATGTCTAGCCGGCTGGCGTCTGCGGTCGGCTCGTAGCAGTACTCCAACAATTCCTGCATTTCTTACCCATCGCAACAGGGACACCACGGGAAGCACGAACTCAATAACATAACAATTTCCATACAAATTGTCGAAACGTGAAGTAATGTAATGGGGTAAATAGACGAGCGACGAAAAGGGAGCAGGAAGTGACAGCGAAACGCTCACTATATTATGACATAAACGAGAGACGCGGGTGTTTGGCAAGTGCCAGCTCTTCCGTATGTTCTTGGCGCGAGAACGCGCGGCGGAGGCGAAACGCAACAAGACGAACAATAATTGAACGAGGGAGAGAAGGCGGAAAATAGACTCCGAGAGCTTAATGCTGATAGAATTTCCACTGAATTTTCCACCACCGCCACCGTGCGGTGCCACCCGAACGATATTGATATTGATCGACATCCAATCAGCCCACTTTTTGGCATCCCAGGCATAATGCCTTTTCACCGGAAAGCGGGAAAGAAGTGCCAGCCGCCGTGCCTCCACGTCTGTTTTTCCAAAACGAACGTTGGTACATTTCGCTCCGTTTCTAAATTGTCTTCAATTTCAAACCGTTATGGGCTTTCACATTTCCGCACCAAATGGCGCAAGCACACACTCATACACACTGCCGTCTTCTGCTGCATTATTGTTTTGGCTTCAAACTGTGTGCGGGTATGAGTCGGTTTGCGAGCAGAAAGAGCGAGCAAGAATGGCAAAGTATGAAAATGCTCTTTCAAAGGTACAATTTATCTTTCACTCGGGTTTAAGTGGTTGCACATGTTATTTAAAGACGGAGTTGGATAAAAAAAAAGGCGCTAGGGGATGAAACGGTCGATGGGTGCTAAATAAACCCGCAAGGTAAAATTGCTGAGTAAAACGATTGTTTGCAGAATGTATAAAAGCAGGTTGAAGAAGTGTATTAGGGTGATAGGGCAAAATGGCTTAAACCTTTTTTTTAAATCGAACGAGAATCATCGAGAATCACCGAGAAAGTGAATCATCAATTCAATCAGCCGAGAAAAAAGTTTTTGCTAAAAATAATCATCAAAAGGTTGGATTATATTTTCTGAACGAATAACGCCTCAGGTCATAATTCTGAACCTCGTTATAAAAATGCATTGAATTACATTTTGTTTTATATTTTACCACCGCTCAAACGGTAGCAAAGTGTAATCGAAAAACACTAAAATTCCCGAAGAATTATATAACCGGCGATACAATTTTTTAATAATTTATAATACGCTCCTTTTTCAACGTTGAAAAAGCTGTTGGTTCTGCTTAAACGATCACACAATGCCCTCCATTTTTAATCTCCCTAAAACGTGCAACGAGTAGCTTTAAAGACATTTTCAATTCATTATTATGTGTACTTGAAGCATTGCGCCATACAACATCAAAGGACATACCGGCCGCGTTTTGGCTCAATTGAAATCTTGCGCCAAACTCGAAACACTAACCCTTTTCCGCGTAGTGCAGAATCAAAATTTTAACCCAAGCAAAACATGCAATTTCGACCCATACACAGCCTTCAACAAACAGAACACACACACACTCGCATACATATGAAGTGAAATTCCGGACCACCGTGGCAACCGTTATGTGCGCCTTTACCCAACATGGGGCGGTAAGAATGTGCTGAAAAATTCCACCATTGTATGCTAATGCTAATGCTCAAGGTGAGTGTGTCGGAGAGCTTGTCTCGTGTGAGGTGTGGCCGGGGCGGCAATCAGTATGAATCACATCACACGGTACCACATGCTGGCACACGCTGGCATAATCCTTCCTCGAGTGGCAAGAAAAATGGAAATCTGTTGGAAAAATCACATGGCAACGACATTCCCCCGGATAACGAGAACGACGATGGAGTGGTCCGACGCTCCATCCTGTGTCGGTGCTGTGTTCGCTCCGCTTTTGCTACTCCTATTCCTTCTTTTGCGCCATTCATCGTGCCTTTTTTCTCTCTTTTTCGGCGCTGAACATGACACATTTTCCTACCACAACGAGCTGCGCCCTCCCTCGTTCGACGTGTTGATTCCTAACGAGATGTAAGGCGATGGTGGGGAACGCTCGCGCTTCGCGTCAGACGGAGATGATGAAGCCTTCAACAGGAGAACGGAGAACACCCAATTTTCGCCGTTCGCATCGTTTACGATATTTGCTGCAGTCTGGCAGTTATTTTTTCGCGCTCCCGTTGATGCACCTGCAGCAAAATGATGCAAACATTTTTCATATGAAAATGAAAAAACGTTCATGAACCTTCACTTCCCATCTAGATATGGGTATGGTGTGAATAAAATACCGACGCACCAGGTAGACACGACCGTTCGTGCAATGCCATTAACCCAGTGGGCAGGTGGAAACGGCAACCCTTCAGCGCCCCTTCGTCGGCGTCCGTCTGCCTGTATGCGCTTTTTGTCCCGAGAAGATTATCCTACTATTAATAAGAGAAACGGTATTCATATTTTCTTTCACCATTTATGCCGGAAGCGGTCATATTCCGGAATCCTTGCGGTTGCCGGTGCAACAGTCGTCGCTGGATGAGCAGGGAAAACGGGGACGATAGTCGCAGTGGTGATAAACCGTGTGCAAACGACGTCTGTGGTGCATGTCATCCACCCAGGCGAATGTCAAGTGCAACACACTTCACTACCGGTTCGGCGTGACACGGCGCTGACACGGCGGTTGAATGGTGCACCGACCGAAAACCACGATTTTTGAAGAAGTAATTGACACGTCTGAGTGGTTGGTTGAAATGCGATTCAACTATGATGGGCGGCGGTGTTTCCCGCACCGAAAAACTAGTTCCCATTCACCGTGGAAAAGGGCGCCCGATGTCATCTTCAAAACACACCTCGAGGTATGATAATTTCATTCTCATATTTACATGCTCTTTGCGGCAGCTGACTGGATTTGCATCCTTCTGACCTGTAGACTCCCCAATGCGGGGAGGACGGTTCTGTGGCACTTGTCTGCATATCGATTGCAGAGTCCCGTCGCTTGCCGCAGTATACATGTTTAATGTAATCCATAGCATGGTAACATGCATCCCGTGCGCTTCGCATAAAGGAAAAGCACACGTGCGTTACACAAACGAGCGCTCTCTCTCTCTCTCTCTCTCTCTCTCTCTCTCTCTCTCTCTCTTCGATCACCGGGTTGCGATCCCATCTCGGTCCCGAACGATACTTAGCCTGGACTGGATTTTGAGGCGCAAGTCAGCTGCCATTCGGTTGGGTCCGGTTCTTTTTCCACTCACGCTATTGGTAGTGGCGATAGGAGCACTCTGTTTTTGTGCAAATCTCATCTCTTTGACGTCGTCTCATCGTTTGTGTTCTACGGATATAAGTGGACACGGTAGGGCGTAGCGTGGATAAATAAAAACTATATTTTTATTAAGTTTTGTTGTAAACAAGATACTATGAAAATCAATGACAGATAACTAAATTTCAAATAATTTCTATGAGTATTTGTAAGAAATATAAAATAAAATAAGTCTCATAGCAATAAATGAGTAAATGTCTCATAGTGCCCGTGGCCGGGATTTGCTACTGCAGAACATTCTTTGCACTTCGGTCTGATCCAGAACGGCTCTGTCACTAGCATCGATCCCATGGCGCGTAGGTTGGGGATCATTCTGGGGAAGCGCAAATGGCTGATAGTTTCTGGGTGACCCACATGTTACGCGCCCTCAGACTCCAGCACACCCACATACACACACACAACCATTCTCGTCCCGCTCTAAGCCAGCTACCGTATGCATGGCTTCGACGATTCTCCGGGACGTGCCGGTAGATGCAAATGTCGGTAATGGGATTGCGTGATTAAGCCAGCATAGCCTTGCGATAAGACTCCGGTTTCATGTGTTTGAATGCGAGTTTCCTACCCACGCTTGGCAATATGAAGGTGGACTGGTGGGATAACACCGAAGGGTCCACCCGAGCCTAATGCACGAGAATAAGTGACGTGGAACGTGGAGCAGAAATCTGCATTAAATTTAACTCAATTAACGTGCCCGCAATTTTTGATCTCGTGGTTCGAACGGGTGGAGCGCGGCGAGAGAGAGTGAGGCGGTGATTAAAGGGACCTCGAAGTAATGAAGTTCCGCCAGAATTTTCCGCTGCCTCGTGTAAGGATAATGATTTAAAATTATTGAGAATAGAGACGGGTGCGGGAGTTTAATTCTTTTGGTTCTACAACGCGCGTGTTGTCTCACATAAATTCGTATCCATTTCAATATGAATAGCCGCATTGTGGGTGGTGGTGGCGGTTTCCACGCTGTCGCATTGTTTACCCAAGTAACCCAATTTCGGCACGGCGAAATACCATTATGCACATCCGATTGATTATTTATTGCACCGTTCTTAATAACAATTACGGCGCGATGGGGCGAGCTCGGAGCGCATACACTATCGATTTCCCAGAAACGGCTCAGATGGCATTCGCCATAGTTGGTGCATTTTTGTAACGAACTGGGGCACGGTGCGTCGCACGAACAATGGGCGCAAATAATCCTATTATCGATGCACTGTAACTAATGTGGATAGAACTTGCGCCACCGGGCTGTTAGTGGAAGCAGGAAATTTATCGCTTCTTGTGCGCTTCGGGGAGGAACGGGGCCGCATAATTGTGTGGCGAAGCGCGTTTCACGATCGCACGATTTATTGTCGCCGACCCGTAAACGTGATCCGCGGAAAGTCGTTGACCGTCGTTGGTGAAAAGGTCGACCGCTCGAATGTTCGAAGATGAGATTAAATTGATTGGAAATCACGACGCGTTAGGCTCATCACCGGAGACGAACGAAACGTAAACAATGACCATGCGGTAGTAGGCTGTGCTGAAGCCCACATGCAGCAGCTGTCAAAGTAGTGTAAACAATGCTGCCCCTAATCGAATTGTCAAACGTGAAGAATACGACCGGTGCGGTTTTCCGCCACGAGAGTTTGCCAATTTTCCGTACGGCAACACTGCCATGGTGGAAGGCGTGACCCGATGCGGAAATCTGGAACGAACCAGTGCTCCAGCCGGAACGAAACAAAAATCAGTGACCTGGAAAACTTCCTTCTATTTCCGTGTTTCCTGGATGTCAAACTGTGCTCGCTCATTTTTCCTTTTTGTCGGACAAAATATTTATTTATAACGCGTGCTTTCTCATTCTTCCACTTCACAGTCGCTTCACCTCGCCGGCGCGTCGGATGGAACCGATTGTCACCATCGGTGGAAACACACGACCCCTTGACACGAAACGCCCCAGCACGGCACGTCCAGTGAGGGAATTAAACGCCCCAACGCGGCGCAACGAAACGAAAAGAACTCCGGAATCGTCACGTTCGTGTTTTATGCACACCGACTAATTGCGCCCGTGCTGCAGCCCGCGTGACGGGAAGGAATTAAAACCACTTTATTGTGCGCACCCACAGTACGTGCCCAGTTGGCGTTACGCGGCGTGAACAGTGGCATTCCGGAAATGCTGCACATAATTACTTCGGCAAGATCGAGGAAAGCCTGCCGTCCCCGTCTCCAGTCCCCGGGCGGGTGTGTGTGGTGCGTCCGGTTGTGTGAGTGAGTGAAATTCCCGTGTGCGATGATTGCACGGTGGACATTTGATTGCGCCGCGCGTCCTACGTACAATGCGACTCCGATTGGAGCATCCCGTCGGAGATAGCTGAAGCGCGGAAACGAACCCCCCTGGTGTAGCTTTACCCCGTGCGTTCCTTTTTTGCATCGAGTGGATTGTGTGTGCGCGTGTGTGTGTGCGAGAGTCCGTGTGTCAGCATGTCCCGGTGGTGGGACACGGCTTTGCTAGTGATGGCGCTGCTCAGCTGGAGCTCGTTCCCATCGACGGACGGTTGCCCGGCGGATGTTTGCGTGTGCAAGTGGAAAGGCGGCAAGCAGACGGTGGAGTGTGGGGGACGCTTTCTCAATCGGTTGCCGGACGGGATGGATCCCGGCACGCAGGTGCTCAACTTCTCCGGCAACAGTCTGTCGATCCTGCAGAGCGAACGCTTCCGGAAGATGGATCTGATCAATCTGCAGAAGATCTACCTAGCGCGGAATCAGATCGTGAAGATACACGACCGGGCGTTCCGTGGGCTGACCAACCTGGTCGAGCTGGACCTTTCCGAGAACACGCTGTCGGAGGTTCCGACCGAGACGTTCCAGGACTATGCGGCCCTGATGAGGCTCTCGCTCAGTGGCAACCCGATCCGGGCGCTCCGCACCAACGCCTTCAAGCAGCTCTCCTACCTAACGACGCTCGAGCTGAGCAACTGTCAGATCGAGCTGGTCGAGGACGAAGCGTTCATCGGGATGGACAATCTCGAGTGGCTGCGGTTGGATGGGAATCGCATCACGACGATACGTGGTGCGCACGTGCTGCCGGAGTCACTGCACGGTATCAATCTGCAGAGCAACCGGTGGCACTGCGACTGTCACCTAACCGACGTCCACACGTGGCTCAATAGTTTTAACGTCCCACAGCGGGAGGAGATAAAGTGCAGCAGCCCGGCGCGGTTGGTGGGCGAAACGGTGAAAACGCTCCCGCTGGATGATCTCGCCTGTCTGCCGGTGGTGACGCCCGAGACATCGTACCGGGAGATTGCCGAAGGTAGGAACATCTCGCTCGACTGCCGGATAGCGGCCATACCGGAACCGACCGTGGCGTGGTTGTTCCAGGGACAGGTACTGCTGAACGACAGTCTGCTGTCCCCTAACCTTCACCTGTACTACTACATCGACGAGATGGACGGGGCGAAGCACAGCGAGCTGTTCATCTACAATATCAACGCGGACGATAATGGGACATACTCCTGTGTGGCGGAAAACTCCGCCGGTCGCGTCCAAACCAACTACACCCTGCACGTGATCGTGAAGGAAGAGCCGGTGGTGGAGCAGGTCACGTTTTCCGAGGAGTACTTTCTCGCGATCGTTGCCGCCAGTGCCGCGACGGCTGTGCTGCTGTGTTTGCTCTGTTGCATTGTCGCGTGCAAGTGTGCCCGAGCGAGACGGTCCACGGCGGGTGGCAAGAAGGCTCGCGGTGGGAAGGGCGCTTCGATGGATGGATCGGGAGCCCCGGGGCAGCAGAAGTGTGCCTCGATCACGAACGACGTCGGTGAACCGCTGACGGCGGCTAAAATGAACGGTGCGCTAGCGTTGGGTGACGGTGGCAATGCGCAGGATATCGTGCTTTACCTGAACGCGAACCCGAACGGGCTGGATAAGGCCGCGCTGAACAGCATGACGGCGATGGCACAGTTCTGTAGTCCACCGTCGGCGCGCAGCTACCAGGATCAGAATCCGGATCTCATCAACGACGCGGAGAGCGGCCAGCACAAGGCCCGTCCACGCCCGGATGCGATCGATTCGGACCTGGGGGAGAAAGACTCGGACGAGCAGAGTAGTGTGCAGGATGGAAGCAGTGAGGCAAGCTACCAACAGCAGCAGCAGCAGCAGCAGCAACAGCCCGGTCCTTATTATCCTCCGATGGTGTTGCGTGGTCCACGGTTCGGTGCATCGGCGCTTTCAACGCTTCCACGCGGTGGAACGGCCGGGCTGGCCGGGAAAGATCTCGCCGCCTACCAGCACCAGGTGGACATCCATCTGAGTCCCGGCTGCTTTCTCGATCAGAACGGGTACCCGGTAGATCTTAGTCTAATGGCGGCACCGAGTGGGCCTCCGGTGAACTACTACCGAACGTTACCGCACAAGAAGCACCAACATCAGCAGCAGCAGCAGCAACAGCAACAGCAGCAGCAGGGACAAGCCCTCACGAGGTACGCTAACGATGCGGAGTTCATCAGTCGCACGCAATCACCGGCCGCCTACCAGATGTACGCCCCGACGGACGTCCGGTACACGGCCGAAGGTTATCCGCAGAACGATCACACCCAGTTCCCTTCGCCACCGGATGGCTACAAGGGCGGTGAGGTGCATCCCGTGGCCTACATGAGCTCGACGGCGGCAGCGGCGGCTGCGTTCTGTGTCGGGCCGCAACCACCCCAACAGTGGCCCACCTTCCTGCCCGGGTTCCACCCGCAGTTGATCCCGATCATGGCACCGACGGGCGGGGGTGCTGCCGGTGCCTTGCTTGCCTCACCCATGATGCCATCGCCCGGCGGTCCGCAGCCGCAGCAGCTGGCAAGTCCACAGACGCAGGCGCAACCGAGCAGCATCCTGAAGAAGTGCTCCGTCGGTGCGCAAACGTCCGAGCTGGACAAGGACGTCATACCGGAGCAGCGCGAAGAGGAAGAGGAAGAGGACGAGGAGCAGGACGGTGGCAGTACGGTGAAGCTGCGGCATCTGACCGGCCCCCTGGCGGACAGCCCCGACGAGGGTTATGTGGGCGATAGTCACGAAACGAGCGACATTTGACAGCAGCCCAAACACGGCGACCCGGCGACGCTGCACCATCATCACCGGCACCTTCATCAGCAGCAACTCGAGTCGGACGATGTGCCATTATAAGAGTAGTGACGTTGTTAGCCGTTTGCGTTTTAAATTTGTACATTTTGTAGCATAACAGTACGCGAGCATGTGCCGGTTCGTTGCCGGTGGGAGCTACAGTTCGTAGAGGTTTTTTCTTTCGCGAAACACCACCCGCTCACTGTTAAAGTAAGTGCTGCTACCACTCCTCCTTGAGGTTTCACACACCTTCCTCCATCCCTGGTTCCTCTTCTGTTGCTTCCTACGAGCTGGCATAGAAACGCTCCAGAGCAAAGGGTGCCCGAGGGTGTGCGCCTTCAACGAGACGACGCTAGGGAGTGTAGATAAAACTGACGACGTATTCCGCAAGCGCGCGGAATACAACGCAAAGTAGAGTAAATTTTCGAACGATACGTTTTGTGCTTCAAACTTTACAGGTGTGACAGGTGCCGCGGTGTTTTTGTAGCCAACTACGGAAGGTTCTCTTCTCGCATCAGAGTAGCCTTCGAGTTTAGTTTGTGTTGATGTGCGCATAAACCTATGGCAACTTAGTTCTAGGGGGAAAAAAAACCAAAAATCAAATGACAGTGTGTGAGTTCCACCGACAAGGTTGCATTTAATCTTTTATTTCGAACGAAGAACACCACTGCAAGAACACGGACTGTCACAAGGCTTAATAGTGTGTTAGTTGATTGGAGCAAGCTGGTTGGAGGGGTAACCTTGGAGAGTGTAAATGTGACAGATGTGACGGTATGTTAATGTAATTGAAAGCGGTTGGACCGAAAAAAAAACATTCAACGTGTTTTGAAAAACTGCACACATATGGGCATGCCGGAAAAAAATGCACGAAAATGTAGGATCGCTGTACAGTGTGTAATGGGCGCAAAATAAAATGTCGCGCGTGGCGAAGTGAATCAAACGAACGTGTGACACTAACGATGCGAATTACGGAAAGCGTGTGCAGGTGTGTTGGTGTGTGTGTGTGCGCGCCGCGTCATAATCGTTAAAATTAAAATAAAGCTAGGAAAACACACACACCTTCCCCCATTCCCTAGACGGACGACACGAGAGAACGATTGTAAATAGGAGCGCAGAGGCAGATAAGTTTGTAGATAAAACCCAGCGCTAACTAGATTGTTTCGAATGCGATGGAACCCGCAACGGAACCATCTGTTACCGGTTTTTGCTCGCCGTGAGTGAAGCTCCGCAGCCATCCGCAGCACACCAGCAACAAACCGGCGGTCATTAGAGGCGGCGTAATTGGATCGACTTTGATGATCTCGTTCCCTCAACGCATAGTACCGTAGAACATTATCACGCTTCGAACCGAACGGGACGAGTGGAATGGAAAGGCAAAGGTGGAATGTAGTAGAGGATGGTGTGGTGGTGGATGGTCGTAAACAACCCTCTGATCCTTGAGTGTCTGGTTCGGCTTCATGTTTTATTCGTAGACAAACCAATAAAAATTGTAATTCAGTTTAATTTTTTAAAGTCAATTGCTGATACTCACAAAATGGTTGTTAGCAGCATAAATTGATATTTTCGAGAATGCGGAAGGAATGCATTTTAAATTTAAATAATGAAAGTGTTCCCCACTCGACTGTATGTGTTATGAAAGTTCGTTTAAAACCCCCCTGTACCAGCGCGATCGCTGGCTTTAATTTCGAGTTTATTTTTCCAATTAATGAAATGCAACAGCCCTTCCCGAACGCGCTGTGCCATTTCCCGGCCGACATTTATTTAACCCGTTTTTATGCACATTGCAATAGGATTTTATAATTATTATAAATTCCACCCTCCTCCCCTCCCCCTCTGGCTCCGTGAGGTTCCCGCACGCACCAACCGCCCAGTAATCGGGTAAACACATGCACATTGAAACACTATTATTGTTTGTTTCAATACCTCGTAATACGATGGGAAAATAAATTCTTTTTAATGCGATTTCGTATGGTGAGTTGTTTGCCATCCATTAGGCGCTAAAATGCGATGCGATTCGTTCCCATCCTCCTGAACGTTGGAGAAACATTTTACCGGAACGGGGGGTTTCGGACTGCAAATTCCTGCCCGAGCCTGGTTAACCTGGTAATAATTATAATGTTATGCCAGCAGCATTATTCGTTGGCATGAGGCAAGTCAACAAAAAAAAAAAAACACCACACATTTCTACCTTATCAATGTATATTTGATCAATGGTTGAGCGAGTAGCAAACGGTCGGTTTTGCATTAGATTTTCGAATATGAGTTTGTTCCGAAATCGGATATTTTGATTTATGGACGCTTCAATGGTGTTTTCCATCGGCGCGATCGGCTGATTTGTGATTACGCCTCGCGTTCTAATTGCATCAAGCGCCCGCTGACATCTGTCAGTAATTAACGTGAGCCACGCGCTTACAGCACTTTGATTTATGGCACTAATTCCCGGGCGCAAATAGGGTTACCAACTGTTCTGGACGTGTGTAGAAATGTATTACAAACATTTCGAACGAGCGTGGGCAGGCGTTGTAATCGCATCAAATTCGCTTCACACCTTGAAATTTCGGTGCCGGTATTTGAACACCTATTCAAATTTTAAACATTTTGCTTACAAAGAAACAATTCGCAGTATATTTATGGGTTCGATATGTAGCTTTTGCCATACCAATGTGGAGTTTGCAATGAAGCAATAAATATCTTTAAATTTTGTATCAATTGTGGATAGAAACTTCAACGTTCGATTTTAAACCGATTTTGAAGCAAAAAAAAACCCTCGTTTTCTCCCATTAAAAGTGATGGAAAGAAACCATTTCTGGCCATTTTATTCCTTTCCCCCAAACAAGGATTGCTTTCTAATATCTGCTCGAAACGGAGCACCCACTCATTGCCCGGATAAGCTGTATTTAATCTGCTCTTAAAATCTCCTAACGAGTCCGTGCTAGGGTGGCGAATGCCGCAACGTTTTACAACCTTGCTACGCTTGTGTTCGTTTCTTCGTTGCCCAGCACTTTTCGCTTCGTGCAAAATCTCACCAAACAAAACAACAAACCGAAATGGCCAATTGCCATAAAGTGCTTATTCTTGCGTTCGTTATTACGTGTGCTTTCCCAGCCGCACACTCGCCCGTTTTGTTGGCTGCAGTAAACCGATTGGTTGGCTGCAGGCGCACTTACACACTCGCCGCGTGTGGAAGCATAAAACATGAAACCATCCGGTGGCATTGGGCAAGAAATCCCCGCATACCCCGCATGCTCCACGCTGCCACGTCTCGGCACATGTGGTTGATTTGTGCGTTTCCAGGGAGCTTTTTGCGTGGAATATAAAACCGACAGCCGACAAAACGGGTACCACGATTAGGAATCCTTTTTCTCAGCTCAACACTGAAAGCCTCCCACACAAACACACACACACAATAGGGGGGGGGGGGGGGGGGGGGGTAAAAAACAAAGAAACAGAACGCATTCGGTACACATTATTAGAAGAGCGGGAAAGAATGCCGATGGGCAGAGAGAAATATGGCCCTTTGGTATGCCGGCTCAAATTGGCAGCATTTACGTGTGAATGATTACACGCACTCACACATTCTCTCCCTCTCTCGCTCTCTCCTGGCCGCTTGGAGGCGAAAAGGCAAACGGGCAAACATTCCCATAAACATTCGAACGCCGGCGGCTCGTCTTCGTTTATGGTTGATTGCGAAAACTCGGCACCGGAGATGGAAAACTTACACGATTCTTGCGCGCTTCAGACACATCCGAGATCGTCCGACACCTCCATCCACCCGCTCGTCCCACCCTTCGCTGATTATTATTCCACCAGAAATTATGATCCAATTGCAACGCTCTATCGTTGTCTGGTGGAGGAATAAAACAAAACGCTCCTTTACGGTTAATCAATCTTACGCACCACCGGAATGGGTGTTCGTTAGAGAGCACACGGAAGGCTCTCGGGCAGAGACAGACCTACAGATCGAATGGTGATCCGATTGCCGTAACGATAATGATCGCGTTGATAATGGTGATCGTATAAAGTATGTTGCTGCTTATGCTGTTAGTGGTGGTGCGAGAAGCGGAAAAGGAGAGGTATAACTCACAAAAACCGTCAGCACAACTTCGCGCACACTTACACAAACACACACACACTGAAGCAGAAAACAGAGCGGAGCAAAAACCAAACTCACTTACTGTTAATATATTTGGTAATAAAATAAAAGGATGGAAAATGGTGCGAATAAAAACACGGCAAAAAAATGGTGGAAGTAAAAACAGTCCTCCAGCAGCGAGCAGATGGTAATCAAACACAATTCGAAATTAGCCATCAAACCGGCTATAAGGACAAAGCGAAGATAGGGTTTTCGGGGGATGATTTGAAGACCCCGTCGGGTCTCTGTGTGTGTAAAAAACACACATAAATCGAGTAAAGAAAAAACGGAACCTTGTTCGCAGAAGAAGGTGAGCTTCGATCGAATCGGGTAAAACAACAAAAAATGAACCGAACCGGTCGAATAGAATCAATAAAAACAAATCGAACGGTTATAAAATTCTTCCTCACGTCCGGGGCTCGTGGGATGGGAAGTAAAAATTAGCGATATTAACAAGCAGCAGCCCCACTCTTCCCACAATCGGAGGTTGATTGTGTAGGAGTTGGCGGCAAAAGGAAGAAAACACAAGAAAATATTCGAAAAATAAGATGTTCGGAAGCGTATCGAAAGCAGCGTAGTGAATAGAATTAAAACAGAAAAGCAAAGAGCGGTAAAAGAACAACCAACACTCAACCAAACGATGCGTAAAAAAGAAAAACACAACGTGAAATCAAAAAAAGCAACAAACGAAAGTGTTTGTGCGAGTGTGCATGTGTGTTTGCGGTGGTTAAAATGAGAGAAAATGTGAAACGATAAAATTGAACACAAATTATAAATAGGATATAAAACAAAGGTAATTTTTATTGAAGGAAGGACGTGAGCGAGCGAGCTGCGGCAAAAGAAAAGGAAAACATCACTCCAATACACAGTCAAACAAACAAAAAACACACACACACACAAACACAACCCACATATGGTCACACAAAACACAGAGGAGAACAAAAATGAATGAAACAAAATATACATAAAAAATACTGTTTTATGCGTGGATGTGTTTTCACTCCTTTTTTTGTTTTTTTTTTTTGAGGGGAGGGGTTCGTTTTTGTTTTATTCTTTTAAGCGGGGTGCCGTTGAGAAATGTGTTCCTTTCATCTGCATTTTTTCTTTATGCCGACAGATATCGTTCGCATTTGTGCTTTTTAGTGCCCGTTTTTTGTTGTTGCTTTTGCATCCCCTTTGCAAGCTTTAAGCACCAATCGGCCCCGGCGTCGAAAACAGGAGGCTAGGCTTTTACTACCGTCCGCGTCCATGAGGCAGGAGGAATCATTTACTGCTATCTTGTCGGCATTTGGTGTTCCTTTCTTGTTGTCGTTTTGTCGTTTTTTCTTCTTCTTCTGTTTTTCTACCCGTTTACGATTTAATCTGTTTCCCATTCCTCAAAATTGGGCAAACGCTTTGGCGGAAATGCGTAAGCCACCGGGAGCCGCAGGCCTGCTGTTCAATGGTTTATGTCTCAATTTTCGCGTTCGCTTGATAATGAAGTTCACCTCAGCCCCAAACCCCACCCCGTTTGCCCCGGTCCGGAGCGGGGGAAGAAAGAATTTCAGAGCCAACAGAGAGAAAAAAGGTATACCACACAACGGAGGGCAATTTGTGAAACGAAACAGAGATACTCGCGCGCCAGTGGCATTCCGCATTCCGTGCCAGCTGGTGTCGTCGTCGTTGTCGTCGTCTATTTCACGTTCCACCTAAAACATCTGCAGACAGAAGTAAATCGGTCTACCAAACGGTCCTTGCAAAGAAGAAAAAAATCCAAAACAAAACAGGCAACACATTTTCGCAAATTGCTGAATCCAACGAATGGCGCATAGTATAAAAAGCACACCGTTCAAAGCGCCCGTTAAAATGCTGTTTTCGGTCGGCGTTAAAATGTATTTGCCTTCGAACGAAGCCACCGTGGGGCTGTGTGGGGCTGTGCGTGGCAGGATGTAAAAATCATCCAGCAAAGACAAAAGGCTGCGTCGAACGAACAAAGATAAAGCATTTGTGAGTCATTGCAAGGGAGGTTTTTATATTAAAAAAAAAAACACACAACAGCCCACCACCGGAACCTCGGAACCGGTTGGAATCCTGCCCTTGTGAGAGATCCGATCAGCGTGAGGACATGAAAGGAAAGAAAAGAAAACATACTTCACCAGCCGGCTTGCGTCACTTGTTTATCGTTGAGTCAAAGTAAAATGCCATGCTTTTTTTTGCTTATTTTCAAGTCCTGTTTGTGTGCTGACTGATAAATTACAACAATGAGTGTGCATCGGTATGCCAGCAGGCCAGCCTCACCAGCCGGCTCGTGTGTGTGTGTGTGTGTGTGTTTGCTGATGAATTTGATTACGAGCTGTGACGATATAAGCGTTGATCATGGCAACCCTAACCCAGCAAGACGGCGAAAGAGATCTGATACGTACTCTTCCGAAGCCGTTTGATGTTGCGACGGCCACCGATGGCTGTGCGGGGCAGCCAGTGGAAGTAAAGGATTAAACCTCCCCCTTTCAAACGCACTGCATCGGGCGCTATCTTAAAAGCATCAGGTCTTTAGCAACACAACAATGGCTCTCATCGGAAGCAACATCGTGTGGGAAGACATCTGCGGTCCGGATCTCAACGGCTTTGCTAACAAGATTTAAGGAATTAACGCTACTTGTGTGCCCCGACCGACATTACCTTCCGAGCACCTTAAGCGGGAGATGACGATACTGGCTACCGTTCGTACCGTTTCCGGGGTGGAACACGTGTGGGAATATGAATACGCACGAACACACACGCACACAAATTATATTCAATTCCTATTGCGAAGATCTCGGTAGGTTTGTGGCCATCCTTGACTGGCATGGAGTTGATTGATAACGATAAGAAGTGGATGATTAATGTCTTTTAGTTTGATGACCAATAAGAATGAGCGCCGAAGATGTGTTAAGAGTGAAAATTTTGGACGGTTATTTTGTTAAGAAATCAATTTTAATAAATTGCATGTTTGATATGTTCGCTATACCAAATTGTACAAACGCTGCGAGTTAGCGAACGAACAAACGAGCTAGCCTCGAACGCTGAAGAGCTTAAGCGAGAGCGAGATGGGAAACGCGAGAAATAGTTGTTGTTCCCGACGTTGCAACGGAAACGTCGATCATAGTGGCCAGGTAGCTTCCTAAATGTAAACGTTTACGCTGCAACGTTCTATGGAATAATACCTGCAATCGCTGCGAGAGCGAGATACCTTCAGCGACGTTTCGACCGAAATCGGCGCCCAAATGTATGCAATTCTCTTTTCACATCCTTAGTCGTTTGAATGAATCACTTTTGCACTCGGTTTATTTAGCGTGAGAACTCCTTTGCCTACCTATCACGCGCGTAATTAGCAAAAAATTATCCCATACAACTGTTTGCACTCGTGCCGGCAAAGGTCACTCGTAGCTATCTCGTTTGTGTCGAACCAATCGCTCTAAAATGTGCATCGAAATCGTTATCGTTTCCAGTTTCCTGGAACATTTATCTGATCACGCATCCTGGCAACCTTACCGACGGTGTGATTAAGCGGTCGTTTGCTTTGGAAATGGTACTTATTTGCACAGTTCGCCATCTCGCCAGGATCCGCTTCCCGTTGTTCCGGTGCGTCCCTTCCGCCGAAAGGATTAAAGTTGCGTCGGTAAATAATTCACTTCGCCGCTCACACGGGCGCCCGGTCACGCCGGAACATTCGCTTTGATGAGGCACGTACCGGATGCGCCGGTTCGGTTGAGTGTCTTTTGGCCGGTCTTTGGTTGATTTTTGCGCCTTGAAATCAACTCAGACATTAGAGGCCGTAACAGCAGCAGCAGCAGCAGCAGTAGCAGCAGCGGGAGTTGAATGTTGTATTTTCTCTGTACACAAACAGAGCGTCGGCTCGTACGCTAGGATTACTAGCCACTTCAGTTGACTGTGTTGTCTCCCATCCTAATGGTCCATCCACCAACACACGGTAGCGGCAGCAGCATCAGCAGGAACCGGAAGCGACAGACGGGGCCCATCATTTCGGATGCCCGGACCGAACCCGATTACCGATGCAAAACATTTTCCCTTTCCGAAACACAAACACGTTTAGGCGCCCGTCGAAAGGACTTCGGCGTATGTTGATTTAAATTTCGAAAACACTCGCCCAATGTATTTGCTCGCCTGATTGTTCCCACCCTCCGTGTGGGGAGCGAGTAGGTGGGGTCTCCCTTCTACACTCATCCTTCGGGTGAGACGCAACACAGGGAACCAGCTTCTGACGACATCAGAGGACCCTTTCCTGGCCCCAGGGAGCGCGAGAATGGAACATTTCACATTCGCAAGTTGACATCAAATGACATCTCTGAGCAACGGGGTACGGACGTGTGTTCTAAGGCCGATCGATCGGTCGATTATGTGCGTGTTTGTGTGTGTGAACCGAGCTTCCCGATTCCGAGTTTGTCTTTCGACCCGGCCACGTGAGGGTCGCCAAATCGCTTGCGACAATGTTTGTCCCATCCAATGGGGATGTCTTCGAGATGGCTATGTTGACTTCCCCGTTGCTGACCATTTCGGACCATTTGGTTTCGGAATTGTGCCCCTTTGTTGTGGGGTAGATGATAATTTTATGGACATTCTAACGGTTCTAACGGTTGCATCCATCGTGTGGCGTTCATTTACTGGTCGAACATCAATACATTGATTGATTGTAATGGTTAGAAAATGGCTGCCGCTTGCTTTGGTATTTTGACACAACCGAGCATGAGATTGGTCGAGATTTAGAACGAAGAATCCGGTTCGATTGTCTGTTGCAATAAAGTGAAACGAAAGTGAGAAACGAAACATTTCTATAGAACTCGCAAAAATCGTTCAATTAACTAAATATTTGTTTCCACCGAAAACAAGAAAGATCCATTTTAGTTCTATTTAAACGAAAACGGTAACAGATTGTATTTAAAATGTTCGTCACATTGCATTCGAAACTTATATTTGTTAAAAAGTCAATTAAAACTAATCATTCACTTGAAAGCATCTAATCAACGCTTGAAAAAAAATTTTTAACAACTTAATCTAATTAAAATAGAAAAAAACAACATATGTTGAGGAAGTTGTAATAATAATTCTAATAAGGCTTTCCCCTAACTATAAAATAGAGAAATCTGGAGCAAAAAAGCCAATAGTCCCGTATAACCAGGGTGCTATTTTTATGGCGTTTCGCATGAAAATTCACAAAACTCGGTACGATTGCGATACGAGTATCAAAACTTGACAGTTCCCATGGGAGAAGAGAACTATTTGCGAACCAACCAGGGAGCATTTCCTCACATACGTACGAACTAATCAACGCAGCTGGAGGTAGATTCTTCGTAATGCATTCAAACTATTTACGAGCGTCTGACGAAGGACGAATGCGCTTTGTGTTTGTTTAGAGCGTGCTATTTTCGCATTGGTAGCCGAACAAGTAAACAGGAAGCAATCACCATGCCTACAATCAACGCGAAGCGACATCTGCATCCCGTCCCGAATCATTCCGGAAAGATGTCCTGGGGTTCGGCGAATCTACGCGTGGGCATGTTAATTTCGGGAACACTTACCCGAGCACCAAAGATTGACAGCTTTTCCGCGGCATCCCCGGCACGCTCGAGTGGAGTAAACAGAGGGAACCGCAACAAACTCTAGCACCATTTTTAATCCATCATAACATACCAATCATCGACGAAATAACCACCGCGGCCCCGATGCTCATCATTCATCTTTCGGAGTGGGCCAAACGGGGAAAAAACACGCGTTTCCGTTCGCAAGGTCTGTGCGTCTTAAGCTGCGCTGTGCGCTATTGGGATTAGGGCTATCTCTCCCCCCGCGTTGCCCAACTTTCCTTTCATTTTGTTTTTTTTCTTTCTCATTGTTTTCACTCTCCGTGCGTTTAGCGTACGTCCGTAGCAGCAGCAGGAGCAGCACAGGGATAAGAAAAATATGCCAATTTCCCTTCGGCAAACCCTTGAAATTCAATTTATCTTACTTGCGTATGTGTCGGTAACGCTCGCGTGGCCAGCGTTTTTTCTGTTTTTTTTTGTTCGCTTCCTCTTCCTTTCCAGTGTTCTAACACAACAACAGCGAAAGCGTTCTTTTCGGTTCTCCGCAGCCCTGCTAGGGAAGGAGAACATTTGCTCCAATGATGATGGTGTTGATAAGCGAAGAAAAATACCCCAAAAGGATCTGAACGGAGAACTGGAGCACAGAATCCTCGTGGGATTCCGCATGGCAGCCTGGGGGTAACGTATGCCAAAACCAAAAGCCCTTCTTCACACACATACAGCCACACAGCCAACCCACACGCATGCACGCACCATTACGCCCTCGGATCGGGGCTGCCGGGCTTATCGGGGGACCATCGATGTGTTCAGCAACAAAGTGAAACAATCCTTCCAGCGGTTGTTTGAAATTCGTCTTACGGTCCCAGTCTCCCGCCGCATAAAACGAAGAAAAAAAAGAAGGGCAAATGGAAAACACTCCATCCCACGTCACAACAACAGCGCGCCACTGCGCCCGCCGTGGAAGGATATTTTGGCCCGGAAGCGGTACGAGGCCCAGGATACAAAAACATGTCCCGGACCTCTTTCTCTCTCTCTCCGGTACGGCCAAGCGAACCATACAGCAGCAACCGAAATTCCGGTCGGCTGTGGGTAGTTTATCATAATTCTACCATTAGGCGTAAATATATTATCATTATTGTGATGAATTATTAAAATCCACCCAATCGTCGGGAAGCTACCGCCCAGTTCCAAACGCTCCCCCTGCTTGCTGGGAGGCGGCCACACAGGAAAACTAATAGACCCCGGGTTCGGTTTTGGGTCGGTGAACCGAAACTAAGTGTATTCGGCTGTGCGGGTTTTTGCCGACGACAACGGGCCCATTTTTACCGGCGTCGGTTGGAAGGAAATTATGTTTCTCTTTAACCACACACAAACACACACACACACACACACACGCATCCACGCACGCACGCACATATTAGCTGTTGCGGGATGAAATCCGGGAAGTAATTAGAACGAGGGATGGCCTGCCCCACAGTTTGTGTGCTCGATTTTTGCGGTGATTTGTATTCAACGGTTTCCTGCCGGAAGATGGAAGGAGAGGAGAAGAAACAGAGGGAGGGCGGGTTGGGGAACGGGAGAATGTAATTAGACCCCGACCCAAGGCGGGATGTTTCTTAGCGGGTGGTGTGTGGCTGTTGAGTGATAACAAGTTTTATCTTATTACTAAAGGTTCGTCTTAATTCGATTCGATTGCTTATAAAAATTAGCACGTTTGACCTTTAATTTCTTGGCACCTTAACATTGACTTTAAGAAAGGCGCAAGTGTGTGTGTGTGCGTGCAGTAGAGAGTGAATAGTTTTTGTGTTAAATTCAGAATTGTTATGAATTTTTAATAGCTAACACAGTTTAGTTCTCTTCAAACTCTTAGAGGGTGGATGATTCTGGCGCCTAAAGGTATGCAACCGGTTCAACAAAATTGAATAGGAAAAAGTCCCACATACAAAATCAAAACTTTGCCAAGTAATAGAAATGTTGGTAAACACCCCATCAACACGAATATAAGCTTATCAAAGCTGGCGGTGATGTGTTTGTGGTTTATCAAGACAGCACCCTTAACTCCATCGAACAGCCAGTACGCATCACACGTTTGCTTCCGTTGTGTTGCAAAGCTTGCTCCGTTCCTTTCGCTAACAACCAAGCCAAGTACCCGAGTGCATCCTGGTCGAGCGTCTCCGTTCGCAACACACAAAACCACCGAATCTCGTACAGCGCGCGGTCCACCATGCCCCACCGAGCTGGGGATGAAATGCACACTGAAATGTGCGCTCGGTTCCGGTTCCGGTGTTAATAAACAAGCAGATTAATATCAATTTCCATTATGTTCGGTCGCAAACGTTGCACATGCACACTTGCACGTTAAACGAAGTTAGCTAAAAGTAGCAGCAGGAGCACCAGCAGCAGCAGCTACGTAACAACTTCGTATATTACCACCGCTTGCAAAGAGAGAGGGAGCTACATTGCACCGAAAGGTACGCAAATGCGGTTACCAAACTAATGCAACTTTCTTCTAACGCGTTCAACTCTGGGCACCTTCTTGCGTGCTTGCGTGTGAGTGAGTTCACCCGATTGAACCCGTGAACGATGTAAACCGTTTGCAGTAGATGCATCTATCATCATCGCTTTCGACGCTAGTGCCTCGTCGTGCCGTGATAACAACGAAACCATCTCTCGGAACTGGTTGGCAAAGGCAATGTTTTGCTGAATGCTATCTTCTATTAGATTCACCCCGTTTGGGAAACCGGTTAACCTTAAGATACAGCACGAACGTGCTCCACTGCAGCTGGGTGATGCTCGATACGATAAAGGTGTGCATGTCAAAGCGTCAACTGCGTTTAAAGTAATTGATAAATTGCTGATCCGGTACGATTCGGTCCGATGTTTCCACAGCATATTTAATTTTTGTTAAGGAAAACGAAACAAAAACCTAACCATCTCTTGACCCAACAGTTTCCGAAAAACACAAAAGATCACTTTAAATTGAAAATGAATTCTTTTCCGCCAACCGACCCCAAGGAGCGGAAAGCGAAAATCTTTGCGAATATTTTAATTAACTCCAACCTTCCCTTGCGAAGCGCTTCTCGCCAGCGCCGTCTCGCGCCACCATATCTTTAACTTTGCTAAATTGAATTGACTCGAGAGCGAAACTTTCGCAAATAATTTGATTGATATTCGTTAGAGAGGATCAGCAGCGATCGATGGCGCTGTGCTGCTGTCTTTCCTACTCGTCGGTGCAGCTTCATCAGAACTAACGATTCCCAGCGGATATGAAAACAAGGCGAAAAGCGCCCGTAAGCACACTCGAAAAAGAGCGCTGGACAAACTTTCGCATCGCAAACCCGATCGTAAACTAGAAACTTTTTACGGTGACACACCCGCACCCGGTCGGTTGCGATGCGGGAGGCGAAATGAAAGGTTAAAGGCTGCCAAAAAAAAAAAATAAAGTCATCCACCGGACGCGACGAAATTGGATCGACGTTCGAGGAGATTTGTTTTGCGTGTGGGAAAAGCAAGAGAAATAGATTTTCGGTACCAGCTGCTTTATTCGCTCCCCGCTGCCCTCGTCGTTTGAGTGGTACACTTGAGATTTGTCATATTCAAATCTTCTCTTCACGCTTGGATGTATGCACTGGGGAACGTACGGGGGATTGGCCAAGATACGCCAATCAACGGAGCAGCACAGCACGCTGGAAGAAACTACTTTTGTAAATAAGAATCTCAACGCAGGGACGCCCTTTATGGGTGGTGCTTGTTTTGTGTCTGCACACTGTCCCCCCTTGTGAGGGCAGAAAACACAAACACAAACACAAAAACACTTCTTGCCCGCAAGTTAACTCACCGCCTCAGCACTTGAGACTTTTCCCCAGCGACCCCAAAACCAAATCGACACCGTAAAGGCGAAAAGGCGCGGCAAAGTCATTATGCCAATTTTATTAAGTGAAAACTGTTCGGACCACTTAGCGCGGAGGGAACCGGTGGAAGGAAGCGCGTTGAAATCGGCTGTACCAGCTGTCCTTCCTAAGCCAAGGCGAAAAATGACCCAAATCGAACCTTGTTTTCTGCCGACAACTACCACAAAAAATAGAAGAAAAAAAACATCACATTCTGCGCGTTTGTGTAGGTCAAACCAGCGGGAAGGCGACAGATTGATGGGCATCTTCCTTTTTCCCGGTGAACGATGCCACAGCATACACGAGCGCCGCAGGGAGTAGGTTTGTTTTTCCACAACAACGGCCACGCTCCGGGGCCGGCCGGTCGCCACCAATGGGGGAGAAACCCCAACCCATCCCAACGCGAACAAAAGTTGTCAATTGTTGTCGGTGTCGGCGGCTGCTGGCTCCCGTCGGTTCGCATTCCTTTCGATCCGGGCACGCCATCACGGTTCCGATTGTCGGTGGGAGCTGCCAGATGGTCGAACGAGTGCGAGGGAAGGCGGGCCCAAGTTTTCGATAAGCTTGTTTGCCGACCGCGTTAGCGTGCCATCATTATTACCGAACGAGACTTTTCGATTTTTCGAGGCCGGTTGCAGCGGGTAGAAGGAAATAGTAATAATAACGATAACGACAGATATGCCACACGCTTTTCTTTCCCTCTCCCTGTGTGTGTGTCTCTCTCTGTTTATCTGTCTCCTTCCATTTGCCAGTCAGTGGATTAACTAGCCAGCGGGGGTAACAACCCCAAGCTAGCATGCTCGACTTATGTCTGACTCACATCGTAGTAGATTTAGTTTTGTGTACGACATGTCACAGCGCTGCCCGCACGTTACCGTAGCAACCTTTTGACAGCTGCTGGCGGCGTTCCATAAAGAAATGTCTGCCCAGTTGATTGGATATTTGATCTTAAGAAAGAGGATGGAAGACCGTGACATGAGCATTAGTAGTGTCTTCTCCATCACATTAATTCCAAGAATTAAGATCGCATTAAAATTTCATGTGGAAAATTCTTATCGAAACTTATCGATCGAATGTCACTAAATCGAATTACAACGAGCTGTTGTGACTTGAAAACCATCCTAAGGGTTTCTACAAAAAAAAACCGCTGCATCAAAATGCTCTAGCTTTCTTGGTAACTGGACGGCAAAAAATACTCGCAATTCGTTGAAATTAAATTAAAGAAAATTGGCTTCTCTTGACCCCACACACATGGGCAAAACAACTGCGACAGCTTGAAATATCTCGAACCTACCGAGAAGAACGGAGGCTTAGCTGATTCAAACCAGGTCAACAGTATTTACTCCTCGCCATTGCCCACATTTTCTGCCGTTGTCGTTCACCGCCAGCTCCTCCCGCCATGCCCGTAGAGGATATGGCTCAAATATCCCCGTTGTACTAATCCTTCCATTCTTTTACCGTGTCTGCTGCCCGTAATGTCACAGCGGCCACCGTATGTTCGAGTGTTTGAGTGTGTGTGCCTGTGTCTGTCACACTCTATCCTAAAGCCTTTTAGCCCCGTGATACACACGGAGATACGTCGCCGGGCACGGGCCGAGCTCGGCTATTTTTCCTCGAATCTAGAACGGCTGTCCGGGCCGTCCGAGTCCTCTTTTGTTATAATAAGAAAATGAATGGAGGATCAGATTGTGCCACGATACGATAAAATTGATACTCCAATCCTTCTTTCCTTCCGGCGAGCCCTTGTGAAGAGTTATGAGCAACACGGCCCGCAACCGTGGGATTTGACGAAGAAACAAAACACGGTGGCCTGTGGAGTCGCCCCGGGTGCGGACGGTGGCGATGTCTCGGGTGTCTATGAATACCTTTTCGTGTGTTGTTTCCCATTTTCCGACTATAATCGCACGGATTCTATCTTTCTCGGGCTCGAGCAGGTCCGGCTGGTCGCCAAATCCGAGCCCAGGTCACCTCGGACGGTGGCGGGCTGGACGATATATTTTTTGCCCGTGTCGATGGATTCTGGAGATAGTAGCTGGGATATATGCATCCAGCGCTGTGTGTGACATACTGGTTTCTGGATCGAATTTTTCAACCGCCCTGTCGATGACTATCTCGCTGCGATCCTCGCCGACATTCCGTTCGAGCAATCCATCCTACTTTGCGTGATTGCCGTCCGCAGTGTTTTCCATCGGATGGTGATTTTTCCTCGTGCTGTTAGTCACCCCACCGGCCACACGCTGTCCGACGGCCTACGGAGAAGTTGGGCCGGAGAAGGCAGAACAAAGCGGGACCAACTTTATCGTATCTCGCAGCACCGAACGATGGGGAAACGAAGACGGAAAGACATTTATAAGACACCTCTTCTTGCCGACGGATATCCCCGATGCCGGTGGAAGCAAAAAATCACCCGAAAACCGTTAACGTTACAGTAATAGGCTCATCCCGTTCACGACTGGCGGGGTCAGTTACGCTTCCGGGTGCCCCATGAAGGGAGTAGCTTGAGTTTTTGTTTGGCTTTTGTATAAATCACCTCCATTTATGGACTGTGCGGGGACGTTGGGGTACTAGTTCGAACCAGAACGGAATGGATGCTTTCCGTCTGTTCGCCTGATGTGTGGCAGCAATCTCATCGATGAAGACTTCCACCTCACAACTGACAACGATTGCTCCTCGCCTCTTGCGACAATAATTTAATGGAACACCGCACTTAATAAATAGGTTTACGATACCACATTCAATCCACTCCCTTAAAGCACACTCGTTAGCCTAATGATGTTGCCGTTGTCGGGTGATTTGAAGAATGCAGCAGCTAAAGCATCCGAAGCTCCTCGCTGGCTACCCAAGTTCTTTGTTCCTCTACCGAGGGTGGTGTGTGTTTTGCGGGTCGTATAAATTCATGAAATCGTTTCGCAAACACAATAACACAACGAAAAATTTGCATCCTTCAGCAAAGCAGCCCGGGTTCTCGGGGTTATGCAAATCCTGCGTTGCACATCCAGAAAACAAACCAAAACATCGAGCTGATACCCCGAAAGAACTGACCGCAAATAGACGCAGACGGGACTGCTTTGAAAGCGTCTGTGTAAGCAAATAAGCGCTTTGTGGAGGTTACTTCTCCGGTCGGGTTTGGTACGTTTAAAAAAAAAAAATCGACCACTTTACGTAGCGTGAGTTTCTTTTCGACTTCCCTGCCTTACATTTCAAGGTGACTGCTTCTGTCCCCCGGCCGGTACCGAGCGATCCATTTATCCGTTTGACTTGCGCTTAATTGATATGCAGGGAGCGTTATCAAATTGGAGCGCCCGGGAGCGGAGCGGAGAAAACCACCGGGTACGACGACGATCGGGATGAGGCCGATGATGGTGCCAATGATGATGTGCCATTCGCAGCTCGCTGACTGCAGAGGCAGAACCAAACCAGGAATGCGTTGGCTACCTCGACGGCCACAACGAGATTTCTCCCCCGGTGGAATTGATTATAAATGTAGATTGCGATTTTATATGCATATTGCCTTTGTTGACTGGAAACCAAACGACGAGCATCCGCGCACGCTTGGCCAGGTGGACACCACCGGATGACGTGTGGCTCCCCCGATGTGTGGCGATGGTGAGGTGTGAGCCATGTACCCCGCGAAGGGTTTATTTGAACAGGAGTGACTCTGAGCTCTTTTGCTCGTACTGGCAGGCCGAGCTGCCCACGGTTTCAAAGGGGGTTGCTGGAACTTGGTGCTGGACCAACGACTCCACTGACACTCAACACCCATTCTTAATCATTAAGCTGCTCGTGGCGTGCTCGTTTCACCAGTGCTTCACGTCCACCGGGGTGCGAAACGAAACTTGATTACGCGCAACGACTCCAGCGTGGGACTCGTGCGCCCCGGTGTGCGTTCCCCAATACGCGAGTGGATAGTTACTTCCTTCAGTTTGCTATTCCGGCGTGGCCACGCTGCCAGTCGGAGCGTGAAAATCTTCTCATCAATCATTCAAATCCTATCAATTAATCCCGCCGCATTATAGCGCCACCGTAACCGTGGCGGTCAACCCCAGACGCTAATCTATTATGCAAGCGCATTCGATCCAATCCGCGAACCCACCCCCGACCCTCAAAAACCGAGCGGGATTACTTAATGCAGTTTTCCGTTTGCCACCGCGGACGTGCACTTTATTATAATAATTCGAACCGGGCAGAGTGCGATTTTTTACCCACTTCCCGTCGATTCGTTTTCTAGCCCTGGGTAAAATAGGGTTTTGCTGTGAAAAAAAAAACAATATGACTTCCGCGTTCCGTCGACCATAATAAGTCTTTGTTTGACATAAATTTCAAAGTCAAACATTAATTCGCTGTACTAACGTGACCGTGTGACAAGCGGGAGCAATTTATTTCTGCTACAACGATCGTTACCATGGTAGCGGGCTTTTCAAACGGGCGACGCAGGCTTGGCGCAATAAATCACGTTTAGAAAATCACGCCAATCCTCCTGCCAGTATCGAGACAGTACCGGTGAAGAATTGGACAGCAATCAAATCTATTTTTGACCTCGAATACACGAACACGCATGGAACCTGCACGCCCGGTAGCTAATTTGCACCTCATCCGAATGCAGTCCAGCAACGCTAGCAGGGAGGGAAGGAGAAGGTTCTGTCAAGTGGGAGACGGGAACTTAAGTAATTCCGTGCCGTAAAATTATATTTCACTCCATAGTGCGCGCACGCGCTTGTCCGTGTGTGTGTGTGTGTGTAAATGCATATCCATTGGTTTTCTATTCAGTATGGTAAACAGGCTGCGTGGTGGGATTTATTATTGCGCCGAGATTTTGATGGCTCGTGCTCGAAACCGTCCTGGAAGCAACTAACACAATGCCAGCCGTATAAACAACTCCCGGTCTACGGCCGGGCACACATGCTGTCGGCGTGCATGCGAGCATCGCCGGGTGCAAAACCTAATTAAACTTGAATAAATTCATGCGTCGGAAATATAGCACGATTTGTCATATCAAACATTTAATTAAATTTTCGAAATCTCGCATAATGGAATAATCGGAAGCAAACAAAGTGCGGCACGAGGGAAACAAACCACACACACACACACACACGCATACACACATGGCACCACCGGGTGGGATTTGGATGGTGAAAATAGTGCATCCAGTGCAGCGGGACCGATGCAGCTGGTGCAGCTGAAAACTTCATCCATCGTTGGAATCGATGGTTTGGAAATCACACCGTCTTTGGAAGCTCCATATTGAATTATGGTGCAGAAATGTTGTGTTTCTGGAGTGGAAACAACATAAAATCAATACGAAAATAATAAAAAAAACGCTTCCGAATCACAAAACATTCATTGAACCAGTTTAAATAGTATTTCAAGTGCTGTTTGTTTGAAAAAACGAGAAGAATTAACAATTAGATTGCATACTTTAGGGCTTTAGGGCTGATATAGAAAATTTCCTTCGCATGTTGTCTTTAAGAAACAAAACACTGTTTGCAGGTTCGAATGAGCAACTTGGAGTGAAAAATAAACCAACGAAATAGTTGTACATACCCTTGATTGTCTTTCAAACACACAACCCAGCGTCGGTCGAACGATGTAACCCGGTTAGCTTCATTTATTGCTAGACTGCACACCGTCTCAGGGGTTCTTATCAACCGAAACGCAAACAAACGTTTGAGAATCCCAGATGCACAAGATGCGCCTCGGGGCAGAAGTCTAGAGCTAACAAGACTCCTGTAGTTGATAAAACCGATTGCGGCAGCTCGGAAATGAAACCGGGTACTTTATTGCGACAGCGTATGACTTTAGCATCTCGCTATCGAAAGGGTTTACATGCAGCATGATTGAAAGGGATATTACGTTAGCTAAACTTGTAACATGCTCCCAGCAGAGAAATTGCATGGAAAAATCACGGCATGACGAAATAACAGACAAGAGACGTTGTAACTTTATTCTTAAGAACCCACTCTGATCAGTTCGTGGAATACACTAGCAAATTGATAAGCGATGCGCTCGACTTTCCCGATGGATTTATCATTCGCCATACGAAGAAATAATTCATCACACACACAGCCATGTGCAGCAGACAACACTCGAAACGATTCGAACGGGCGCTGCTCGTACCGTCGCATCAGCAAAAAACAAGAATATTTACGATCGAAACATGTGTTTACACAACGGCCACGGTACACGGCGGTACTCTCGGGTTCGAGCTCACACACGAACTCGGACGGATTCCGGAGGCCTTCTCGGAAAAACGCGGTAACGCATCCCTACCCGGTGTAGGGTCCGTGCGCCCCCAGGGTGCTCCTTACCGATGTGGTTACGATACGGCGAGCACGCTACCGCCCATAATGCTTTCAATACCAGCTGTAGCACGTATTTAAACCCGACCGGTTCAACAGTTGCCCGGACCGGGTCAAACGGTGAAAGGTAGTGCAACTGCTTGCCGCTGTTCCACCCCCAAAAAAGGAGTCTGATTTTATTCCACCACCATACTGGCCATCGTTTCACTGCTTTTTTTTTGTTGGTTTTGTTTGTTGTGTTTTCTTCATTGAACGTTTTTATTTTTACGTCCCTCTTCCTATCGGCATCCATTGCCGCAAGAGAAACAGTCTTGATTATTTTTCTGCTACCTCTGCTTACCTCGCTGGCCTGTTCAGCTGGCTTTGCTGCGCGGCAGTGCCTGAAGAGCTAAGCTAACGAACTGTCGACCACGAAGACGACGACGACTACGACGACCGGTCGATACCGTCAGCGTGAGTGGAATTGGAAACAGCTGCAAAGTTGTACGAGCTGGATGAGTAGCGGTGGGGCGCGTGTGTGAGTGTGTCTAAATTCGGACAAGCTTACCGACTCGCTCCTTGGGTAGCTCCATTCAGCATCACACGGGACGGGATCTTCAGAATGAACCGGCTGCTGTCTGCTGCTTGCGCTTTTCCTGAGCTCCATCGTCCTTCGGTTCGGGTCTGCCCTGAAAGGTGCCAGATACCTCCGGAGGCTATCTCGTAGTGGAGCCTCCACCACTGCCGGGGTGGTACGGTACGGTTTGCAGCTAGTTTTTCACCATCCACGGGCAACTGGAATGATATTTTGCTAACCCTCTCCCGGCGGTGGCGGCGATTCTTCTCTCTAAAAGCACAGCTTGAAGGGTACGAGCGTTTTGAGCGCATTTCGGAAGGAGCAGTGGGGGATTTCTTCAAGTTGACAGGTTCAATTTGACAGAATGAACGAGAACGAGTGGGAGATGGAGAGAGAGAGAGAGAGAGATAATGGAAAGCACGCTATTTACGCTTTCGAAACTGTGGCAACCGTTCCAGGTCAGTGATGGTAGCGCTGTGGTCTTGGGTTCGCTCACGGAAGCGGTGTTTAATTTATAATAAAATGGCCTCCGGTGCAACAGACAACAGCAAAGGGTGGCTGTGGGTCTACGGCGGCGCTGATGCTGGACAGAACATACACTCACACCGAGAGCAAGGCAAATGACAGCCCACGGCGGTTGATACCGAAAAAGGCATCGACGTGCTTTCGACATACCAACACCAGGCTACGACCAAGACAGCCAGCGGAACCGTGAGACACACGGTCAGGTTTAGTAGTGGCCGTTAATTGCGGGTAATACAATTAGGCGGTGGCTGTGTAATTTTTCCTGATTGCCAGAAGTTGTTTACCTTTTTAATTAAAGACGTTTGCAACTTGCATGGTTTGGGGGGGGTAAACGAAGGGCGTAAAGGAATGAATAGTAAACAGAGTCGCGAATTCGTTTCCATAATGAATAAGCAGACAACCTGTTTTTTTGTTTTGACTCATAAAAGGACACAAAAGGTGAGTGTTTAAAAAGAGATCCAAATTCACTCTCGAGTTATTTTATTTTCTATAATTTGCTTCGATTGCGAAAAAAAAAAATCTAAACCACGTGTACGAGCATTTGAACATGAAAAGCACATCGGCGCATAAATCTGGGCCTGTTCAATAGACACACAAACATGAAATCGGCACTTAAGACGTCATTCACCAGCGTATTAGGTTCCCTTTGAACTATTTGGCAACCAATTTGAGCACAAAAATGTCGCTCTCCCGAAAAGCTTAGCTCTACGCTACGCGGTAAGAATGTTTCCCACAACAACAGCAAAAAGAATAAAACGAAGCTTCTCCCGTGAGACGTGCAAGTTTTCGCAGTCTCGCAAGCTCCCTCGTGCGTCATCGCCTTTTGATGTGCGCGCGCGTAAAGTACGCTTCGCTTTGATGCGAAATGCGTGTTCGTTTACGATTCCTTCTCGAAAGCGTTTGAATATATTTGTTCGTGCCGCCGAGCGAAAGCGGGTGGAGTGAGCGGTCGCACCAAACTTTCCCAACAGCCCCGTTCCTTCCTCCTAAGCCCAGAGCCCTAGGTCAGTCCTAGGAGACGAATAAATATCGATCCAATCGCTCCCACCTGATCAATTACTCAGCTAAATAGGGAAAGTTTCTTCCCAGCAGCTTTCATGGTGGTGGGTTTTTTTTCTCTCTCACTCCTGCTTCTCCCCCATAGCAGAACGCTCGTTCAAACTTTTAGCATTACCTGCTCTAGCTTATCACCAAAACATCCTTCCGTTCCGATGGCGATGAAATTCGCATTTAATTCCGCTGATTCCACTTTAACCTCTCCAACGTACCACTTTCGGCTTGGCTTCCAGGCTCATCAATTGATGGGCGCCAGGGTGCAGCTATCCGTCTAGTGGTCAACTTTTCAGCAACTTCCACGCTCAATGCAAAATTTATGATCCAAAATTGACAGCCGCAACCCGGCACCGGTTGATGCCGGGTCCAGGACCGTGTGATCGGATCGAGTGAAATTCCTCCCGGGCGGAAGGTGTTTTACGGGGTGTTGCTAAACGTCTTCGACGTCATTGACTGACAGGTAGATTACTGGCCGTTATGACCATGAAAATGATATATCCTGCTTGTCGGGTCAAGTCAAGAAAGTCGATACGCAGTTATTCCATTGGAAAGAGCTATATTTTCCGCATCGAACATATTTTGAGAATGTACCAAGGCGCTAGGATAATCGAATGGAAAAACTAAAGTAACCAGCTGGTTTTAACATTCATTTAAAAAAACTTCTAAAAAAAAGCAACATTCTCTGAAATTCATCATTAACACAAGAGGCCTTCCTTTCATCCTGTACATCATTTTTTTTACTTATGGCTGCCAAACAAAAATCATAACGGCGCGAGAAAAATCCCAAGAAATGAACTGTCACACGTATCAAGCACTAATTACGGTGCGCGTAACCATCTGGCGACGCGAAACAACAAACAAAAAAAATCTCCAAAGATTTCATTTGCATAGAAATGTCCATTCGAAATCTAATTCACAGCGGGCCTGTGAAGCGAATGGGAAATTCTACGAATTCCTAATGAAGCAGCAAAACGTACAGCCAGCAACTCCGGCATCGACATTACGAAACATTACAGCCTATTCCAACGCGCTCAGCCACACGAAAGACACGACAAATCGTTCGCTCCTCACTATTCCCTCCGGATCGTTCCAAACTGTGCCACTTTTGGATGCTGCTTTTAACTGCCGTTCCGTTGGTCACCCCGCCAAACTCAACCCAACCCACCACCGCCGGCTGGCTTATTAGGGACAAATTTGATTGCACTTTCCGCCCTCCCGAACAACACGGTTGGTAAAGTTATAATAAAAACTCAAATAAACATCACGGCCTGCTCGGATGGCGCGATGCGGCCCTTCCCCAACAAACACACCACAGCGTCCATCGAATCCCCCGAGCGCCGATTGATATAACATCCTGTTCGGCTAAACACTTTTCAAAAATTTCTGACAGCGACAATTTTCGACCCGTGCAAGCGCGGGCGTTGACGTTGGGCCGGGAAATCTCACCCGGAAAGGAACTAATGAAAGTTACGCTGAAGGCAGCAAACAAACAGCAAACGAGAGCTCAGTGAAAAATGAAACAAAAAAAAAATCAAAAACAAAACGAAAATAGGTGGAAAAATTTATGCCAAGGAAAACATCCAGAAAGTTCCACCTTCTCAGCTCAGTGTTCTTGTCCGCACTCTCCCATGGGTGGCGGAAAAACCGGCCGCTTAGCTTCTTGACACGAGCCGGGAACGGAACTGCCAAGGAAAACCCTGCCGGTCGGGAGACGAATCGTCGCAACGAAAAGTTGCTCTTAATTTTCGCCTGCCAAATAAAACAAACCTCCACACCCTTGAGCGGGGTGCCGTCCTGCCGTCGTTTCGACCGGTCAAATGAGCGCCCAGGGTATTGCCGTGGCCGTAGAGGGAAACATAAACAACCGAAACGAAGGTTGTACCATGTGATGTGGAGGGAAACCGATGCGAGGGGAACCTTCAGCCGTCCCTGAAGACGTAAAGTTTCTGAAGAGGAGAGAGAGATAGAGAGAGAGAGAGAGAGAGAGAGAGAGAGAAAGAGAGAACCAACAAGAGCACGGCAGGACGGGCACACTTTGGTGGCGTGTTCGTTCGAGGAGACCGCACACATGCACACTTAAAATGACCTAAATTAGTTTTCTTCCCAATAGCGGCACCGGCTCTTCGATGGGAAGCCGGCACGGGAAAGGATTATGATAATGTTTGCTTTTATTACGCTTACATTTAATGCCTCGAACCGGAGCTTTACTGTCAACTGAAATGGCCGATGCATGATGTCGTTAAAAAATCCAACACCATACAGCTTTCACTCCGCTGACGGTACTAAAAAGCATAATTATTAGGTGCATCAAAAAGTGGTTTGAGTAGGTGATTCTCTGAATGTAAGAGTACATTTTCTCTCCAGTATAAGCTCATTGGAAAATAAAGTAAAATAAAATCTAAAAGTACGATGAGAATTGAAGAATGTAGCAATGCAGAAGAAATTAAAAGCGGCATAAAAAAATAATCTGCTAAATGAAAATAAAATCAACTCAAACGGATATTCTCTCACCGTTAAACGAACTTTTCATCTCACCCACCATATCCCCATATGCGACACGTTCGGCCGTTGCAGCACCTTCTTTGCGGATGACGTCTTTGAGTCGGTAAAAGCTGCCACGTAAGACGCTCGCATCCGATCCCATCCGTAGCTGGGAGCCACCGAGCACCAACGCCGGGATCGTTCAACTCAGCATGTGAATTAACAGAAAGTGGCCATGCTTTTGCTCGGTGCCGGAAACGGACGTACGTGTGCACGATGATATCCTCCTTCCGTTCATCTTAATAAATGCAATATTTATAAGTGCACTTGTTTTTATGCGATTTGTGGTTTTGTTCTACACACCCCAAAACACCATTGTCCTTGCCCGTGAAAGGGACGGCATGAGCCGGGGGTTGAAAGGGGCGGCAAACGAGCTGTCCTAATAGGGCGGGCAACATAAAGCTGCAAAATTCATCTCCATTTTTCAATGTATGGAGGCAACCGGAAGGGTCGTTTAAAGAGTGCAACTGCATTATTGAAGCTAATGGATGCATTCGTGGTTTGCATTCGGGAGGAGGGCCGTTCGTGTCCGGCGTTGCAAACCGAGCCTCGGGTGAGTCGTTTTGTGCTAAACGATGCAATTTGTACCACAAATGAAACCTGTTTATTCTATTTTGCTTTCGACAGCTGAGGCTTCCTATCAACGGCAGGACGATTGTACGCTTGTCCGATCATGATGTATGGAGGAATGGAACTTTACATGGTGTTTGGATGATTTTTCAGTTTAAACAATCAATTTAGTGAGATAAACTAACAAAGCGAGCATGATTAATGTGAAGAGGATTTAAAACATGTTAAGATTGCCAAATTTATCATATTAATAAAACATTGCACTGTTTAATTGTTCGTTAAGCTACGGAAAATCGGTGAAGTTCTATTTGAAAATGTGTTAAGTTGAATCAGAGTGTAGATTTGATTCATTTTTATTATCACCATATCAGTTCCACCATCACCCACTGGCACATAAATTCACTTAAATCGTCATCAGCAGCCCATCGGAAACAGTCTGTTTGCACGGTAAAGTTGACAGAAAGGCATCACTTAACACGGGCCTGATTGTAATTGCAAACGGATACTCCCACCGCTGATTGCACAATCAATCCACCCCGGCGATAATGCATTTCGCTCGGAATCGAATAAAACAACCAATTACGAAAAAGATAAAAAATGCACCAATTTATCCAAAATAAAACAAACAAACGCGCTGCATTGCCGGTTAATTCTCGTTGGGAACGTGCCTGCGGGCTTAAACTCTTCGCTTTCTGGTACGATTGCCGTCATTAACCAATTAAGAGTGACCGATTTTTGCGCTACTCGCTTGTTGCTACCGGGGAAAGGGACCATTTACTCCCGCGATAGTCTTCCTGCCTCATTTCTGACTTCGCGTTTTGCTAATGGAGGCCGGGCCCGGAGTTCGACGATAGCTGTTTCTTTTTTAACTTTCCTCCCATCCCCGATAATGGGTCAAGATAGAGTGTTTCGATTTCGAAATTGGAAATCTTAATGTCATTTACGCTGTGTGGTGCTGCGTCGTCTGAAGACTTCTTGTGATTGTCAGGGGAGGAAAGCAGAGAAAAAAAATCGAAACTTACGATCGCTTCCGATTGCGCCCGGCGAAGCAAAACTGTCATCAGGAAGGGAAACGCAAACATCCAAACAAACTGACAAACAAACGGACGCACTGAGTAGCAACCGCTCTCACACACACACACACATCAGCATTAACAACAAAAAAGCGAGCGAAAATAAGCTTTCAAGAGGATGCGATAGGGATGCGGCAGGAAAGCGAGCGAAAGCGACCCTCATCCGAGTAACGATTCAAGTCGTGGATCTCGAGATCGTTGGGATTGGAAGAATTTGCCCGGGATGGGAAAAAAGGAAACACACACACACACACGCGCGCTCACACCCAAAGGCAAAAAAGACTTAGGAATGGTTCGTGAAGTTATCGTTCGACAGGATAATTGATGACAGTAAATAAACTCGCCACCAACCGGCCACTCTCCTTCCGCGCCGGTGAAACATTGTGGATTTTTTTCCACAAGAAGCGACAGCGCTTCGTGAAGCAGCACACTATCTCGCAGCGGAAGGGAAAAGGGAAGCGGGCTTAAGTTAAGCAGCACATCGCAGGCTCCTATCGTGAAGGAGCATCTTATACCTCCACCACCATCCGGGGTCAGTGCGAGAGAAGCAGCTCCCTTAAATCCGCTGTCAGTTTCGTAAACCGAGCGAGCGACCACAACGCATGAACATTGCGGTGGACTTGGTGGACGCAAAAACGCATCGCACAGAAGGATACGTACAGCAAAAAAAATATATATAGTGCAACGTCACAAAAAAATCCTCCGAGAAACCACAAAACAAAGCGATTCTGTTGTGTATGGAAAGCGAGGACTAGTGCTGGTGGAAGTTTCATTTTTTTTTTTGGGTGCCTCTTTTGCTCGAAACAGCTCCGAACTAAGCGCGATAGCGAAGGCGTTGGAATCAAGCAAGCTTTTCGGGGTTGACAGTAAACGTACACGGCACGTGCAGCATCAGCAGCAGGACACAAACCCCAATGCGACCGATAGATCTAGCCCGGGGAATTAGTGCTGTGAGTGATACGGTTAATTTATAAATTATTTTCCGAGCGTCTCGTCGATCCGAGGGAACCGAAACCCGACGGGTGGGATCGATTTTTCAACCAATCGAAAGGTTGTCAGTCGAGCTGTCCCCTCCCTTTCAAACAAAGCCTTTAAGATGCGCGATGAAATAAAAATTAATTGCCAATTTTATAGCCATTCGCTTCGATCCCGGAGCCCGGATCGCCCCACCGGAACCATGCTGAGCCCCGGGGGCATCAATTCGCATTCACCTTAATCAGACTAAAATCCTGGAGCTTTTATTAGCTGCTTCTTTGATTGTTCCGGGCGAGGGGATTTCAAATGAAGCCACGATGCTCCAGAACGATTAGACGCGTAGCTTTGAGCTGGCTCCTCCGAAGGGGATTTGAATTACGCAGACAATCACAAAAGTGGCTTCTAAATCAATACTAAACAAATCCCTAATAGACCCACGAACGTTCACTTCATCCGATGCCAACGATCCCTGGGCGGCCAAAACCAGTTCGGGACCAGTTCGCTTCTCCACGTAAGAAACTCCACTTCCTGCGTGCTCGTTCGGAACTTCGTCCGGTTTGTTTTTTGCTTCCTCGCCACCAAAAGCAACCCACCATTTGACGGCACCAATTTTCTATTTTCCCAACCGTTTATGCAAATTCCGCTGGTGGTGCAGCGTCGTGCCCGGTGGCCCAAATCCTGGCCGGGAACGACGCATGCAAAATTGGGATGCACCGAAAGAAAGAAGTTTTGCGACCGTTGCACAGCTGATCGCGTGCCAATCCGGTCTCGCCCATTTGCTTCCCACCACAATCACACACACGCGCGCGAGCGCATCCTACGGTCTAATCTTCCAAATTAGTCGAAGCGAAGCTCGAGAAAAAGGTTGGCATGGCCTTCTGCTCGAAAGACGCTTCGTGAAAGACACTCAACGATGCGGTGCCGCTGAAGATACGTTCATCATTCATATGGACACCCGGAGCATGCTCAAGCCCGAAACGTTCGGGAGGTTCTGGTGCCGGGCTCTTAAGCAGCAGAACCGAGGAGCTTGAAGCCGGTTGGGAAAGGGGCGAAGCAACTTTGGCAAGGAGATTCCACAAGAATAATGCTCTTGTTCATCTTTTCTTATGAGCTGTTATTTTGAATAAATTTAAAACTTTCTTATCATAATGCTTACCCATCCTCCCGTTTTGGTGGTGTGCACGCTCCGTCTGGCACACACATACACACGGCCACCCGGGTAAGGACACTGTGTTTGTGGTCTCATTTTTGCGGCCAACGGCTCCGGCGTGGTAATAGTGGGCACCATCGTCACCACGGTGTGTCTGCATACACAAAGTGATACAACAAACATGAAATAAGGCTGCCCCTGCTGCCGGTGCTGGTAAAAAGGGAAAGGAACGTTGGATGCTTTGTGTGGCACTGCAGCTAAAATATGAAAATCGCACCCGTTTGCGCATTCTCCCTGCCTTGCGAACGGAATTCCTAACCACCATCGGTACCGAGGAACGGGTAATGCGGCGCAATAGTAGTTTGTGGTTCATTCTTCATCCAAAAATTCCTGCTCGTCGCCCACGTGTCGCCCAGTGCCGGTGGCCGGTGGGGAATCGCTCCGGCCGGGAAACGACAAACTTTTATCGGGCTCGGAAAAGCTCGATGGAATTGTTACCGATAGGGCCGCACCCGGGGTCTTCCCGTCCGATGAGGACGTGCCGCTGCCGGGGCTGCAGAACGCAGCCAGAACAGTTGGCCGACAGTTTCGCTGGAAGAAAACGCGCGGTCCAAAAAACTTGACGTTGCGTTGCGTTGGCTTCGACACGTGAATCAACCTCCGGTGCGGCTGCGGTCACGTTGTGTCCGTACCGAGTGCGGGTATAAAGACGTTGTAGATTTTCCCTTCCTTTCCTCCCTGCCCCTCCACGCTTCTTTTGTGAACCAATAATGAAATGGGCGTTTTTCTATGTTGGAAAATGTTCGTTTCGGCCAAACGCTGCGTCATTAGTTGCGATTAACTCTCCGTGAGCGGGAACGAGTTTGGACCCGAACAATGAATTTAAATTGTGCCAAAGTGAACGATTCGCGTAGACCAGGTTTTTATACGTTAGTTATTTTTTTATTCAGTTTGAGGTGTTCTAATGCAGTAAAAGACCTTTGGTAGTATGAGTTTGCTCTTGAGCTATAGAAGAATTTATCATGTTTTAGAATAATCGGTCTTTAATAATGCATTTCATATTAGAAGCGTATTGTAAGGCATGAATTAAACAGCCTCGAAACAAATTTAATTTTTCAAATGAAATATATTAATGATTTATGAAAATCACCATTGTTTCAAACAAATCAATCTGCCATTATGCATTTAAAAACTAATTCTTCAATTATATATTCGTCCAGATATAGTAAACTCACACAGACTTCAGCAAACGCTATCGAAACGAACGAAACTTTTCCTACGGGATGTAATGAATGAGCAGCATTTGGACCGAAAAAATAGATGGAAATTAAAACCTTTCCAAATTAAAAACTTTCACTCCAGAAGCACACGAGCTGAATGTGGAAGCATTTCGGTCGTTCCAGATATTACTTTGCTATTTCTAAGCAACCGGTATGCGAATCCGTCCCGTCACAGGACAGTTGCGCTGAATGTGGACGTCTCTTCCATCGCTGCTTTGTGTCTGCCTGTGAGCGTTTTTATCCCCCTTTTTCGTCCTTGCCCAAATATCACTCCGACGGAAACTCACTTTTCAATGGTTTAATAACTTCAAGCGAGAGTGGCGTACGCACAGAAAAGGCTGAAAAATTAAAAGCATCTTGTCCATTATACTCTCGAGGCGAGTGAAGTCTTCTCATTTTATCGTCAACCTTCAAGGACAAGAAGATTTCTTGCTGTTAAGGCTGCTTCCTCCCGCTTGCTGCTGAAAATTACGGCTCGTGCGTACCTTTACATAGACGCACATACTTTTACGGGCCACTCGCATCGGATAAGATAGGATTACACTCGGTACTTGATGAAAAGTTTCTTGCTTGACGACTCGCACGCAGACTTTCTGTCCGTAATCGGGCCGCAATATGTGAGGAAACATCAAGGCAGAAACGTTCTGCACCTACACACGAAAAAGTAAATTACTCATGCAAGTATTTCTTGTCAATCTGTAGGCTTATACAGCAGAATTTTCTACGCGAAAGAAAGAGCGTGTGCGCAAGCAAGTTTAGGGTTTCTTTTGGCGTAAGTACGTTTTCAGTTTCTTCATGAAAATTTCCAAGATTTTTTTTCACATTTCTTCACCGGCGTTTCTGCTGCTTTCTGTACTGTCATTATGTTTGTTTGTTTTGAAAAGAATTACGAAACTTCTACCATATCGGAGAGGTTCAGAAAAACTTCCACCACTGCACGCTCCTTCAGATCGTGTCGTGGTGAAATTTTAGTGACAAAGTACTCGGCGTCTTGAGGAGGAAAATTCAGTCAAAATACAATACAAGAATATGGAACACGTAATGTACTGCATTGTCTTGAGGGCAGTTTTGACGACAGCGGAAGAAAAAAAAGCATACTCGGAATACAATCGCAATGAGTTTTAAGTTTCATTCCTTGTTCGCTTCATTTATCATTGTAATTTTTACGAAAGGAAGCAAAATACGTTCCGAAGAAATGGCTGGAACAAGTTGACGAGTCAAATGAACACAATCATCTTATCGCCGGAAATACAATTTTCCTGAAGGGAGTCAATGGAAACGACGACGTAGTACGCTGATTAAAGTTTTGATTAGTTGTGTCTATGGAACAGGTTCGTTTTCTTACACGAAAGGTGAAGAATTTACAACGAATTTTTCAGATGGAACAAGTTTTGCTGTCTAAAAAACATATTCGCTTCGTGTTGTGTTGCATTTGTAAAAGATTTACAAACCATGATCTCACAATTTAACGAGTCTCGTCGCACCTTACAATATCAAACATGTTGCCCACATTGTGTCACTTCTTAAAGCTAATGCACAGCAGAGTTTGCCAAGCTCGACTCTCAAAAACAGTGCCATAAAGTATACGACAAACAAAGCAGGAAGCGCACTCAACCGTTTACGATGAAAATTATCATGAATTTTATCGCGAAGCGTGCTGCGAACCCTTCTTGTAATTACCGACAATCCCATCGGCTGCTCGAAACACTCGGGCAAGAATGTAATACACTGTCGCGCACCAGGCAAAGTCAGTACTGTGCAAACAAAAATCAAACGTAGCAGGGGGATCAAAGAGAAGGTTGCCGGAACACAATATTGTTTCCCGTTATTATGTAAATCTTATCCCGACAATCATTATCGCGTTACTTCACCGGCATAATAAAAAAGTCAATCATCACTTCATGCCCAAGACTTGGCGTGTGTTTGCGCCCCAGCACGCCACGGCTCGGGCCCGGGTGAAGTGAGCGAGAATAATAAAATCGATCGTACACGTTGGATTATGCAAACACGCTGGGGCTCGTGGCAACGGATAGGGGGGGCGAGATGGACCTTTTTTCTACAACTTCCACTCTGGCGGTACGTGCCACAACGGTTGGGTTTTGGTTTTGCCAGTGGTCGAGCGAAGAAGGTTTTCCATCTTCGGTCATGCGACAAAAATCCACTTCCTTCCGATTGACATCCACACGGCGACTGCGAGTTCGATGTAGGAGTAAAAAAGAAAGTGCAAGAAGGGCAAGAAAATGTAAGGGCTCGCGTGTGGTTGCCCGAGTGTGAACGAAATCGACAGTGTCGCTCGGCTTTTGGAACATGTTTTTGCATTCGACTTCCGTTTTCTTTCGTATATGCATTCAGCCCCATCGGTGTCCGTCGAAAATCGGCTACTTTAGCAAAAACTTTAGCAAAACCAAGGGAACACAAGTGCACTAGGCACTACGAAGGCGTATTGGTCATGTTGACTGTGTTCCACTTTAGTTTGTTTTTTCAATCTTAAGTAAAATTTCAACGACATTTGCGTCAAAAACTAAATTTGCATTTCAAGAAAACCATTCCGCACGAAAAATAAAACGAAGATTCCAATAAGGCGTGTGTAAGGTATGTACGAACGTATAAGTGGAGAAGATTGCATACTTTCTGGCGCAAATTTTGTCAACCAGCCAGAATCATTTGGGAAAGCCTACATTGACTATTTTTAATAAAGCTTGAAGACTGATTTGGCCTAATAGCATCTTTTCTAGTGTTAAAAATTAACAGAAAGAAAATATTCTCTCAATGACAATCCCATCAGCAGGCCGGTTTGTATAAGTTACCATTGCTTTTCCAGGATTGCTCCATTTTTTCACGAATTCAAATCGCACCCTTCACGTTCCCATCATTCCCAGAAAGCGTCCGATGGAAGAAAGAGCAATTCAAACGTAAAACAGGACATCACGATCGAAAACTTGATGTCGCCACCGCTTGCCACACCTCTATGCGCCACCGCACGAGCGTCTGCGACAAAACAAGCATAAGAAGACGACTCCTCCCCAGGCTTCTAACCCTCCTTCAAGCCTTCTCGTTTTGTGTATTTTCTGCCTGCTTTTAATATATTTCGTCCATTAGAAATTCAAATTAGCTACACCGAAATCGGCCAACGTCGGCGTTTGATTGTCGCAGCTTTCGCATGCCAGCAACGGCCACACGCCCGTACCCCTTTTGCCCGGGCGGTGGGATAGCAACGCGGAGAAAAATACGCGAAATATTTCAAGCATTGCAATCAGCACGAGCCATTCTTTAGTTCACTCATTCTCATTCGTTCCCGTTTGAGTTTTATTTTTCGTATTTTTCCATCTCCGCTATTTTTTTTATGTGCGTGTGTTTGTTTCCCAAAATTTAGATGGGACAATTTTCGACAGCTCCGACAATGTCCGACGCCGGCGTCGGCCGGAAATGGGCGTTAAAGTAGCGCATAAATTTATTCCTTCACACGCACAAAATCACGCGGCACGCGGGGAGGAGTGTTTTGGAGTGAAAACATGGTACGAAAAAAATGGGTTTCTTTTATGTGAACGGCGCTGACAAAAACACTGCGGTTCGACATTTAGAACACCGAGCTCGCATCCGTTCCGATGCATTCGATTCGAAGTGTTCTCCGTAAGGTTCCAGTCCGGAAAAGGTGTGAACACACGGAACCTGTCCGGGAATCACTACGACAAAAGAGGCGAAATAACCCTAAACAGCCATTATTGTTCAAGACTCGCAACGTGGTTGCGCAACTTTTCGACAGGTAGGCGAACTGGGAACGACAACAAAAAATAACCAACCACCGAAACCCAAACTCAACCGGGAGTAAATAATTTATTATTCCTGCAACCCGAACCGGAGCACGGAGGACAATTGAAAACGTCAACCCTATTCCAGCGGAGGGCTTCAAGCCAACGCTTTGCGACAAATCAGTCCCAGGAACGTGGGACGAGTTCATGGAATGTCCATATTTCTTTCCACCAGCGGCACGTAGAGCGGATAAACAGTGGCAAATTGTTGTCGTCTCATGGTGGGCAGCAGTTTGTGATTAACCATTGTGATATGGGGACGCAAATGGGCTATCTGTCAGTCTCGCCATGTCCTCGACCTAATGATTTCTGAGTTGAGATTCATTTGAAACGAGCTTACCTAAAGAGCTTTGCTACTGATTGTTTTAATCATACCCTTTGGAGAGTTTTTTCTGACAAGTAATTGAAACTGAATCGTTATAAAAAAAATGATTAAAAGAATATTATTAAGTATTTTTATTGTACAAATTATGTGCTGGGTGTGTTTATTATGTTTGAAAAATTCCTTTTTCAACTTTGCCTTAGCTATATGACCAGTTTCAGTCCTATTGATCCATTTTCAATATTCCAAACAGGAAAAGGGATGTTTGTGAATGGTCGTCGAAAAGTCAATAAAATCAGGAAAATATCCATCTTTCCAATGAAATGCTGGTATTTCCTTAAATAAATTGAATAAAACCCATTCGCTGCTGGTAGCTGGAAGAAGCTCCCACCGTTTGTCCCCGTGCCAATGTTCGCCGTTCGACCTCGGAAAAGGTTCAAGTTTCCACCGAATTCCGCAAACCGCAACGGGGATCAAAACAGACGCCACTTTTTCTTATTTATTTCAATCCGCACCCACTTTTCCACGTTGTGGAATCGGCGTGGCAAAGATCATTTGCTCACTCCACGGAAAACCACCACCGCACCGCATCTTCCGAAACGGTGAGAGTGTGTATACACATAAAAATATGATTTATACGATGCTTTATAATTTATTTTGCATAATTATCTCCGCTCGGTTTTCACCGCCCCCATCCGGTCCATCGCACGATCTGGGGATCTTGCAGTGAAAAACCGCGATACACACAACAGACTCTCAGCGTGGTGTGGCGGTAACGGTAAATACGGAAAGATGTACAGCTGCAGCGAATGGTGCACAGGCAATGGCCCAGCCAGTGCGGAATGAATTATAATTTTTAATTAACACAGAACTTTGCATTAACTCATGGTTCACAGATCAACCGGTGTGTTGAACCGAACGGTGACGGTTTCTTCGGCTCACCGAAGCGTGTACGGATTGTCTCTCACACATGTGCGAGTTCGTTGCCTATGGCAACGGGTGTATAAAACGTTGTTACAAAAATGGAACTAAGAGTTTTGAAGCATTGAACCATCGAGTGGAAATAAGATGAATTTAAAAATATAAATTACTTCTGTGGTAATGAAGACCAAGTAGTAATGAAAACTTTGATAAAAAGTGTAAAGTTTCCTTAGTTTTGTTATACACGTCATTTGTCACTTCAGAAACGATAAAACCTTTAATGAATGATGCATAATTCCTAAACAAAGCTTCACGCACTCACATCATGAAGTAAGTGCTCCATTTTCAACTGCACCCAATTGTCATTGGCCCTGTGTTTCTACTCCAATCGTGAAAGTTTTCGACGCGTTGCGCACGTGTTCCTGAGCTATGCTTCTACAAAACCCCCTTCCAAACAATGACTTCCCTACTGCCAGCTACCCAACCCGGCCCAGCTTCCTGTACAGCCGCAGGGCACAAAACGCAAAAGATAATGGCTTTTAGTCGCGAGCAAAAGAACCCAACCTTCGCTCACCCTCCCCCTCCCCTCCCCCCTTTCCTTCCCCCAAAAATACCCACCACCACCGCTGGCACCGCGTTTGGTTTGGATTGGTGAAGGATGGAATAATTTAAATATCGAATAATTTTTAATTAAATTTAATTAAGTTACACGCGGGCGCGTTGAATGTACACCATCACCACCCACCGAAAACACCTCCCGAAAAATCCGCGATTGTGTGTTTTTCGTGCGCCCGGCGCTTCGTACCGCGAAGCCTTTAGTGTTGTTGCGGAACGGGCGGTGAAGAACGTTTTCCGAGCACACCTGGACCGGTCGGAAAGGAAGCCAAGACAAGGATTTATTAAAACATTTCGGCCGGTTTCGTAATTTGGGAACATGTTACAGTTGGCGAGCTGGCTGGAATAAGGGTTCGTTCTATTAAAGCAATGAATTTTTCCCTGAAGGACAAACAACGCGTTGATGAGCGTTAATGAATTTTGTAGAAATTTAGGTTCACGAAAAAGGATTGTGCTCGTATCCATCATTTATTTTCCATACCATTTTGGAAGCGTATTTTTTCATAAAATGGTCTGTCATGAAATATGGAACAAAATTATCTTTTACCTAACTTTTTGGATAGTATCATCAAAGCAGATGGATAAAAATTCACAATAATTAAGTGATTTTGTTTGTTTATAGCATTACAAAACAAATTAATAAAAAGCTACGCCAGAAATAATGGATGCTCTCTTTTCCTTTGTTCTTCCATTGAATTTTATTACCACGAAAAACGAACAACGCATCGATATCATCACTTACTAATGCACCCGTTTGCAACTGCAATCAGCCACACCAGCTTTCCGATGCATTGAGCGTTCAATTTTTGCGCTTTCGCATTTCCCTGCAGATTTCGATTCCACTTCTTTTTTCCAGTAAGTGAACAGAGTCGTGTGGCAGTCAAGCAGCAGTGAAGTAAACTCTTCCTCACATACCAGCAGTGCGCAAATTCAATGGCACACACAACGTCAGGCAAGACATTTCCTGCCCTCCGTGACAGCCGAACGAAAGAAGGAGGTGGTACCGCTCGTACAGTTAAAGTGTAAGCGATGTTTTGCATGAGGAGGTACCATCGGTACTGCCTCCGTTTCCGTGTACTTTTTGCGCACAATTGAGCTGCAGCACGCGAAGATGTAACGTGGAAATAAGTTATTTCTCTTCGCAAGCAGCTGGAAAATTATTACCCCATTGGGAGCTTGCCAAACGGCGTGAGCGAACGCGAGAAACTGCCTGCAGAGATAATCTTTGGTTGGTTTCCACCCCGTTTTCGTCGGTTGCAGTTCCCGTTCATGCTAATGGCGTGCACAATATCATCGTGATCGAAATTCGAGAGAAAAGGAGCAGCCCCAGCGCAGCAGCCACCAGGCGCCTCCATTTGATTTTGGTTGCTTCGTTCGCAAGAAGAAGAAAAACAGAAACACAACTTTCCCACTGCACTCAGTTGCATGGTGCACTCCATCTGAATGGGGAAGGTGGTAAGCCTCCTGGGAGAATATGTAGCGTTTTAGCAAATTGATACTTCGAACGAACCTCGTCTTACGAGGCGGAACAATCGGTGGGAATTTTGCGTTTTTATTTCATTTCATCCACTTTTCCGGCCGCAATGGTTTGCAATTCAACCGCGGAAACGTGCGCTCTTGAATTCGGGTAGGGGGAATACGATGGATCGAAGGCAGATGTTTAGCGAGTTTGTGAATACTGTCGAACAGCATTGAGGCCACAGGACGTACTGAAGAGTTGCGTTTGACAAAAGATGCCCTTCATTGCATCTTCAAACTGAAGTGGCTGAACGATGCACAGTAAAGAAGGAGGAAACAGCGTTTCAAGAGGCATGATTTTATAGAGATACACGTTAAGGATGGCTTTCGATGGCTCTTTAGTAAAGTAAGTTTGTGATTTTTTAAAGTTGCCTCTTTTGGAGTTACAAACCATAGGAAAAAAAATGGTAAAACCTATCTAAAAATTTGATCATAATGAAAGACTACTTAAACTGATTTTGTTTATAAATTTCCGAAAATGGAATAGAAATGCATTTGAATGGCGAACAGTTTTGATTATCTTCCAAACCACATCCTTTTTAATAACAAAGCAGAAAAAAGCTTGATCAGACAATCAATTTCATCCGCTCACTCGATTTATTCATATTAATTGGACAGTTCATCTCCAAGCGGGAAACAAATACAATTGGGAAACAGACAAAAACAGTTGTCTGACTTATACAATCTTTTTGATGAATTGACGCACACAGTTTTGCTGGCATCAGTATAATTTTTTCTGGTTTTGCACTCATGTTCGTTTTGCATCCTTTTGTCCCTTGTTTGTATTCCTATCACTATGCGCGAGGCATTCCTATATAATGAACCAGCTTACTCGACAGAATGCCAACAGATGTGGTGTTGTTAAAAGGCATCCATAAAAAAGGGCAACAACAAAAAAAGCTTTCATTTTCAACTGATATTTCCCCCGCGGGCATCCCACCTGATCCAACCCCCCCTCCTCTCCCGCGACAGTAAGCTCATTTGTTTACACGCTTCCGAGGTTTATTTGTGCATTCATTAGCACGGAAAATTCTTTTTCAGTTTAACCCCTTTATGAGTCAAAATTTGCCATGTCGGAAGTGGTATTTACCTTTCAAACGTGTTTTTTTTGTCTCAAAGGAAAACAATTAAAAGCCAAATTTAACAGCCAAAGCCAAATTCCCCTGTGTACCATTTGAAACCGAAGCGAGCTTAGTTACCGCAAACGACTAAATTCTTTCCAAACAGCATGAATACAATCATCCGTCAAATCCCTGGAGCACTCGCAAAGGGATTCATAATGCACCCGAAGCAGCATTCGTGCACTCATTGCGCGTGGTTCCAAGTTTTCGGGTGGACGAATGCTTCCTTTTGAAGAGCTGTGCCTTTCCAAAACAACCACAGCGGAAGGACTAACGCACCGCTCTTGCGCCTGAAGTTGTGGCGGAAGATGGAAGCATATTTTAAGCCCTTAAGCGCGCCCGCAAGCATCAAGCGGAAAATCTGTCGAAACAAGTTTTTCGGAGCACGGTAGCCATTCCCAATTCCCTCCTTGTGATCCGGGCATCCCTGCGTGCGGTAGGAACTCTTCCCCACTGTGAAATGCATCTGGACGCGATGCATTACCCGCTGCTTCTGCCCTGGCTGACTACTTGCCCAACGTCGTGACCTCGATCGGTTAGACGAATGGTACAGCGCAGCGAAACAATTCGGACAATCCTGCTGCTCGCCTTAGAAGACCGAAGTTTGCCAAGACCGGAACTGTGGTAGCACTCTTGGTGAACTGTGGGATGCGTTGTGGACATGTAGAAACTGGAAATACAATTTAAATTGATAATTTATCAGAGGAGGCTTGGGTGTTAAGGTATGATTCAAAACGAAAAGAAACCACAAATAACATTCTATTAATTTTAGAATGTGACTCAATATTTGACTTTTCAACTCGCACTATCCCACAGTGCCTTGTTTCCTTCAAGACACACGGACGGCAACCACTCTCTGACACAGACGCGCTCGCAAAACGCGTACGAGTTATGCAGTAGTTGCAGAAGTCTTCAAGAAAACAGCTACAAACTGCACAAGATGCCATACATCCGAACCTCCGTCTTGCACGGGAATGCATCCACCTGGCCGGTTGAGCACGCAAAGAAACCAGGTGAGCGTTGTTAGCATTCTTGGACAGGGCGATCAAGCAAACTGCCCAAACTGGGGCACAAGAGTTTGTTCACAAGAGTTTGTTTCTTTTTTGTATTTGTTTTCACTACCAGCACGGTAACGCACCGTGGGGAAAATTAAACATGAAACCCCAAAACTATTCTACAAATAATATTCATATCACAACTATTTCCATCGCTCTGACAGAACGCATAAAAAACCTGCATTATTGGCTTGTTTATTTTCATGAAGCATTCAAGCAGCAAAAGCGAGCTGTTTTTCTGATTTTTTTTGAAAATTTCTGCCAAAATGCTTTGGTCCTTGAAACAGCAGCAAAAAAATATTTTATAAAACAGAAAATGGTTGAAAAATGCTGATAAAATTCGAAATAATTATGATACTTTTTCAAATATGTCAGAGCACAATTTTAAAATAAATGATACGAAATGCATTTCCACAAAGAGTCTCGCTAATCAACATAATGAACTTTTTGTGAAAATACAGTCTAATAGAAATGTTCCATCTGTTCGATTCAATCTCGCTTCCGTCTCGCTACGCCCACTTCCAAAAGCGAAGAAATAACCGCAATCACCATCCCAGCGCATCCCAAGAGAAAATTAGAACATCAGAACAACGAAACAGTGAGTGAAACGCGAAACTTACAGGGTGCCATAGGGCAACCGAAAGACACAAACATCCCATCGCGATGCAGTGTGAAACCGACACAAAAGACAAACGCGCCGGCAACTGCTGCTGCAAGCTGCTGACGTGAGCTGCCCGCTACAAACATCTTTTGCATCCTTTCCACGAGCCGGGCTGACCGCGGCGCGCGAAGAACATTCGAAGTCTCGCGGCCTGGGCGGTACGATTGAAATAATGAAAGCAATAAGCAGATAGCGGACCGTGGTCGTACGCGGACGGGTTATTTGACAACGTTCCCAGCGGGCGGATGGATCGTTCCGTCTGTCCATTGTTGCTTCGATTTCCACGAAGAGTCCACGGAAACCCCTCTGTTGAAAGCTGCTGAAAGCTCCAAACCTATCAGCGCGATGGAAGGTTTCGAGGAACCGGAATGTAGCACAAGTCCTTCGCGGCGTTCGGTGGTGTAAAAAGCAAGTTACGAAACAGTGTTTCACGATTACTGCGGCGTGAGTGTATTGGAGGACTTTTGCCACTCTTTGTAAAACAGAACCATCCCTTCGCCAGAGGAAAACAAGGCGTCAAAGTTTCGCGTTCGACAAATCCTTCTGGGGTGAGCTGGATGAAACTGAACCCGGGATCGACTGTTTCGTACTAAACACAGCCAGAGGGAATGTTCTCTCAACAAACAAATGAAAATGTTTGAAAAACAGACTTCGGAGAAACGAAATATGTACTTGAAAAAAAAAGTTTTACCACAATCGAACATCATTCTAATTTTTGATTCACTTCAACGCTCTCTCTTTCAGCATTGTAAATTAATGGTAAAAATTGCGAACGAGGTAGCTCCCCGAGGCAACTTTCTCAAAGCACCTTTGTTTGCAATAATTTCTTTCTGCAGCTTTTGTGTAGAGTATAATGCAACTCAATGGTTTCCTCATTATTATAGTCGAAGCAATAAACGCTTTGTTTCTCGCGACAGAGTTCAGTTAATTATTCTCCCCTCGCTTAACTAACCCTGAATGTTCCGTGTGCTCGAAGTTTTTATCTTCTTAAAGAACGAAGCGCATAAAACATAGAAATGTTCAGGTTTGTTAAATTTTTCTTCAATTCAAATGTTGGGGCTTTGTTAAAAAAAATTTAACCCTTATTTCAAGTTTCAACTTACTTTCAGGAAACTGTTTTTATTAGTTCATTTGAAAAGAAAACTTATTGCAAATGAAATATTTCTGAATTCATTAGCCTTCAGATATTTTTAGCCAATTGCACACTAATTCAGTCAAATATCACGTGATTTTTATCGGAAAGAACACTCACTTTAGTCCAACTTGCTCAATAAACACTCTCATCGGATCTCACCGAATGTAGACAAACATGGAATATTAATTCAACAAAAACCCTCTTCACTTCACAGGAAGGAAGTGATGTTTTGGTTCATCAGCAGATCATTCCTGATTTCTCCTGAAGGCATAATGTATTTTTTGATAATTGTACAGGCGATGATTTGGTCAGTGAAAGAGCCTATCAAGCACTGTGGGAAGATGACGGCTGTATTCAACAAGAGTTTCTTTGAATATGGCACAGTGAGAAAAAGAAATTGTATTAATTTGATACAATTAAATAAAAATAGTTTGTAGCAGAAAAATAGTTAAGATTTAAGTTAATTTGCTTGAAGAAACTAATCATGGATGATTTTCAAAAAATATAAAAGAAAAAATGGTTTTCTTTGCTAATCAAATCAAAGTACTTGGCTCAAAGTGCTCGAACTGGAAGCTACCAGCAACGATTTCGTATGGAACCTAACCTCACTGAAGGAAACGCACTCCGAGATGCAATATAGCAAACCGTTTACCCTCAAGGCGCTCGTTTTCTACGCAAAACGATCCTGCTGGTGGAACGTCACAAGTGTGTGCAAGTACTTTTTGCCACAATGTTACCGTTCGTTCCCCTACCAAGGATGCACAACTGCAGGAAATCACATTTTTCCCACTGTCACCATTTGCTGGCAATTGCAAACTGGCACCATTTGGTAAGCGGCCGTCAGCCCCGCCAGACTATCGAGAGCTCAGAAATCTCCCCTCGGACGAGCCGTTTGGGAATAGCTTTTCCGGAATTCTTTCCAGTCCCGTCCCGGCACTTGTTAGCACCACACACGGCAGACGGGAGGAGCGAGTGTGGATGTGAGAGAAGGAGCAAGAGAAAAAGCAAGCAACCCGGCTGCACCATTTCACGTGCTACCATACGCCACGCGAACGGCCGGAATCAAATTCGAACGGTCGCCCGCAATCCGTCGGGATGAAGGCAGTGCACCGGACCCGTTCCCTGGGGCGCGGGATTTTTATTTTGCATTTTGAATGTAAAAATGCAATCCGATAAGTATGGTAACGAGCTGCCCATTAGTGGCGATTCAATTTCAGATACAAAACGTTTAACCGAATCAACATATGCTGATGTTTCCGATGGTCCTGGTCGGCGGGATGAAACTAATGTATGTGTAAAGCAAACACCTTTCCAGCGGTGGACTGTGTTTGCTAAAATAAATGCACTCTTTTGACAACCTGATTTGTAAAAAAAAATTTGCAATTCATCCTGCAGCGGAATTGAAGGGTTTTTTTCGAATTCGAATGCGCATCTAACAATAGCATCTTGGGAAGCGAGGATGATTGATAGTGCATTTTGAATAATTCATTTGTGGATCTGTAAAAAGAAGAAAAACCTAGCTAGAAATTCAATTCAAAATTTTTTTCTTTAAGTTCATCACATTCGAAAATGTAGTGTAAAAAAACAAAATAAATAAACATTTAAAATATATTGACCCTGGTTCACTAAACTACCATAAATATTTTGTTTAAAACATTTCAGGGAGATAATGCTCACCGATCGCACAAAGCGGCACCAAACGAAACCAACCTTCATTCGCATCCATCCTTCCCCTTCGATTTACTTTCTCACGCATCTGATTTATGGCGGAACCGAAAGCTGCTGAATGCGCATTTCCATTCCGATCCACACGTTTCGCTTATTTATTTATACATTTAAGCATTTTATTGTTTGAAAAGTTTAGAGATCAACAAATAAATTACCTGTTTACGCGTGCAGACCTCAGCGCCGAGCTGTCACTGCTGCATTCCGATGCTTCACCGCAGCGTTGAAAAGGTAGTGTGTGCATTTCCACCCAACCCAACCTTGGGAAGGGTTGGTGGTGGTTCGAATTCAACGGCTAGTTTGTTTCGTTTCAAACTGTCAGATAGTGGAGGCAGTCCACCCGTGGGGGAAAGGATTAAAATCACATTTTACCATGTGGAATGAAAAGGTGGAAAATGATGACGGTGAAACAGGAGGTTTTTCAACAAGCGACAATGGAGACGCCCAGTCCATGTAACGAACCCCTGCTAGAAAAGCCCACTTCGCGCTAGTGTTAGTGTGTTTGGCGTTGAAAAGAGGATTTTAATAGTAAATAATTGCAACCAAACTACATGCACCGTTATGGCTGCACTTGGGGGCACCAGTTTTGCTTCGTCGTATATAACTATCATTACAGCGATTTTCCACTGCTAATAATTGGGTTCAACCCGACTAACACTATTCTAGGCGACATCCAGCTTTGATGGATAGTTAGCTGCACGCATACAGTTTAAAATGCACTTAAAAGGCAAACGCCCCACGACCTAAAAATTGTTATCGAGACTTGCACGACCAACACGAAATGGGACGTACATTAATACCAGCGATCGAGGAATAGGTTTGTATGGCACAACATGCAACATGCAATGATTAAAAATTTAATCATTTGAAAAAAAATGTTTGAATACAAATTTAAATTGCTTTAAATATAAAACGGGCTGTAATCCAGCATTCAGTTTATTGGAACCAATTATGCTGAAGCCAAAATGATTATGAATGTGCCTTCAATTACTCATGACTAGCTCATTGATTGAGTCAAGGATGTGTTGCATTGCGTAATTAATACTTCTCTCCTACGGAAGCCTCGAAAAACACGTTCTATATTAACTATAATTAAATGAAATCATTCCAACAATTCACCACTCACATGTTTACAATAATTCACTGAAGGCTGCCCATTTCCAACCGCTCTGAGCTTTAGGATTTTCGTTTAGATTTTCGCTGTGCAGAGAGGGTTGGAATGCTTCGCTGGTATCGCCACGATGCAAACTAATTTGCATCTAACGGACAACCCACAAACCCGCGTTGGTTGTAATCCTCTTTTCCCAGCATTTCAAATCTGCAAACAGCTGTATCCGTTCTGGTGCGCCGTGCGTCTAATCAATGTATTGCATTATCCAGCATTCCAGGAGCACAAATTATCAACGGTGCGGTAATTGAGATGCATAACTTGTCCATATTCAATCGAAAAGCTGCACCCGGCTCGCTCCCAAGCCCGTTTTCTCATAATCAGTATATCAAACACGATTCATTGAACTAATCTGTTCTCGTTTGCTTCGGCGGGTGAGAAACGGGCCAGTGGAAAGCCGCAAGCCCATGCTGCTGTCCGTTCCCCGGAACAAGCGAAACCTTCGCAAATCGACCACCACCACCACCACCACCACCATCACCGAATGGTTGTCTTGTTTTCGTGGTCGGGCCTATGTCGGGCCTACCGACACAACAACAAATCGTCGCCACATAAATCAATTGATAATCGACCTCCAACCGAATCGCGCTCCAAACCGGACTGGGCCAAAAGGGCGAAAAGCGCGCACACATGATTTACGTGCACTTGAGTGTGCTTCTCTCGGCCCTTCCTGAATGGAAAAATCGCGCTTCGACAACAAGGGCGCGTAATTGGTTGCCGCTGGAACGGTTGGGGCGCAGCAAAACATGATTTTTGCCAACATAAACGCAACGAAAAAACGTGCCCGCTCGCTGCGATATATCGCTAACCGCCGCTTGTAGTCATTAGTTGAAACTGTCATCTATCATCATAAATCTCCATCCATCCGAGTGTTTTAGCTGCTACGGCCCGGTACGGTGCTCTTCCCTACCGAGATGCACGGAAAATGCCCTAACACAGGCAGTGAAACCGGATCCGCACGTCCTTGGCGGTGCAATGGCGTGCTGTGATTTAAAATTAGTACCTTCACAAATAAATATCACCAGCCCCGCCCGGTGACTGATCCACTTGATGCTCACGACGCACATGTTTACAAACTTCACTATTAACCCGCGCGGGGCCCGATGGAAGGCATGCAAATCAGAGCAACGCCACCAAAGAACGAACGCCGCCGATGGTCATTAATTTCTCAAATCTTGTTAATCTTCAAACAGGTTCCCGAACAGTCCAAAAACGTCGACCCTCGAAAAACACGTGTGCCCTACCGCAACATCAGAGCGAGCAGCAGTATACCACGAGTCACGAGTCGTGCCGGATTTACGCGCTTGGCTAAAAATAAATAAATGCCGGTGCAGTGGTCGTGGCGCGGCCGGGGATTTAAATGTTGCGTTTGAAAAATGCCGTACGCCTTTTTGGAAAATCCTCATTAACCGCGTTCCGGGGCACGGTCGCGACTCACTTCCTAATGAGCCGGTAGACGCTGACTTTAATGAAATGCACATGTCCGTTCGTGCGTTCGACAATCGGTGGTTTGGTGTGTGTTGAATTGGGCGGAACAGGCCAAATTAAAGGCAAGATTTGACGCTTGACGCTACCGATCGTGGAAGGTTCAGCGTAATTTACGACGGCAAATTACTGAATGAGGAGTAATTCCGGGGGAAGTGGTTTTGAATTTGAAAAGTCCCATCAATTATAGTTTTCCTAAGGTGCACTCAACAGAAAAGAGATTCATCTGGGGTGCGAAACGTTGAATGAATTGAAGCAGTAAAAACTATTAAAGATAATAATATTAAAGTTTTGTGAAAATAATGAACTTAATGATGAAAAACTTCAATGAAACATTACCAGAATAAAAACTATATGAAGGAATATTGGCACAAATATGTTTAGTAAAACCGTTAAAAATTAAATTACAAAATACTTATCTCTCTATAAAAATACATCAATTATAAATCAAATCCTTGACAACCACTGGAATAAACAAAACGGCTGTTGCAATCCACCACAAAAGAGGAAAAATCGAGCACAAAAAAAAAACGCTACGAAGTGACGATGGAACCGTGCGACTTTTATTCATTTTAATTAGCACCAGAAATGCTCCACCGCAAGACAATCGATGCGAAAAGCGTGGAGTTTTAATTACACGAACCGCTCTCGTGCGCACTGTCAAAAAGGTGGCTGCACTGCAATGAGCTGTGGCGCGCTTCGAAGCATTGCCTCTTCCGGTTCGTTTTCCATCGCTCGAAGATGGTTTAAATGGTTTTGCCTCTGTTGAACGCACAGTTTGTTGTTTTCCTTTTTGCTCAAGCTATTCAACAGTTCCCACCCGTGCTCGCTTGACTTTCGATGTTTCATTTCGAACCGACCGCACCAAATCCCCGACGGCGAAATGAAATGTTTAACACCGGCGAACACTTGCATTTGCAGAGAAAATGTAACGAAGCAGGCAGACGAACGGAATTCCGGTGAATAAAAACGCACTACGTAGCGTCGTTTCGATCGATAGCAGATTTTGCATTCTTCTTTATCGCATATTCGATTTACGCCTTTAGTAGTCTTCTTTCCTGAGATGGCAAAACTTTCCAGACGCCCCCACTAAGAAGCTCATTATGCTGTGCTATTATTTTTTTGTTTTTAAAAAATCTTTAATTATTTTAGCAACATCCCACACACCCACAGGAAGCTGTTTTGTGGTTTGCAGAATTTCAATCGATTGGTGGAGTAAAATTTCAAAAGCACGAGCAATATCGCATCTCGTAAGATATTCGGTTCGTTACAACACGGTAACGCGTTAAAATTATTGCAGTACATTGATGGATGAGTGAAAATTGCCTTGTATATTTCCTTGCTTTCTCAGCAGCGCAGAGTGTATGGAAACCGTACCTTTATTACACCTCTGCGCTACAATTTACACCACTCGAACGGTACGAAATGTTTACGAATATGACGCGACGAGCAAAGGTCAACAACGAGTCTCACCAACATTCTGAATGGGACTCAAATAAAGTGTTCGAAACGATTTACCTCTGCCGTAGAACCATCAATACCGGTGCTTGTGTTGGTCATTTCATAAAATTAAAAATTCACAGCCATGTTTTTCGAGTCGATGACCAAAACGAAGAGGCTCGTAATCAACGTTAAACGTACCGCTTGGTAAGGGAAAAATTTCAACGGCCCAGCAGAAACAGCCTTCATCAAGTAAACTGGATCACAGGAGAACAAAAAAAAAAGAATCCGCCGATCAAAGATTACCATACCTTTCGACCGGCACTTCTGAAGGCATCATAAAGATTGCATTCGCTCAAAACCACCGAGCCCCCTTCCGGCAGCCTCGAGGGAGGCATCGTCTCAATAATGGTTGATCGCATCAAACCGTTACCGTAAAGTGCACCGTAATTAAAATCCTCGATTATGTTGACTCATCTTATTTGAAGAATTAACGCTCGACGCGAAAACCGTGCGCCGCTTGACTGACGCAAGTATTCAAATGAAAAGGAATTTTTGGGAGATTTTGAGAATTAAGAATTAATTATTACCCGTAAAAATCTTGCCTTTTTTGTAACTTAAGTGTTTTTCTGTTTGAAGAAATTAAAAACGAAACTAAAATTTTACAATTTTTTTCGTAATATTGCCTCTAGAATATTAGATATATAAACGAATAGAGAACCATTTGATAGTAAAATTATAATCCTACTCGCGTTTCCTGTGCAGCGTAGGAATTAGAGACGAGTTGTACGAGGCTGTTTAAGTCCATGAAAAACGTAGATAATGCCACAAAGAATGGAATTTGATGCATCAAATAAACCCACCCTACGGCACAATGCACCGTGCCGTCTACAATGGCAAACTAAGTCGAACCAAACGCTGGGAATAGTAAGGTTTTCACTTCAACTATTCAAAACCACCCCTACGGAAACCAACACCCTAGAACGAGCTCGGGTTTCAAACGTCCCCAGAACTTTTGTTTTTGCGTTTGGATTAAAAAAAAGCCCTACTCGGCACCGAAAACAAAAAATAAACGAACTGCCAAAGGAACCCCGAACACGGGAGCTTAATTCAATCAATTTCCAATTGCCAACAAATCGGATCCAACTGCTGCCAGTCGTCCATCGTGCCGGCACGAGCCTTTTTGTGCCAGAAGTATCAAACTCACGTTTTTGGGTGGCCCGAGAGCAGAAATAACGAAGGAAAAAAAAACCTCCGCTTAACTAGCCTTGTCAATCGAATTCGACGATCCGATCGAGAACGTACGACGTATGAAGCTCGCAGCGATAGAGTTCGGAAAAAGAAACTCCATCCGTTGAGCGTTGAAGACCATTGTAGCCTAACTCTTGTCAATGGATTTAGGTGGCTAAGCTCACCCTTTCACCGTCCCTTGCGTCCCTTGTGCAGGAACGGATCGTGTTCCGCTAGCCATTCGCACGAAAGGCACTGAAGTACTGTGTTGACTTTGTGACTACTTTCCAACCATTTGTGCGTAGAATTTGACCCGCATTCCCGCATCGCGAGCACTGTTTCTTCCTCCTGCGCGCCATGGAAACGGTTTTATCCACTGCAATATAAATAAAAACTAAACAAACCGCTTCACTGCGAGCGAAAATCGTGCGTAGGGTGCTATCCCTGTGCACGATGTCTCTTTAGATGTGAAGTTTGCAAGTGGTGGAAATCAAATACTGCCAACAGCTCCTGCTATCCTCCAACGAGCATCCATCATACATCAGAGCGAAAGAGAGTGCACACCTTCTCACGTGTGCGGGGCTATTCAATCGCTTTACGACGTCAATACTACGCACTGCCGCACGACGATGGAAATAATAAATCAAAACCACGTAGGCAGAAGTAATATTACGTGATTAGAAAACTAATGAAATCGCTCTACCTTGGGAATGGACGCGCGCAGATTCATAAGCAAACAGCAAACCGTGTCTGCAACATCTTTGATATTTGATTTCAAAGCCTATCCACATAAACTTAAGCGCTAGAAAATTTCATACAACCTTTGCCTTCAACATCGAGCTCTTTAACGCTAGCACTCGGCCACTCTTTAACCATCGACTTTCCTATACACGCACAGCGAACGTATCACATCGCCTTCATATGTCTGTCGTTAGAGCTCAGTAAAAGCAAGCTTCCAAATTGGTATTGAATTTTTGTACCGATTGCTTCCCTTTCGCAGAGCAGAGCCGACTTTGTCGATAAACCCTCTCTAAATACACACACCTATTCCCACATGAAGAGAAGATTTCCAGCAGGTGTGGTGGATGCGGAGCATTTGATTGATTTTTCGCCGTAATCTAAAATTTATGAACCAACCAGCAAGTGCCACATCGGTCGGTTCGGTGACCCCGCTCGTCGTCGCTGATGATGATGCTCGGTGAAAGTGGTCGTTCGTATGAGCTAAACACTCCAGAGCTTTCCAATGCGTTTATCGATGTTCTTGAGGAACAGAATTTCGTTTCACCTGTGGATTACAAGCATTAAAAATGGTTGGTTGATTGGTATTTTTCATAAGTGGTCGCTAGCGAATCGATTAGGAATTGCAAGAGAGGGATAAAATTAAATGTCTTCAATTGTAGCTCATATTCTTACGATATATTCATCCAAAAGCCAACCTTTCTCTTACACAACATTCATTACACTCCTCTTTCTAAGCCCCAAGGAGAAACTCCAAGACAACAACCCACCTTCTAATGAAGTAAAGTCACGTGTTTCTATTTGCACTCATCACTTATCCTACGAGATTTCGCAAACAACAACGCACAAAACACGACGAACGAGTCTCCGGTGCATGTTTGCAACAAATCAGGAAGAAAAACCCAACGCACCGTCTTCACTTCACCGTATTTTCTTCACATGCGCGTGAGGCACGATGCAAACCACCCACCATCCTACGTACTCCCATTAATATTTCAGACGAATAAAAATCAAATTAAAACCGGCACCACAATTAGGACCGGAGCGACTGGTTGCTTTCACTCGCCGCCGACGACTCGAAGACTCGACTTCCGGGTGTGCTGGAAGTCCGGATAATTTGAAGCCCTTCGGCCGACAAAAAGTCAATCGTTACCGCCTAGCAGCACATGTTCGACGAGCGTTTGAAGAGATTTCTTCATCCTGCGATGCGATTACGCCCCAGCCCAGGGTACGATCGAACCGAGATCCGTACCGCAGCACGATGATGGATGGATGGATGGATGGACGTATCGGCGGGAAAAGGTTCTTCAGCTAAATTAATGCCGCACACTTCATCGGGCGGCATCGTACCGGGATGGAAGCGTCATCGTTAGGCTTCGGTAACTCGTGTTGAGAAGGGGAAGCCGTACGTCCCGTCCTGCCAGGATGGATGAAAATCTGCACCGTCACTGCATCGTCGCACACTCGTTCAGGGCACACGGCCCCAGGGCAGGAGTCACCCGACCCGTCGTTCGCTCTGTGCACCCGCTGATAAAGCTGACGATGAAAGTGCAAACATTTCTTTCTCACTGATCGTTTCACGTTCTTTTTTTTGTGCTGCGAGTATGCGTGAAGCACCCAAAATGCTTCGAATCGTCGAAACATTCCCCAACAAGCCGGCCCAAAAGCGTCGGACGGAGCAACATGGCTGCGAGGCTGGTGCAAAAATCGCACAGCGCACACATTCCGTCAGGTTTGCGAAATCGCAATCGGCACAAACGAATTCCAAAATCCGGGCTTAGCAAGCAGAGAAGATAGGGCGTACGAGCGGAGCCTAGTGGAGCAAATCGAAACGAGACGTCGTATCATTTGTTACCATCTTACTCCAGGTTTTTGGGGGTGCAATTCGTACGAAGATTTCGGCAGTGACTCGGCACCGCATGAAGAGGCACATCCACGGTATGCCTACCGTCTGAGGCTTGTTTCGTCTGCTAATTGTACGCCAACGACGGTGCACTTTTCGTGCTATTCGCTCTTTAAGGTTTGATGATTGGATAATTAAAGCCCCCAACAGTGCAGTGGAACGATAGAATGTCAAATTGAAAACACCTACCATTCCGGTTCTGATCACGAATAAAAACAAATTCCTCCCAGGCAAAAGCATCCCCATATATTACAACCTTGGGCATCCACCGGCAGCGGATCAAAAAGACCACCATCGTTTGGTGGCCGGGAACCGGTTCCCCAAATCTATCGCTCCCAATTATGTCATTTATGTTGATTGAGGTGTACCGATTTAACCTCAAACGAATTGCGTTTTGTGACATCTATTTCATCCGATCTGACAGTGTTGTCGCGCACTGTGTTCATAATTTATTTTTCCCGCGTTAAGTCTCCATCAACAGATGCTTTTCTACACGATCTTTCCACCCACCGGAGTGAACCTCAAGATGTGTTCTAAAAGAAGGATCCGCTGTAATATTAATACCGAAATAATAATAAAAAAAAATCAACCTGGATTTATCTAGCCGGTGTGTGGGCACGTTTTTGTTTGGCGCTAATTCACCAGAATTGTATTACTGCTGGCGGCGATACGGTGTGACGGTTTTCCCCGGGAATCTGTGCTGCCGTCATCAACATCAAAGACACGCCGCTTGCCGGTGAAGCGGTGGTGCCGCATCGGATTCGTTGATACTACCAGGTCATTAATTGAAATGACTGTCGACGCGACGAAGCGAACTCACGCGGTGGCAAGCTGGTTTGGTGGCGCTGTTGTTGCTTTATTCCAAAAATATTTATACAGTTTTTTGTAACCTTTAGCTTCGCTTTAGTCAGCGTACAGTGTAATGCTGTTTAATTTGATTCAAATTCAAATACCATCCGACGAACCGTCGGGAAGGGCTGGGCTGGGTGGAATAAAGGTCAACGTGCGTTTCGGTGAGTTGGATGGATGAAAGATAAAACTCTCCAAATCAAAGGAATGGGTTCGGTGAAATCGGGGAAAAGGTGCAAAAATAAACAAGCATGAATGAATTGTGATGAAATATAATGCAGTATCACAAAAAAAAATGAATCTCAAGGGTCAGAGAAATCAATGAGACCAATGTTTCGAACGAACGTTCGTAATGTCTGACTGTACTATGTTAAGTGCAAATTATTTAAACTTTAATGCAGTTAAAACAACAAAGCAAATCTGGGGAAAATAAATAAATAATTTTTGTTTTTCTACAAAAGATCTTAAACAAATTTATATACACCTTACCAAAAATTATTGAGATAAAAACATATCCTTAAATCGTGTAGCTACCCGAGGGAGTCGATCTTAAACTACTAAAATATCGCTAAAACCCCGAATAGAACCACTACTGCTGGCAACTGACACATTAATCAACGCTCGCGGTACGATCAATTCGCCTCAGAAGCGATCTTTTTCACGCTTCCGCTCGAAACGAAACAACCGACCCATTTTTGGCCGTACGGTGCAAAGTGGAAATCCGGCCCCGAGCCTGCGAACGATCCTCAAAAGCTTAGGACGCGCCGATTCGCGTGAAGGATGATTTATTTACCGAGCTGCTTTCGGTGGCCTTCTAAGCGTGTGCTTCACCCGGCTAAAGTACTCCACAGCAGCTCCAGCACACTCGCGACACTCGCGAGAAGTCGCTTAGCAGTCGATTTCGGTTCCGGTTCGATGAGCGGTTTTTGGTGAAATTTGGCGGCTCTATTTAAAGCATTCGCAATCCCGTACACAGGAGGAACGAAAGCGCACGAGTTTCTCTCCACGAACGAAATGTGTATTTTGCGGATTACTATCGATAGATATGTTTAAACAATCGCCGGCTTAGACGATCGACTTCTTACTTTCTGGCAAATGCCAACGTAAATACCCGTTCCCCATCCAGCGGTCGATAATGGGTGATAAGGCTGAGGGGGAGGCGGAGTGAGTGGTGTAGTGAAGCATTCGCTAATTCCACGGCGAACACGTTTTCGAGCTCTAATGCTCCACCGCCACCCATCAGCCATTATCGAGTCGATTGCCTTCAACGGAATGGAAAACAATGACTGTCAGTGCCGCCGTGCCCGGGATTTTCCGCACGCTTCGATGAAGTTCGAAACGAAGCACACGAAACGAACGTGTACAGAAAGCCCCCCGTCCCCCGGACCGAACGATGATGTCCGTGGACGGCGTGGCGTCCTTTCGCGTGTGTTGCGAGTAGCTTTATTGACAGCTCAAAGCTGTCAGTGCTTGAGCCGTGGCAGCGGCAGCCTGCACGTATTTCATGTATCTCTCAAGTAGGTTGTGCGTGTGGATGTGCGTGAACATGACGGTTATTAAGTGGATTTCGTTACAATTTATTACAATGTTCATTTGCTTCCCCGTCGGCACCTGTGCAGCGGCAAACACTTCAACACCCCGGCAGCGCTCCGGGCAAGCTCATTGCGCGCGAAATGATAAATTCGTCAGCACCCAGTGCCGAATGATAAATTGAAATTGTCATCCACATTTCGGCGACAGTTCCATCTTCGGCCAAGCGGTGAGGATTTTACACGCGAAGCTCAGGCTCACACGCTTAAATTACGGGGTGTTTTTTTTTCGCTTGCTCCTCTTGTATTCCCCTCTCAAAAGCCTGCCCGGGAAGCGATAAACCGCTTGCCGAATAAGCGTATTCACTGTACCAATAGCTGGTGTCTGGGGCGAAGATAAAGCGAAGCTAACTCCATCTTTCCAGCAACCGGCACACCAGACGCACCCGCCATCGTCTAATCCCTAAGCCCGCTCTTTATCTCCGGTCGTGATGTTTTCGCACCATCATTGAACCACTCACGGTTGGATAAATACCAGATTCACGACCAAAACCAAAACCAAACTGGCGGAAGCCGGTGTTGCTGTGGAATTAATTGGAAACATAACTGAGTTTCCAGCGCTTGCCGAACACTAGGACGCAACGCGGCGCTCGCGCACGGGGAGACAAAGCGACAAACTTAATTCAGCACCGTCTGCCAGCACGAAAACGTCTTCCCCACCAAGAAGCACACTCTTCGAAATCAATTAGTTTAATGAGGTCAAACAAACACAGGCTGGCTCATGGGCTAATGGCAGAATCCAGCGGTCTTCAACAACAGCATGGCCGCGGCAGTACGACGAAAAAGCTCAACCCCAACGGCGTGGGCTGCGTTCCAACGAATGGTTCATGCTCGCCCGAGTTGCACGAGAATGACACAGTTTCACAGCTGCACGGGATGTCAAATGGTTGATTGATCAAGCGAATCAATAGATTTCTGGAACAGATATTCTGTGGTGTTTCTAGGGAGGACGTGAAGATGAAGTTTTCCTTTCAATTATATACGTGTCTGATAGACGTTAGTTTCTGTTGTTGCTGAATGTGTTGAATTAAAACATGAAAATAGATTAATACATTTATTTAATAAACATTTTTCACCTCCAGCAGGGTTAGTAAAGAAAGGACGGATTGTGTTCCAAAATTATCCGCCCAGCCCATGACCATCACCTGAATGATGCATCGGACTGTAACCGAAACAAGCCAAAAAACTCCGTTCTAAAAATGTGTCAAACCCAAACAGGCCATCCACGTTCAATAATAGCTGGGCGAATTTGAACATTGCTTAAATGGTTTAAATTTGGCGTGCTTCGAAACGAGCTCATAAATAGCTTAAGGATAGCACTACTAACGCTGGCACGGGTCGGGTAAGGGATACCGAAACCTAAACTTTCTCTCCCATTTCTCGACCCTGGCACCGGAGCGGGTCCTGCTGCTCGTACATTAGCAGCTTTTCTCCTTTATTTAGGTTTCTATGTGAATGTGTGTGTGTTCGTTTTGGAGAGGTCAGCACCAAAACCAGAAACTAATAAACATAGTTCATACATGTTTCCAACCCCCCGTTCACACGCTGCAGTCTTCTCCTGCTCGCTGTGTGAAGCTGACCGGAACACGAGTAGCCTAACCTTAAAAAAACCGATGCATCATAATCAGGCCCGATGCAACGTTTATTCCGTTTTTTGTAGTTTTCTTCCCCGTGCCCGTCGGTGTGGTAGCACACCAGCGCGACAGGAAACGGCAAAATAACGGGCACAAATAGTGCTGCATGCCGGAAGTGGAGTTTCGTTTTAATCCATCCTCTCTTTAGAATAACAAATAATATTTCCCTAAAGAGAACCGGCCTGGACGGAAGTGAAAGTTCTCGCTTTAGGATAATGCGGGATAGTAACGAAGGGAAGGAACACAAAAAAAAACATACCCCCAAAAGGTGAACCCTTGGCTCATTTTGGTCGCTCGAAATCGCCATGGAGCAGAGGAAAAACTCGGCTTACGAAAAAAAAAACCCTCAAACCAATTCACCCACCAGCCTCATTCTTAAGGTGGCGCGGTCCGTGCGAGAATCACCCACACGAAAAATGCCAACGAAATGCTGTACAACTTTTTCCCATTTGCACGCTGACGACAAACGGTGAAAACTTTACCTCAACGCGTCGGTGGCGTGTGCTCGCGCGAGCCGGACCGTGCTGGGTCACGATTACGAACGAGGACCAACATATAGTACAGACTAGCAACAAAAAAAAAAAACACGTCGACCCCTGCTCGGACTGGGAACTACTTTTCTGGTGAGGATAAAATGATGACCGAAGAAGGGACAAAAAGCAGCAGCAGCAGCAGCAGAAGGACACCCGTTTCTCATACACCGGAAGGTACCGAGAGCCAGTACACTCGTGGCCGTGTGGCAGCGTGCATATTTTCATTGCTAAGCTTCGGACCAAGGGGCTTTAGGTTTTATGGTGCCGGACGTCTCATTTTTTCGTGCCTCACACTCTCTCCTTCTCGCTTCCCTTCGGTCTGTAATCCAAACGGCGGGTCCTCCACCGGAAGCGACCGAAATGGAGCTGAGGTTTGGAAGAAAAGTTTGGCATTCTCGAACGAAACTGAAGCACTAACACAGCCCTCCCAGCCCGATGGGAATTTTCCTTTGACCTCATAATTTTACTCTCCACCGCTCAGTGCACCCCACCCCCGATCGTCTCTAGCTTTAAGGTTCTCTATCTCGCTCTCTCTCTCTCTCTCTCTCTCTCTCTCTCTCGCTCTATCGACCATTCGGGCTGGACGTGTGAGTAAGGTTGATTAGAATTAATTAGAGACGTGTCCGGTCGCCCCTAACCAAAAGCCCCATTTTTAGTGTCGCCCAATCTCTCTTCACACCATAAATGGCACTCGCCTGGAGGGTAGGTTACACTCGGTGAAAAAAAAAACATATAAATCCTTCATCGTGTGCAAGCGTGCACTGAATAACTGATCAATCTGGTGAATTCTAATTATTAGTTCCATACTCCCCTTCGTTAAAGATTGTCGAATTCTTAATTTATCTCACAGCTTTTCTACCTAACCGATACACCAATAATGAATTTCGAAGCGGGAATCGGAAAATACATCGTTCGATGGCTAATCCTTCTAAAATTATACACTCTCGTTGCAAACACGAACCACCGCGCCCCAAGACCTAGCAGTCGATTCGAAAAGGTCCTGCTATTAATATTCAAAACAGTTGCACAACCGAAAACCATCATCCTCTCTCAATGGTACCATCGGAAAATGGAACCGATGCTGGTCGATGCTTCCGACTCGAGCGGGGAAAAAATACAGACAGCGAAACGGAAAGTAAAAACTTGTGTCTCTTAGGATCAATAAGGTCGCCCTCTTTTTTATCTATTTTTTCTCGCCTTCATCAGTTTCCTTCCGATGAAACCAATCTTGCCACCCAAACCAAAAAAAAACCTGTACGTCCCACTGTCGAATATAGCTACATTTTTGTGAGTTGATAATTATGCTAATAAGAGAACCGGAATCCGAAACCCTCTTCTTCTCTGCAGATTTCTCTTCCTCTTGGTTTGGTGAATCAAAAATAAGAAGAAAAAACTACACCAAAGGCTCACAAAAATCGGTTTCAGGGGGTAAATTTTGACCAGAAAATACAGCCCTCTCCGGACAGGCCCTAAACTTGGGGTGGGTACGCTGTTGCGGGCACACCCCATGCAGACGAGATTCTGCTTGCTTACTCTCTAATTACAAGCTTACCGAAGCCGACGAGACTGAAACGAGTGCTACGGTGGGTGGGGGGATGAAGGTGTGAAGTTTCAAATTAAATTTTCCTGTAATTTCATTTTATTCATCACACTTTGAGGGCGTGTTGGGGATTTGAGGGTGGTGAAATAATACTTTTCGTTTTGATTTTATATTTTGTGTCACTAAAGCGAACTATTTCGTTGCCCAGGGTGTGGAATTGGGAAAAGCCGAGCTGTAGCTGAGCATTGGAATTTCATCAAAAACCTCCAATACGTTCTTTAAAAGTGACAAAGAATCGATCACTACGTGAAGCACAGGGGAAAAAGAAAAAAGCAATTTAATTATATGTTCTGATCGTCTGAGTAGTGTTTTAACAAAATTATAGCATTAAGGCACATACATTTAAAAAAAATAAAAGAAACGAAGCATGCCAAAAACTTCTCTTCCTCCTGCCAAAATAGTCCACTTACTTCACCAAAAGACATGCTCCATTTATATGGTGGTGACCGTGTGACATCATTTATCGGTACGTGTCTGCAAAAGAGAGTCTTTTCGCTGCGACACTTTGGCATGAACATGGTGACGCTCCCCGGGGACGATAAACGGCCTTCTCCAGCAGAGATTCTCAGAATTTGGTTATCAGTTTAGAGTGTAGCAAAAAAAAAAAAACTTTGACCAAAGCCACGCCGCCATATCCTTCCTCGAAGTCGCTGAAGACATCTCATCGAAACTCGAACTCTACTTCACTGGAACCAGAGACGGGCTCGAACGCAGTACTTCTCCTCGGGAACATCTCGACGGAACAAACCGACCGTTGGACATTATTGCGATGAAGTGGAAAATTGTTTCCACCACCACCATCACCGTCACCCGCAAGCTTTATCCCCAATAATAACAACCGACCCGGGAGAGGAATCGGCCAGGGAGCGAAGGCGAAGACCGAAAAGGTAACATTTATTTCGAGATACCGCCGTTGCTGCACCTTGTGCCCAACCCTAAACAAACCAAAGTACAAATTGGAACACGTTTTCCGATCGAACGCACGGAATCGGACGATTTAATCTCTGCCAATCGGTTTTCGGGCGGGTGCGAAATGCGAAACGAACTGCTGGCACTGTCCAAACGGGACAGGACTCTTGCTCTCTCGGTGGGTATGTGTGTGCTTTTTTTGTTCTTTTTCGTTTGTATCCCTTGCTTGCTATCAGCCGAGCATCCTCTTCCGTGGTTCAGTGACGTGTATTTATGACGGCTAGCGTAGCAGAATCGTGGCAGCAGGTAGAAAGGAGGTTAAGCACGAAGCAGCACTTGCGTCTTGTAAGGAAGCGGCATCCCGCGTTCCAATCTATACATGTATTCAATTTCCCATTCTCTTTCAGCAACTGCTCCACCACGATCATTAGAGAGCCCAGCGCCAAGGCGATGGTGATGACGGCAATAATAGTGATGATCGTGATGATTACATGCGGGGCGTGCGTCGTTAGGCAGCCGAGGGAGCATGCATCCGATCCGACCCAACACGTGGCCCTGGTCAGTTATTGATTCCTGGAGATAATGTTCCTATGCGCTACAAATGGTTTCCGGGTGTGGTTCGCTCGTAGTCGTGCATCTTTGTAGTGCATCCGCCGTGTGCCGCATCGGTGTGCAACACAGAAGCGAACATGTTGGATTCCTTCCTTCCTTCTCTTCCACACCAGCACCGGAGCCAGCTACATTAATTGTTATGTCTGAATTTATAGCCCAGAAACACCCACCGTGCTAAGTGTGTCACCATGCTGCAAAATGCATTTCCCGAGGCATGCCACTCTGAAGTTCGCTTCCGGTATCGTTCGGGCTGAATCTACCGACCAGCCATGGGAGGCTGGAAAATTAATTGCTCTGGTTTGTAAGGAGAGAGAGAAAAAGAGAGTGAGAGAGATAGAGGGTGAGTTCACCAACAGCACCCAATCATAAGGTAAGCCTTTCCCTTGCCATACTACTCACCGTCGTCGAAATGATTAGATTTAGTGAATTTCGATGCAGTAAGCCGAAAATGGAACAGAATATCACCTTAATTCTAGCATGTCTTAGGAAGGTTATCTGAAAATAGCGCTGGACGTATGCTTAAGGCCTATTGCCTATTTTCAAAATGGCAACACCGTATTTGTACACGGTATTTGATACTTTAATAGCCTATCAATGCTTTAAGATGACTCAGCTATTTTTTTATATTTTCCAGCTCATTTCTGAACGCACATAACAACGCTTCAAATGAAAATAAATGGTGTTTTGTAAGGAATTCTACGAAACCGTTTGAAATTATTCTAGTGAAGATAAAAATGGACTCGAACATATTTTCTACGAACGTTACACAAACCGGCTTAAACGTTCGTAAAAGAAACAATCTCATACTTTTCCACTAAAAGCACGAGGGCTTTCGCCTTTTGCACATGCGAAACACAATTCGTGTGAATTCTATAATGTCTCCCAATGCCAATATCCGAATTTGATCCAACCGAAACGACGCGATAAAGCCCACACTGCAAATATGCCCTGCAGTTTTACCGTGCACAAATTTTCGTACAATACAAATTGCTTCAACCCCTGCTGCTGCACAGCGACCACAGCACGGTCGTAGTAGGCGGTGTCATTGCGAGGCGAACACGTGCCCGCTGAGCACAGCCAGTGTCAGCTTCCATACACTCCGGTACACACCAAATGTAATCTACCGTTGGTGCTGAACATGTTATCGAATGAAAAAAAAAACATTTTAATTTTTTCCCTTACATTCCCAGTGAACAAAAAGATAAAGGCAAACGATAAGGAAAAACCCATCACTGACCAGCATCGCACAACGCCAACCGTACGCTATCACTGTTTTTGTTCGATTGTTGCCAAAGTTCTTGGATGGAGGAGAAAATTCATTTGTTAAACATGGACCACACCGATGGGTACCGAGGTTCTGGTTCGACCTCTCTAGGGCTGGCCTGCAGGTCGTAAGAAACGTTCGGGTATGTAATCTTCCTTCGGTCTATGATTTATGTGCACCAGACGCGGTCACCCTTAGGGACGCTCGTGTTCGAGGGCTTCACGCTGGGAAAGGGCGCTAGGACATTGGGCAATTCCCAGGCAAACGTGCCCACACACACACACACACACACATACACACACATTCACTCACACTCACTCAGACATACATTCAGAGCGTATCTGTAAGAACTTTGGCACAGGTATTTTAGAAACCGCAGCCGCAGCCGCTCCCGCCGTCCCGAGCTGGCGAACGAGAAGCGTATGCTCATTTGACGGCCCAGAAAGCACACAACGAACATAAAATGGAACAATCCGGACACCCGAACGGTAGTAAAAAGCAGAGCACCACACGCTCCCGGTGGGAGATGGGGTTTAAAAACTAATATTGAATAAAATATAAGCAACGGAATTCACGGAACGTTTTCTCCCGCATACAAACACACGCGCCCGCGCGCTCGAGCGCATAGTTCCGCTTGAACGGAATTGTTTTTCTGTGTGCTTCAGTTGTACTATTAAAAAGCTCGTAAGGTGCTGTTCACCTGGTTTCTCGCCGCTTCCTAGGGACGACGACGAATAGGCACTTTCCCGCTACGCTAAGCACCACACACATGGGACGAGAGTTGCTGAGAATGTTTCGTAAATTGCGGTTTTCAGCGGCACGCGGTTGTGTTTTTCGACCCTCGAAGAATGAAGTGATGGTGCAGTGATGTTAACAATGGGTAAGGATGCTCAAACAACGGGTAAAGGGCGCAGGAAATTTGACAGCTGCACTCAGATAAGTTGCCATGGCAACAAAGAGTATCCACGGGCTGCTACATTGATGGCTGCTTGTTGTTTCACTATCAATTATGTAGACTGTCATCGCTATGAAGCATTAAGTATGAACCAAACTCGCCTTGTCGTAGATTTTAGGATTACTCATATACATATTTGACATTATCGCTCAAGTTCCCTATTCCCTCGCATTAGGCTGTGTATCAGAATCAGCTGCGTGTTCAAACATTTAAAATCATTCGAAAAAAGTCCTTTGGAAAACCTTTGTAAAACAAGAGTCCCGTAGAACTAAACTTGTACACTATTAGTATATTTTATTCGATGAAGCAATTTTCGTCGTTAATTCCATGTTTCATACTCAATGCCTTTCTATTAATTTAATTTACTATTAAACTATAGAGTATAAATAAAACCATTAATATTTTTCACCGTTTTGCATTGCTTACTAATCGCTGGCTTGATGATTGCCCTCACGAGATAAACCACCATGAAGCCACCAACGGAGTGAAACAAATCGATCAAAACTTACCCATTAATCGAACGCACGGCACGAAAACACCGTCCACGCGAAAAAGTTACCAACCAAGCGGATTGCATTACGCTTTTCCGTAAATAGAAAGCGCGGAGCAGCATATCGTCCCGCACCCCTGCCCCGGAAATGAAAAACACTCACTATGCAGAACGATTTCCCATCGCAGCAAAGCGATCGGGCAAACATCAGCACATTCCATCACAATCCCAGTAGCAGTAGCAACGTGGTATGGGTTTTCCCTTTTTTATTTTATGTATTGCTGCGATCCGTTGGATTATACCCCGGCAGTCTCTAAAGGAAGGATAATCTCATTTTCCACCGCTCGTGCACCTTTTCCCATGCAGGATGTGAGTGTGGCCCTGTGTGTGTGTGTTTGCTTTGTGCTGTGAGCCGATTATACATCACGATAATGTCCCCACACTCCGGCCGTTTGTGGCAGAAGCAGCGAGCAGCAAGAAGGATCCCCAGAAGGTCCCGGGCTGCTGCGCTAGTAAATGCCGCTATTAACTTTCCATTCGCAGCAATCCGATGGTGTCACCGATGGAGGTGGTGGTGTAGGGATTAAAAAAGCACACCAAGTAGTTGGGGACGCAGAAAAAAACCACTACAGTCAACTTCTCCACCGGGTTCCGTCCGCTTTGTGGAAGAGTCTTTCGCATCGTTCAATAAAGCCGAACTGACCAGCGGGCGGGGCGCGGTTCGGAGCGGGACGGCAGATTGTCGCAAGATCCGTATCGCAAACAGAATTAATTCCGAAACGGTAGCGCGTCTCCTGCTCGTTTGCAACCTTCATTTGCTTCATTCCCCCGCCCGCTGCTTGTCACTATCAATCTCATTCCTTCTCGTTAGGCAAAACGGAAAAAGGGACCTTCCGCCACCGTGCGATGAAGCGAGATACGCAAATGGATTTGCGTGCAGCAGTGAGCGCGCAAAAAGGGAGAAAGCCTTACCCTTAAATTAATCCACCAGTCCCCACCCACCACTCCCACCAGGCAGCGGAACGCTAACGAACGTGAAGGGTGAACGTGTATGGGTGGCTGACGGGGGTTTGAGGTTCCGGAAAGGAGCTTCTTTCGCTTCTTGCCCATCGCATCAATTCGTAGCGAAGGGCAGCGAGAGGGTCACCTACGGTCAAATTGATGATAAGTTGAAAATTTGATTTCCTTTGCCGATTTTTCTCCCCTTCTTCCTCCCTTTTTCTCCTTTTTCTCCCCACACACACACTCACACACATGAATCCAAATTGTGTAACACGCAGCAAAGGAAGCAAGCGGCGTAACACGATCCGAACCGATTACATCAATTCGAGCTTCAATTTACATTTCTTTCGAAATGGTCGCATGGAGGTGAGGCAAACGGTCCGAGTTTGGGTTAATTTGACCGAGCTGTCCTGCCAATTTCCCAAGCGCCACCCTTCTCACCCTTGTCACCCCACAGGAAGATCGTTCGCTTGGGATCCTGCGGGACGATAGGGACACGACGTAGTAAGGCAAAATCGTCGAAACCATCGGAAGTGCTATTTCCCTTCGGTCAGCACATGGGGCAACCGAGCGAAGGGCGATGGTCCTTTGTAATCATTCTGGCGAGCGATTTGTCGATGGGTGAGCTGCAAGCGGGTACCCGGGGGTGTCCTTTTAGGCATCGCAAACTCCGGATCGCCCGTCATCGTACCCGATTTCCCTCGTGGTGAATGTATGCAAACACCGGCTCCGAGTTGTGGCATGTTGTGGCAGACTGGGGCAAAACATTTGGCCTGCTGGCAACTGATCAAACGACGTACCGTGAACACAACCTGTACGACCCCCAGCACACTGACCAACCTCCGCTTCTCGCTGCCCCCCGCTTCGTGCCCCCCGACACCCTGCCTTAAAAGCTGAAACAGACAAACGGAACGGAGAGAAAAATTTGCGTGTCCCAGGTCCGTTTTCCCGGACCATCCGTCGTCGTTTTTCTTGTACGTATTAAAGCAGCCTCCCGTTGGCGCACACGAATAAATTACCCAACAAAACGCGTATTAGTTTACGCTTATTGTGTGTACCCTGTTTCACTGCGGGGAGTGAGAATTTCGGAAACAAACGCATCGTTTGAGGCCCGGACCCGAACGCACGGCGACACAAAACCCACACGGACCTTTTGTGCTTGCATGTTACCGCTTCGTTAGTACCCTGAGCTCGGTCTGAGCTGGGGGATTTCCAGAACGTTTCTGAGAAATTGCCGTCCCAAACTGCGTATCGCAAGACAATACAACAGGAACAACCATCTTGACGACGGGCGACGAATGAGGAAAGTCTTTTAAAGCGATGCTCTCTGCTTCGTGTGAGGCTGCTCGGTAAATAAGGGACTTCCTGTTCTTTGGCGTGTTTCTTTATTCACTTACCCACAACGAACGAAGGATGCGTTTACGCACGAGAAAAGCATACTCCCAACCGCGTCTCGTTACAAGCGAAGTTAAAACGCATCCTGCGTGCCGCACATCCGGGATGGAAAGCGTGCCTTCCCTGCCGGTGCGGGATTTGAATATTTTTATTACGACACAGCCATAAAATGGGAACATCCGGAGAATGAATAAAGGACACCCTCCACTCTCTCCTCTGGACACACACACGCATTTCCATGTGTGTGATGGTGCGTTGGATGGACCACAGCAACGGCAATGGCGAAGAAAATAATAAATAACGGCCCGTACCGCCGAGAGGGGCTGGAGTCCTTTTTTCCGCCATTCGGTACTTTTAATCCCATCCCTCCCTTCCTCGGTTGGCGTGATCAGCTTTTTCGCGTGTATGCATGTTTATACGAGCAATTTGCCTGTCAACCATAAACTAACGGCGAGCAGGCAAAAGGCGACCGTATCAAACCGTATAAAAACCATGGTAACCGCCGAGGCAGCCTTTCACTTCCTCCCAACAAAATAAAAATCGAGTGACAGCGTACGGGATGAAGTTTTCCCGAGATCGAAGTGGATTCTTACGGGCAAGGCTGGTGAGGCGAGCGAGTACTCTCTCTCTCACACACACACAATCACACATCATCATGCCTTTTATCCTTTCGGCAATCCCATCGACCGTATTTCTGCTGACAAAGGCAGGAAGCCCACAGAAATCCCACGAGCTGACAATCGAGGATCAAATCCATATTTATACTGCCCTTCATGCCGGACCTTTCTTCCTTACTACACATACATACACATACACATACATAAGCATCCTGAATCATGAGACATAAACGGGAGCCAATCCGGCTAATGCTGGTCAAGGACTCTCCTCTCTCCTCTTTCTTCTTCCTCCCCGCCCATGGCACGAGATAATGCCGCCGCGCTTTCCGCCACGGTGCAGCCTTCCGGGAATTGATAAAAATCTACCGAAACCGAAAACAAAACGCGCGCGCACATACAGCCAAGTGTAACGGAACACGCCGTAGCGTCCCAAAATCACGAATTCAATTATGTTACACAGACACACACGCACACACACACACACGCGCGCATTCTCGGTTTGGCGCAGTTTTCGTTGCGTTTCCATTTGCCAGTCGAGCAAATAATTGCAGGCCGGGTTGGAGTTCGTTTTTATTCCGCTGTTTTCAACCAGTTATACAACTTCCCGATTGCGTTGTTTTTCGATTATGTGATATTTCTCGCTTTTTATGTGCTTTGTTTCGGGGGTTTTATTTCTTATTCGCGTGTTTTCATCAATTATAGCAGTTTTTTTGTTCATTGTTCAATTTTTTTCATTACTAGTAATAGAATCATAAAACAGAAGCAAAATTCCATTGTATAACCAAACCAAACAAAAAATAAAACCAGTAAAGAATTTCATTGCGAATAGTATTAAAAAATTACGGACGACCTTTCGCATTTGGCCAAAAATGGAAATTAACCAAAAACCAGTTGCAAGATGGATCAGCTGCTCTCGCCCAGCTCTCTCTCTCTCTTTGGCAGACTTTGTTTTTACCCATTTCTAACAACGCATTATAAAATGCGGAGCCAACAACAGAAATCAACTTTGAAGGTAATTTCCTTGCCGACCAACCGTTCTCTTCCGCCCAGCATCATCCGTTTTTCATTCAATTTCCTTTTCCCAACCCCAAGCCCTATGCAAACGCTGGCTCAAAGCAACATCAGCGTGAATATAACGCCCCAGACTGGCCGGCTGGCTTTGGGTGTTCCGGTGCGTCCGTCTGGCTCACTTGCTGACGTTTTTGACGCGTTTTTCCTTGCTGCTGCTGCTACCTCCCATCCTCCATGTTCCTCTTCCGCCAGACATCCCCTACAGTCCACCCTCTCGAAACAGCGCCCGGTAAACATCCGCTCCGACCCGAACCAGTACCAACCCAAAACCGGATGTATGCGCGTACAGGGTGTATGCGTGTGTCTGTGTGTGTGTGAGCGTGAGTGTAAAAGCAGTTCTCTCAGCAAAGTTGTGCGAGAGTGTGAAGTGTTTATGTTTTATTGGTAACGTTGCGCCCTTGCCAGCCTGCAGCATCCGCAGCATCCAACAAGCACGGTTAAAGCGAAACGCCTCAAACCCCGCTACTTCAACCGGAGGCTAATCGGAGGACGATCTACTCTCACCGAAAACGCTCGGACTCGACTCTTAAAGCCGACTGTAAACGGCCGAACGTAGTGCGCATGAGCGCGGCTACACTAGCGCCAGTCGTACCGATGGTGGGAAACGCAAAAACTAACCGCACAGCGAACAGATGATTCGCTTCGTACCCGAGCACGAGAATCGTTTTTTCTCTCCATCTCGACCGTGGAATTCGGGCGCCTAGCCATCTGACATCTCGCCCTGGGGCTCTGGTGTATTTCGGATGTCACTGGGGTGGAACTTATCGGCCAGTGTCGCCCCAAAAAAGGTGCAAAAATTGCCCCAGTCGCTGTCGTATCAGCAAAACTAGAACTTTTCCGCATATGGGGCGAACATTTTACGATAAATTATGCTTCAAAACAATTAACTTCAAGTTCAACCCAAAATCACTTACGTTGAGTCATTCTTCTCGCCCAACACACCAGACACACGGCCCACTTACGTAAGAAAGATGATAGCGAAATTGCACACGCACATACTATCAAACACACCCACAGCCTCTCCCGAACACGCAATCCACCCTCCGCGCTTGCCCTCCGCCTCCGGAAGTAATCCGACAGGCCGCGACGTTAAGTCAAATATTGTTATGAATATCACCCGGGAAGCAAAATACGCCTCAACAAAAATGCGACTTCTTTAACGCGCCTCTCGATGCTGAAGCCTTCCGGCGAGAATGAAAATGGGACAAGAGAGAAGAAACCGCATGCTAAGGAACGGAGAACGAGAGCATCTATGTTGAAACAATACAGCTGATGATGAGGATGATGCCGATGCTTTCCCGATTGACCTTGGATGGTGCCGTGCAGTGGGGCAAAAATAAAACAAGCATTCTCTGCCTGATAAAAGTTCGTGAAAGCAATCCGGGAAATTGAAAGCTCGGAAAGGAGGCGGTAAAAAAAGAAGGCCGACGTTTGTGGAATCGCGTAATGCGAAAGGTCTTCCGTGCCAGAAATCAATACACCAGAAGAAGGATTATGAACACGGTGGATGTAAATGTAGTGCACGTGACGCACGGTGCGGTTTGTAATATTTTTGCGATTTAAAGGCGCTTTTTAATGGAAACAGTCACTGTTATGTAATAGATACGGATGTTTTTTTCTTTTGTTTGCCATTGCAATTGTTTCGATTTCGTGGGTTTTGCGGAAAAGTTTCCTTTTTCTCTGCGCCTTCGTTTATTGCCGGATCACTTGATGCGATTGGTTATGAACGGAGATTAGGTTCGAGCTAATTCCATTAGCGTTGGTGGTACAGTTGATGCGCTTACCCTGAACGTTGGAGGTTCGGGGCTGCTCGCGATGCCAGTGTTTAAGCTTTACTTTGTGCTGCATAAAACATACACAGCTTTTTCATCGCATGATGTAGCACGTTAGAACGGTTTTAAATTTTATCCATTACAATAAATGAAACATGATAGTTATTTACAACACATGGTTTGCAAATTCCCAGAAACAATAAAACGAAACCAACGTTCCATTTTTTGTTTTATGCTTGAAATTATCCACTATCACTTCATCAAACTCCTCCCTGCGGCTTGCCCCTCAAACGCAATCGAAAATGCACGGTTCTGACAAGTGTTCGTCAGAAGAAAGATAAAATATGATTGACTATGTGGAAAACCGCTCGCAGGCCCGTGCCAAGAACTCTAGATGTTAATTAAATAACGCCAAACGGAGTGGAAAATCACACAAAAGCGAAAAAACTCTACGGCTTTCACGCGAGTCTGTAAATACGAATTTGTTCCATATCAATTGATTTTGATCTGCTTCCAGCTAAATAAAATACGCTTGGTGTGATGTTTTGCTTTCCCCTTTCTTTCTGGCATCTCTTGTCAGAAACAATTGCATCGGATTGAACCGACGTTTCTTTTGATGCTGATTGGAAGGCAGAATGTGAATCTGAATCTGTAGTTGAAGGAACGGATCATCAACCCATTTAATCAAACGATTTTAAGCGTACTTCGTGTCTCGTTCGCATTGTCGTTCTTCATTCGGCACAATTACTTCTCTCATGCTGAATTAATTCGTACACTTTTCATGAACACCGCAAACAAGTGCCACTTAAATATTGAACCATTTGAAAAAATACCCGTTTTTAGGCACATTGCTGCACGAAAAGCTCTGCAAACGCGCCGCAAAACGAGCAACGTACAAAATAAACATGCACAGCGCACTCACACACGCAAAACCGGCAACCATCGGCCACACAATTTGGGCAACCAAATCGCATCGGTGAGGTGTGCCGTGCGGCAGTCGTGAGCTAGGAACGAAAGCAAACATTTCCGGTGCAGTGTCGGGCACGTCATGTGAGCTCCGCCGGCGCCGCCGGCCCCTCCCAAGGCAACTGTCAACTCACGAAAAGTGCTCCCGCCCTGCCGCCGCAGAATGAATGAGTGTTGCCTAACGGAGCGTAAAAGCGCAAAACGTTTTCCAGTTTATGTCGCACAACAACACGTGCGCAAGCGGCATTTCGAGCATGCTGTTCCCCGGGTCCGTGATGTATTAATTACCTCACCCGACGGTAGGCGCAACAGCAGCGGTAGAAGCGGCGCGCAACAAGTAAGAGTATTTATTGAATTTTCGTCACTCGAAAAGAGCCCCATCGTGTGCCGATTTTATTACATTCAAAGGCGTATCGATTGAACCAGCAAATGTTTGCATACATTTGGGCGTTTTATAGCATTGGCGTTGAATGCAGCGCATTCCGTTCCATTACCGGATCAATCGTTTGGTTTTGTAGCAGCAAGCATTCGAACGCATTTCCCGGAACTACCGGTACGGCATTTTGGGGAGTTTATTTTATTGAATGGTAGCACATATATCTGAATATAAGAATACCTTTCCGTATTGGATCACTTTCACGCTCCGTTCGCATAACCGCAGCTCACTTTATGTGTTGAGGTACGTTCAATCTACGACGCTGAAGTCAGTCAATATTTTCGAGCACATCGTACGTGTTTCTGTTGCATCGCCACAAACAGCAAATACGCCCGGGTACGGACGGTTATGAATGCAAATATGGTTCAACAACAACAGACATTGCAAGGCCTGCGTTGTGTTGCAGCATACGTGCGAACTCTTCTAAGACGATGCGAAGTGCGTCTTATCTGGTGTGGTTGAACGGCAGGACAAACTGTAAGATGCAGCACGAATGTGCATCGTACTGCACGTAATGCTTTTTGTATGGGAATACTTACAGCTCGAATCGTTGAGGCGGTAAGAGAAGCGTTATATAAATAGTGGTTAAAGTCATGTGTAAGCTAAATTGCTACACAGAAGCTAAGCGCTGCTTTGTTGTGGAGCGTTGTCAACGCATCCGAATAACAAAACGCTTTGCAAAAATAATAAACATTAATTGCGTAAATTTCGGCGCCCAGAACACATTCTTGCTGATTACAACTAATAATTTCGAACTGCTTCCCACGGCACGCGAAGGGCACTTAAAATTGAGTTCTGTTTACTCTTATAAACACTGCTGCCGTCTCACTTTGCATCTCACCACCATGTTCCACATAATTGCTTCCTAGTTATTGAAAATGTATCGAATATTGAAAATATATGTTTACTTCATTTGCATAGCCGCTTGGCTAGTGGAACAGAGTTTTCGTGTTCGTTTTGCTTTTCACAATTCTGTTGCAGTAGGCCTTGATCGGCTGTCCGAAAAATACCAGCACATCCGCCCAATACCCACACATACCGCTCTCTGATTGTACACATTCGCTCCATTTTACAATTTCCCACCCTCGGTTCCCGAGTATCATCCCCGGGATGCGCGGCCGGCCGGGCTTCGGGCCGTCGTTCGCTTTCATGAATTTTAATAAACCCCAAAATGGATTTTATTAGCGTTGCTGGCGTAGCGATTTCAACGTGCGGCCGTTTGCACGAAGCCAATCAAACACCCAAAAGGGCCATTTCGGGAGAAAACGAACACGACCGTGCGTCTTCGACCCGACCGCCGGCCCATATGGAATGCAATTTCGGTCGGGCTGTGGCGACTTGGGTTCCCTTCGCAATTTCTCGCTCTCTCTCTCTCTCTCTCTCTTTCTCTCTCTCTCTCACTTTCGTCTCCTTTCCTTTCGGTTGCTTCGTGCATGATGGGTGATAACGCTAATCTGTCAGTACAGGAAGTTCGGCACCGGTTTGCCATACCTCCAGCGCAGCCGACAGTGAAAGATAGATCGCGACGAAACCCAGGGCTAACCATTTATGATAAACAGGCCTACTTTTTGACGGACGGAGAGCAATCGATAAAAAGGAAAGCGGGCCCGGCTTGGTAGCCTTGTCTTGGCGTACGTGACTGTAATATTTCAGCGCTACGGTACCGAAGAACGCCACCAACGATCCGACCATTCAATAAATCTTTGCTGCGGCACACATTCCACGAGCATTGGCGGCGGAAAGGGACGACGATAACGAGCAGCTTTAAGACGCTGGTGCGCAAGATGTTTAATAGTGTAATCTACATTTGAAATAAATGAATAATCACATGGAGTGAGGTAAGAAGGAACGGGAATCTCGGATCGATTTATCGCCCACCAAAAATTGAAAACCATTTCGGTGGGGTGATTTGATTGAATGATTCATGTTTGATGTAATACCTAATGGAAGACGTCTGCGCAATGTATTTGCTCACATTTGTTGCGGTGAAATAGATTGAAAGTTGGGCAACGACGATTGCTTCTTGCAAATTTTGTGTTAGATTCGTTGCAGGCATTCTATTTGGGGAATTAATTTTAAAAGCTCTTGCTCCTGTGGCCCTGTTTGATGTCTACTTCAAATGTTTCGTCTCCACTCACGGGCCAAGTGACACTGGTGTCTTTTCTTTGCACTTCCATTTTAATATCCGAACCCCTTTTTCTTTGCCCAACCAGCAGCAACACAACAGCAGCTGTCAGAGTCGAAAAGGATAATAGCTCGACGGACACACGGTAAACCGGGTCGAGTGGCTCAAAGAGTAGTCAGCACATTTTGTACGGCAAAACCCGATCTCGCAAACGATTAGTTGCTTTCTCTCCGTAGCGCCCGGAACCGAACCTTCGCCTCAGCGGCACGAAACGATCCAAATAAAGCTGGAAGCACTATTGGGTTTATCAACGTCGATGCAGACTGGCATGGGCGATCGGTCGAAATGGAGGAAGAAATCGTTTGCACCCGAACCACCCCGAACCACCGTGAAAGACAAGAAGTCAAATAAAATCGGTACAATCGGAGCACAAAACACGGCGAACGAACCGACTCCTGACCCGGCCGGTGTCGGATCCGACGGCCTATCGTGGCGGGAGTGTGTTCAATGGGACTTTTATTTGTCAGTAAATATTGCCATTTCTACATTTCCAGCCAACTGTGCGAAGCATGTCCGTTCCAGTGTTCCAGCTGCGCCAGATGGTTCGAGCGAAGACGAACCGGGAAAATCAATAGCTTGCCCGTGCCCTCCGGTGTCTTAACTTTAAAGCGATACTTGCTTCAAATTCAATAGTTGTGATTAATACTGACAAAGTAACCGATCTCGTTAGGACCTTTTACAGACGTACCCGTTGAAACTCGTTCCCACTGCAAATACTGCCAGAATTCACTTGATTGCCATTGGTTTCGGGGTCTGGCTCGTACGAGACAGGAGCATCCAATTTGTAATATCGTTTCGGTCGTCCCCCCTCATGCAATCCCAGGCGACGCTTGCGGTGATGACGATCGGCCTACCGGTGCATTCCCGAAACCGCATCCAGGGCGGTGCGCTAAAACACAGGCGAACAAAAAAACTTCCATCAGAGCTCGACACGTTTTAATTGGCTAAAACTGGCACGGTTAGAGCATCCATCGTCCTAGCCCGGTCTAGGTCGCCGTTGGAATGAAAGTAGACAGGATGGATACATATAAAAACAAGAATCCCCAACCGAATCTATCCGTAACCTGGGTACCGCTGAACTCTGTGCAGCAATCTTAAATGAATGCTGCTGCTGTTGCTGCCATGGTGTGGCGTTTCCGCCTTTCGCTATCCGCTTTTTGCGTGTTAATATAGAAACGTGTCGCGAGCGCTTCATCATCACGTTTCGGCACACCGGCCGCCCACTAATGGAGCGCTACTACACCGTCCTCCAGCACCATCACGGTGAGCATGATCGTTTCGATAGTGACGTTGCTCCACTCATTCTTCGCTACGAGTCTGCATTGTGATGGTCCATTCTGTCGATTTTAGGTCAGCGAATCGTTTTCACCGAATCTAGCGTGTGCCCGGGTCGATTCGAAAGCGCGTGGAAAATGCAACGGGTGAAAGGAAAACAGACAGAAACGGCACCATCTGGTCGAAGCGCGATGCACTATCATGTTTGTAGTGCATGATAAAATATTAAATTAAAAGATAATTGAAATTTTTCGTACCACGTTTCGCTGTTCTGCCCCAGCGACGCAGTCTTACATTCTTTTCTCACACAATGTTGAAATAAGGTTCCCGCTTCGGTATGAATTTTAATGCATACGCCCTCCGTACACCGCAGTTTTTAACTCAACTCATAAAAATGCTCCCCATAACCATTCGATTTTTTAGCCATCTATTACATTCTTTAAAAACAAATCCTCCCGGAGGTGTTATCCTCTTACTGCGAATCAATCAAAACTGCACGTACTTCTGCACGCTTCTCCTACCGCGTGTCGATGGGTAATGATTCTCCTAGCCAACAGACCAACGGAGGAAGCAAACAATGGCGGGAACTCGTCAATAATGCCCCTCGGGTCTTTGCTGAACTGAGCCGTGCTACTGACCGTAAGGCATCATTAAAAGTTTGTGCGCCCAGCATCTAAGGCTCTATTCAGACGTTCCAATTCTACTCTACACCGACGCATCTTTCGAACAGGTTGGCGATGAATAGAGCTGATACTGATGGTGGCGGGTTCTTGAATCATCGTTGAATCGCAACCTATTCGCTCCACGTCCGGTGGGAATGATCTTCGAGTGGTTTATGAAGCGAGTTACGAGAGATGACGAAGGAATACATTGAGATGGAAAATAAAGTAGATAGCCTGTTAGAGATAGAATGTACTGCGCATGAAATGTTGGCTAGTTAACTACAAACAAAGATTTTAATTATTATATATGTCTCTTTAGTTTTAACACCAAAATTTTCCACGAATATATCACCTTAACAATGAAATTGGTAAGTTAAAAAAAGTCACATTGAAAAACCAATCAAGCTGTAAAGTTGAAATCAGAATTATACAGTACTGGTTTTAAATGAATTATTCAATCGATTTGATATGCCATTCAAAATATCACAAGCGTTAACATTTTCACAATACTTACATTATAGTTATTTTTATAGTTGCTTGAAACAGTCTGGCATTGTAATCCCATCATTACAGGGCATCTTTTCTGTTCAAATAAACTTTTCACCACTGTTTTAAGCTCAACAGCTCAATTCAGCATCAAGGCCAAGGGAAATATAATTTAAAAAGAGAATAATTAACTTTTTTCATCAGATCATTCGCAACTCAAATGCGATAAAAATACTTCAATGAAAAGTGCAAAAATGGCTTCAAATAAAACCAGTCAAAACCTCCGAATGTAAGTGACCAATCCTTGCGCTAATCAGTGTATCGTTTGACAATGCGTAAAATAATGCTCCAACCACCCGACGCGGACAATCACCCGCCGTGCATTAATGGGTAATTCGTAATTTTAAGCCTCTTAACCACGGCCAGCGAAATGAAACTCATTATTTTTTCACAAATTGGAGAAGGTGGAATGAAAAAATGATGCATTGCAACCCATTAATCGCTGCGTGGTGCAAGCGTTCCGCAACTACAAGCATTCCTCTTTCATCGTGCAGCGCAAAAGTCATTTCTTCTGGGGTTTTGGTAATGAGTAGCTCCGATCGGTTTGCACATTCATTCGTCAACAAGTTTCGGTCATGAATAATGCAGCGGGAAACGAAATTATCGATAATTACCCTGTTACACTTCAGTCCCTTCTCTTTTCAAGTGTGATGAAATGGTCCCGCAAGTAGAATAAAAAAAATCAAACGAAGCCCTCCCTGTGGGGTATTCAGATGGGTGGACCCGGTCCGTGGACCGATATTTTAAGCTTTACTTCATTCCTTGCCCACCGATGCAGAATACCCAATAGGTGGACAGAACTTCAATCGCGTTTATGGTTTGCAGATACTTTACTTGCGATCCTTTAACCGCATTGTCAACGAACATCCCCTCGTTTCAATTCGAGCGGGATCCATTACTGAAACCATGCCTGTGCCAGTGGCACAATCAATGTCCTCTCTAGCGAGAATCGCTAACATGAAACCGACCGTTCCAAAAACCCACATGACTGCTGTACCTACCCACGTCTTTACCCACATTACAACCAAGCGAGCAGCGTGTACGGTCTGCAGAAATACCGAAACCGGAAGGAAAAAGCCGCAGATGGATTTCTCTCATCAGACCCCCGGAAGATTAGTTCGTCAAACGGGAGCCCACTCACACACACAGAAACATAGATACACACACGCGTGAGACATACACGAGCTTGCTGGATTCGAACCAGATAGCGTCATGGGACGAAACGAAACAAAACAAAAAAAAACACCAGCACGCAAATAAACGACCAAAACGTTGGCATGAGGAGAAACCCATCATCAGCATTTCGATTAACAAAATCCCACCGCAAGCCCGGTAGCGTAGAATTTCCGGAGGTTTTTTTTTCTTCTCTTCTATCCCTTTTCCACAAGCGGACTTCTCCAGTAATACGCCCGAACGGAACCCAACCTGAAGTGGTTCGTGCTGCTGATAGGACGTTTTAATTCAATATCGAAAATCCAATTGTAAAATCTCGAGTGCTCCTGGACGGTGCTGCGTTGCGGCCACCCTCCCGGGTGGAACTGTTGCGAGCTGTAAAAAAAAAACGCCGGGCATGCGGGTCCAGGTCGTTGGGGATGCAAATCCCGCATACCATGTCCTTTTGCTAAAACGGAGAAATCCATCACACGGTCAGCGACGCTCGCAGGACCCATTGGTTTGGACGTAGTAGTTTGCGGTTCGTTCCGGTTCGCTAAATGGAAACTTCCGGATGATAATAGCTCTGCGGTTAGTAGCACTACTCACAGCCTGTTTGACAGTCATGCCAACGGAGAGCGGACTTCACAGCAATCGTACACCTAGAAACGGAAACACACAAGCGCGCGTTTGGACGTGAAAAACATTGGCTCCCTTTACTGGAGTGGAGTGTTTAGTTGTTGCATTGGTGAATGGAGAACAATCGTAAATTACTGTTTGATTCCTAGAAGCACTTTCGCATATGCGTTGTGCCCTCTGGCGGCGGTTTTGTTCAGTGTTTGTTCATGGAACATTAAAAGAAACGACGCTTCATGCACTGCGTTACATCCGAAAAACAGGAGCTCAATCAATGCACCGAGTGAAGCTACGCCAACAACGCAATCAGCACAAATCATATTTTCACTTTCGCACAACATTTAAAAATTACCCTACTTTTTTATCCGTACCAACAATGCATCAAATGAAAACAAACATCGCTGCTGTCAAACCGCGCGCTTGTCACTCCCAGTTGACAGCAGCGATAACCAAGATCAACCACCAACGAAACGAAAAACCGCAAAATCGAACAGGCAAGATTTACGTCTACGAAATTTGCATTCCGTGCTGGATGGAGCGAGCACTTTCAGCAAACGTCACCAGTCGATCAACGTTAACGGACGCCGTTAACACGACGTTGGCGTTAGGCAATCCTTCGACCGAAAAGGCAACAGCACACCAGCGCTTCGAACCAATATCGCCCGGCGTCGATGGTGTTCGCTGGACAATCCATAATTTTGCATCCACATTCCCCAACCGCCAACGCACGCTACGTCTCGTGCTCGTTTCACTGCTAGTGCAGAAGGCAGAAACAATTACCATAATAAACAAATCCTACCAGCAAATACAAACACCCAACCGGCTCCCGCTGGACGTACAAAAACACAGATTGTGGTTTTGTGGAATTAGTACAATTTTATTCCATAACCCCTCGCTGCCAGTTCCAGGCAGACTATCTCCCACCCAACTGTGGTTGATTTTGTCGTGTAGTCATTTGTCCGAAACGAACATTCCTGCACAGAGCGTCGGCAAGACATCGGTTCAGCTGCACAATCAAAATACGTACTAATAGAACTTGCGTCTGCTGGAAGTGCGCAAACAGAGGATCCTTGCAGCACTCTGTCCATGTGAAACGTCTCCTGAACCAACGGCATCTCGGTCTCGGTCGGACTCGGTGTATAGCGAATACATATGGTCAACCATTAATTAATGCGTCTGGGGGCGTCAGGGTGGCGTTCCGTCTTTTGTCCGTGTTTTCGGGCCAGATACGAGGCTGCTGGAAATCGACGCTAGAGGGCGCCACTGTTCGAATTGATCCTTTAAGTCGAGCGTTGCCGTGACTAAACGAATTTCCATTCGTTTGATAGCAAATGCGCTCAAAATGCCACAAAGTAAACAGCTCATCGGATCGTGCGTACAGTTAACCGTTCCCTTTGAGTCAGTTCAGGTCATTAAATCATCGGTAAGAGATTTCTCGTTGCTGCTTCAAACAAGGTTTGTCTGCAAAAAGGTGTTGCAATAAAGGAATATATTGTTTTTAATCCAACACTACCGCTTCCGGGAGGGGTTTTGGAAAACTTTTTATCGATATTCGATGTTCTCCCGGGATACCGTCTCTGTTTTTATACACCAAATAGCAGATAGACGTACCGGTCTAACGAGTTGCCCTGCTGACAAAATTTAATTCCCTTTCCCCACTAGTCCTCCAAAACAGTGAATCATAAACGGGAAATAGAAAACGCCCAAACAGTGTCCGATTCGGTGCAATCGATTTCCTGGTTCGTTGATTTTTTAAACCTTTTTCAAATATGCCACACCACTAGCTTTACCTATTTTTTGTCCTAAGCGAAACGGAAAAACTATCACAATTCACGTGCCTGGCCACACTGATGGAAGAATATTAAAAAAAAAAAACGAGGAAAGGATTATGTGTCAACCGCGCGATATTGCAAAATTCGCTTCAAATAGGAGTATAATATTCTTGTTCACATCCGTCGAACGGGAGAAATCGAACAAACTGAGAGATTTCAACGGCGAATAGGATACATTTATTTAGTACATTGAATAGTAGGCAAGGATTCGGTTCGACTCATGCGAAAAAATACGATCCGACTCCCGATATCAACTCTCGTCACGAGTTTGTTCCGTTAAAGGATAAAAAATACAGCTACATGAAAACACAGATTTGGAGCTTTTGTTGCATTCACATAAATCCACATCTCGATATCTGATGCTCCGATATGCACACCGCTCCACGCATGCCTTTCAAATTCACCGCCATAACAATATGATTCTGATGAAAAATATTGCTTGGAAAATATTTTCTCTCTCACTCTCCGCTCGACCGACGAGCCGCACATCACGACGCAAGGGAAAACGGGGCAAATCAAACAAAAGAACGCGAGAAACCGGGACATAAGGCGTGCTATTGCTATAAAGCAAACAACATTCCATCAAAAAAGCGTCGTTACCGACAGTCTGGGTTTAGGACGCGCCACGTCGGTGACACCCAGGACCGCGGTATTATGCCGGGACTGCAAATACATGTTCAGGCGTGTCTGTGTGTGTGTGCGTATGTGTGTTTGCAGCACAAATAGTCGCAGCCATCCCTTTGCTCTATGATAATGCGGGCCGAAGCATGCTGGAGAGCAGCCGATTGATCATGTACCGTGCTTTTAGTTAGTTTTATTTGAATAAAACATGGCGCACTGTCTGCCAATGGTTCGATCGGGATCGGGAGCATCGGCACCATTCTTCAGGATGGGAACATCAAACGCTGGCGAGACTTGGTCCTTCGCGAATCGGTTCCAACTGCGACGTGTGCGGGTTTGGAGGATTTAGGAAAATAGTGCCGCAAACAGCGTACCAGGATACGGGAGCGCGACGACAAATGCCGTACTGAACGAACCTAATTTGTTTGAACATTGTCGGGAATGATTTTCTTCAACAACGCACCGCATCGGAAACGGTGATCCGTACCGGAACCGCATCCGCTAAACGTCCGGAAGTCTTGGAGTACCGAGCCAACATACATGAGCTCCAATAACGATGGATCCACATAAACCATCGGGTCGAAACCAGCATGTAACTGGATCTCAACCCGTTGCAGGTACTTTGACGTATCTCTCACCGTCGTGCTCTATAAGCATAAGCTTCCAGCTTCCCAAGGGTGCGTTGAATGAGTTACGTGGAATAGGAACATTTCATTTTAAGTGCAATGTTTATTCTCTTTTGTTGCCAAATTGGATGCCCCAGCACGAGGTCATACATTCGCAAGTGGCATCACTCTATGAAAACAATCACTTATCAACTAACCGCAGGCTCATGGCGAGACGCACAGCAATAGGGAACGATTGAATGAAGTAATTGTTTCTAGCAAGTAGAGCAATGTAGCAGCCGAAACAATGCACATACCACAGTGGTCGCATTTCTGGGAATGCGATACATTTTTTGATAAATTGGGTAGTGAACGAAAAGGCCATTATGAAAGGGTTCGATATACCAAACATTGTGTAAGTCATTCGGAAAATTTTCTACAAAATTCTGTTTTTATAAAAAAAAACAAGCGGAGAACTGTGCAGTTTGCTGGGATCGAAATAATACAAAGCATTGCATACATTCAGGCGGAATTGTAGGCGAAGTAAAATTGTTTTCATCGAAAATTTTCAATTATTTTTCAGTATTGCACTGCTTGAGGGCATTTCGGTCTGAACATATGCTTGTAAGAAGACACACAAAGTAATTGAAACATTCAGCACACATGATTGTTATAACTGATCGTTTCACGCTACATCTTGTCTGCTTCGATGTGCAATAGCTGGCGTTTCCGGGTGTCCACCCAACACATCACCATCACTTGTGCTGTCAGCAATCGAAAGCTATTTTTCATCTTCCTCCTAAACGACCTAGCGTCAAGCACCACCAGCTGTCAGTATCATCGCGTCGACAAGCTGAAGGAAGTCTGCAAGGCGCACTCGTAGCGACCCATCGGCTGAATTATTCCTCCCGAGCGGAAAAAAGGTCCGTTGTCAACAACAGCCAAAAAAAAAAAAAACGCCAACAAATCTGTATTAGCTGCACCTTTTCCTTCAATTTTCAATCAATTTTCGTCTTCAACCTGCGGGCACCGGGCAGGGTTGGGACAAGGCGGTGAGCGGAGGGGCTCATCAATCAAATTTACCGACCGAACCGGGGATGTCCTTTTGCCCGGTGCCGAATGTCTTTTACGATCGCGCATACGGAAGCATCCCGAGCGGGAAAACAAACTCCGGTCTTTCGGGCCGACCGGCCCACATCAAACACGGCAAAGAAGGCCTACGCTTACGGCCCGTGCCTTCGGTGGCGTCCTTTCGGCCCTCCCCGAGGGCGAGAATGGCGAGCGGTGCCGACAACGGTCACATCCGGGCGGGTGTTAATTGTTCTGCGCTCGTGTCGTTTATAAAACCTGTCAGAAAAATAGACACACCGGTTATTTATTATTTCCTTTCCTGTGCGCTAGCGTGTGCATGAGCGTGAAGGCATTTCTGGACCTATCCCCAGGATTTTGGGGACATTCAGCATCCGATTGACTTCCAGGTTTTTCTTCGCCGGCCGGTTCACACGCGGTAGAAAATATAAATCCCCTTTTTTTCTGATGAAGTACCCCCGAGCGGAACACCGGAATGGGCGTTTTTCTTTCACCAAAGGATAGTCCCTTTGCTTTTGCGGAACAAATGTAGAACAACAGCAAGGAAAATACGATCTCAAACCGATCGGAACGGAACCCCGCTTCTCAGCTACGTCTTCCACCTGCGGACAACAGCATTAGGGATGTTCCAAGTGATTGAAAAATGATTGTGTTTGTACAGTACCGGTTAGCATCCCGGCGGGAACGGCTTTCCCCGATCCACAGGAGCTTTTAGTCTTTCATGTGCACCGGTAATGATTCGGGGTACCCCTTTTGCCCCCAAACCGCCGCACCATTTCGTTGCGGAACGGAAGCCAAAGTGGAACCCCGAACGGAAGAAAACTGCGAGGGTTTTTCGGTACGCTCGTTTGATGCGATCAAAAGCGAACGAAGGATGACGATGTAGGGCTCGATTGGCGGATTGCAAGGATGAGCTGATTCGACTCGTTCGGCGCAAATCTCGGCCCGAAATTGACTCGATTGTGAGCTGGTCACCCTGCACGGTGGGTGGGATGGATATGAGAAATTATGCGCTTGATTTGCACTCGTTTTCGAACCATTTTTCGACAACAAAGCCGAAGGAAGTCACCCACCATCGTGAGGGTGGGACATTTGTAAAGTTGACCATAATTTGAGATTATATCAGAGTCGTTTTCGATGTTTATCGCTCAAATTTATGTTTGAAGAATTCAGATTTGTTAAATATTATGGAGCAGACTACAAATTATTAAAAAAAAGTTTAACGTAAATAGCCGAAATGTATGCAACTTTGGTTTAATCTTGATTTTTAGAATATTTTTTATTGCATTATCAAAGTATATAACGGTTGATTTCAATTGAGTTTATTCGCCAATTTCTATCGAAATACAATTTGCAACAAGTATGCTCAGTTCAACATTCAAGTATAGCAGCCCTTCAACCGGTACACCGCACCGTGGCAAGTCCATAATGAGATAAAATTAAGCATTCCTTTAACATCGAATTTTAATGAGCACTCATTTGCCGCACGAAATTCGCACGTCGTTACATCGTAAATCATTACATCGCTAGTGGATACACTAGTGGGCCGCGAGCCAAAAATTCATCAATTCAAGTACACCGCCCGGGTGTAGTAGGCACCGGAAAATGGACCACAAATTTCGTTCATCCCTTCAGCCCTGCAGCCCTTGAGCTTCAAGTGTCAATTGGTGGCACATGACGGATCGTTCGAGCACGCACCACATATTAATCAAACACACGTCATACAGCACCGATCACTGGTAACACCGTCGGCGTTGGGGTTGCCCTGGCCAGGTTGCCGGCGTTAATGGCCGCGGTGTTTTCGGTTACCATGGGCAGGAGAAGCAACGCCCTCGCGGGTGGCACTGGTGCAAATAAATTCTGCCTTAATTGCCAATAAAACGTCTATTAATTACGTGAACGAATGCTAGCATGTAGAGCCGTTTCGCTTTTGCTATCGTTTTGACCAGTGCATATTTCGGTCATGTTCAAGCTTTCCGGTGTCGTAAAATACGCCTTTTTTCGATGATAAACCACATCCAGATTCAGTGTTGCACGTGACTTGGGGCGTAGTTTGAATGAGTTCGAGGAATTCACAATGGTGGTAAGTTCCTAGAAACGATAAGTTTGCCTGGAACTAGCGGTTCCGGCCATCGCAAACGATCGTTCACCAGCTGAAAGGGTGTAACTCATCACGCCCCGGCAAGATTGGCTCGATTTAATGAAGAAGATATTTTGCCTTCCCCAAAACTTCCCCGAAAAAATGAAGATGTTTCAAACAATCCATTAAAACGTCCTCAAATTGGCCGCCTTTCGGATGGCCTTCGGGGGAAGTTTCCTACCGCAAAATGGCATTTTAAAAGAACACAGCCAAGCTTACCCATCACAAGGAAGTTGAAGGTGAGCTCATTTCCATCGACCATCTTGCAGGACGATGGGCACAATGGGTGTGCGTGTGTGAGCTCGTTGCACGGGGAAAGTGGTGGAGGGGGAGGGGCCGAAGAAAATCGCATGGAAAATTGCTGCTTGTTAGGAGTGTTTGGTTGGTTTTGGGGAACATTTTTAGCGAACCGGTTCGCCTCATCTCCGCCTACTCCCGAAGAACATAAAGCCCACTCTGATTGACGTTCGCTCGATTGGTTCCGAGTAGCCGGAGGGGACGGTGGGAAAAGTGGGAAAACTTTTAATTACTCGGCTTCGGGCTCGAAGCGGCTCGAGGTTTTACCGGAAAACCAACCCCTTGCCACGGGAAGCGCCGGCAAACAGCGGGAAGCGAAATCTCTCTGCCTAGGTTCAAGGCTGGCACATCTTAACATCTTTTCGATCGCTTCCCGCTTCCCCCGCCCAAACCGTTCGCCGGCAAACGTATTCAATTTTTTACTATGCAAACGCTCGCAAACACTTCGATCGGAGGGAGAGAGGTTTGAAGTGGTTTCCCAAATACCTTTGCGAGTGTTTCAGCTTGAACAAATTTGCTAATTAAGATAAAATTCATCTTCCGCAGGATTGAGCTTTCAAGTAGAGGGGTTTAGGAAGTGGAGGAGACGAACGGAAGGGGGAACATCTTCGCCAGTTTTCTGCATAACGAAATCGCTTTTCTCTAAACTGAAAGTTTTCGGTTGCGAAATGCGAAAAATCGTGCCCGGGCACAACTTTTGCACCACAACAAATAGATCCGGCTGAGGCTGGCACCGTTTTGCATAAAATAGTTTACCGCTGTCGGCTGAAGCATCAACTAGTAATGCGTCTTGAGTGATGGGAGCCGCTGGTACGAAAAATAATTGAGGCGGAAAAGAACGATGCGGAACAAATTAGGCTAAACCCTCGACTCGATCACCATGGAGCGCCAAACAGTACCGGTGGTTGGTTTTGATTGATTCCGGAAATGCGTAATAAATGGCAATATAATTGAGGTTTTGCTGCTGCTAAGGAGTCTTGCGTGAGTAGTTGAGCTCGGTTTTGGTAAAAAATATTACCTTCCCTATGATATCTGAGATATCTATCGTTGCTATCATTGAAGCAATTAGCCATACTTCATCGATTGTTTCGCATCCCAGCTAGCGATACATAATCACATAGCAGGTGGAATCAAACATAGCTAGTGTCATTTTTCCATCCACTATGAAGAAACATTTTCATCCTGCAGCATGTTTTGAATTAACTATATTTTTGTGTCATATATTTGTCGAAATACTTTAAGAGAGAAAACTTTATTCTCCGCTTTCACTTATGAGACAACATAATTAAATTAATCTGTTCTCATTTACCCATCAAACACCCAGCAAAAGTTTGTGAATCCCACCTTATGTAACCCTGTTGTGTTTCCTGGACGAGGCCTCACAGTTCAAAGTAAAATATAATTGAAATTAATCGCGAGATAATGTATCTTAATTTCCACTCATTCTCATCCTCAACAGCATACCGTAAACAGCTTCAGCGAGTTGTTCATCTTTGGCAAAGGTTTTAGGACACAAACAGTTCGTCCGTTTTACCGTTCCGGACATGGTTTGTAATAATGCTTTGCTCCAAACGACACCCGTCTGGACGCATTGCTGGCGAACTACTTCACATTATTGGCTCTAATTGGTAGGTGCGGGTGAACGCTGGAGCATTGTACACGGTCTATCCACGACTTTTGCAATCGCAGCGCAATCGTAGCGGATCGTCCGGACGAAAAGTATTCCACCGTAATTGTTGCCCCAGCCTGAGTGCCTTCAAACGAATAGCTTTTAATTCAATAACTTCGATGTCTTTGGTGCGGTGCAGGACTTAGTGGGAAGGTTTCTTTTCCAAGAACAACAGCCACGATTACTAAAGACAATTCAACCGTTTCTCGCATTAGGATGCTAAGCAATTTGCCCCGAAAGGGCTCTTACTTAGCAAGGGCAGCAACCAGCAGTGCCAGTAGTTGGGCATTTTGAAACCTTTTTCGATTTGAAGCCAAAGTAATCGGTTCGCTTGAAAGAGTTGCTCACTTTATCGGCTGCTGCCCCGCAGGCGAAAGCAATAAAGTGATGATGATTGCCATTAAAATGCGAACCATGCGATTAGGCATCAATTTCACCGACCGTTTCCGAGCGGTCGAACAATCAACAGATTACGCAATCGGACGCATCTGATTCGCAATAATCGTTTGCTAATCAAACGGCCCATCACCTATCGCAGTCGCACTCTTGGGCGCTCTTGAAATGTAATATGACTACGAACCGCGTTAGAAAGAGTGCAGCTGGAAATGGAACTCTCCGCAGCTGTTGGTTGCGTAATGCGAGCTAAAACATCCGTACTTATGCGCTTCTCTTAACCTCTCTCGGTTGACCGGTGATGTGGCCGGTGTATTGTGCGGTAAATCAATAAATCGTTCTACTTCAGAAATTCGATTCAATGAGTGCGTATTCAATGAGAAGAAGATCGGCTGAGTACTCTGAAATGTATCATGCTCAGTAGTTCATTAATCAGTGGGAACTAGAAAGAATGTTTTTCAGGTCAGAAATATTGAACACCAAAATATTCTGAAATTTTGCGATTCTTAAATATAATGACATTCTTACTGCGTTTATTTAGAATTATTTTTGTTGATTGTAAATATAATTAACGAAATGATAGCATACCTTCGGGCGCCAAAAGCGTAAATGGATATCATTCGCAACCTATTTTATTCGATATTGCGTTTTTTTGTTTTGAAAAAAAGCAGGCAAATAATTATATCGTCACGTCAACTGAAGGAAAATTTAAAATTATACAAAATTGCAGCCAGCTTCCCACTGACTTTCTTTCATCCGTGTAAGGTCGATTGCTACATGAACTGGTGTCAATAAACTCGACATTTCTATTAAAATTCCAAACAAACCGTACACCTTCAGTCAACAGATCCTGCACACTCCAAAAGCGACCCATGTTAGCCGGGGCCCGTTTCGCTTGAAAAGGGTTGTCATTAAATCAACACTTAGCGCACACACTCTTGCGCCATAAAAGTGGTGTAGAAAAGAGTGCCGGCGAAAACATCGCGAACTACCTTCCATCCGGGTGTTGACTACAGCCGTTTCGTGCAGGGGAGAGAGAAAAAAAAAAACAGAGTAAACCCCTGCACGGTCCGGGACGGAGGAGCAAGTAAGCAACTCGTCAAAATACGGCGTGCACACACACACAGACACTGGGCGGGCTCGCACGGAGGTTTGAGGTGAGGTGGCTGGTACCGCCCAAGCTCGAGGCAACACACGGCTCAACACACGACGAAGAACAACCTAACTCCGCGGAATCTGGCAAAGCGGAAGTGTTCTGAGTAAACGAAGCACTTTGTTTGGTTTTGCCATGGTGCGAACGCCTTCCCAGCGCCGCGATGGGCCACCCCGGAGCGTTCGTTAGGCTAGCGTTCGGGTTCGGTCGGTGCCACAAAATCAAGCCGTTTCGGTGCATGCCGGTTCGCCCACTAGCCCCGAAGATTCGCTCGCGCATCCCAAAGGAATCGAAAGGTAAGCAAGCGAGCAGGCAAGCGAACCAGCAAGCAGGCAGGCAGCGTGTAACTTCTGCAATCAACCAAATTAAATTGTACAAACTTCACCCACCGGCGCCCGGACGGGTGTGTTGTTCATTGAACCCTTCTGCGATTTTCGGCGGAACTGCCAACGATGCCGGAGATGTATCATGCGCCGGGAGCACCGTCATGAACACGTCGTAGTCTCGTAGCGTCATCTGACGACGTTCCCGGTGGGTTACCTTGGTGAATTACAATGTCACCGTCGCACGAAACGTCGTTGACAGTGGGAATGCTACCCGTTGACGACGAGGATGCAAGTGGACAATGCCACTGATTACGCTCTCAAGCTTGGGGAACGTGACGTGCTCTGTGGGGAATGCTCATGGCTAGGATACTTGAGCATGTGTTTGTTTTATACGTTACGACCAGTGAGTTGCTGGGATAATTGGTTGCAGAGTAGTTTGCACTTGAAAACGGCACCCTGCAATGTAGCTAAATGTGCAAGAATGGTAACAATAGCAGCGAAGATTTATGCATGATTTTAAAATATCAAAGAAAGTGTTACAATCTCGAATGAAAATTAAGTCCAAAAACGTGTAATCAACCTTACTTCTACGCCGAAAAACTGCAAAATTCAATCGATGGATGGTAACACAATCAATTATTGAATGTGATTATCTCCACTGAAGAACTGATTTCCAAAAATAACCAAACACGTCGCTCTTCATCTTTCTCTGATGTACACTTTAATTTTTGAAACATTTTCACGAGAGCAAAGAGTTAAATATCCACAGACGCCCTTGCATTCCTCGATTATGTTGCCACCGAAGCGAAAGTCTTAATATAGTCATCTTCATCCTTCCCCACCCACCGAGCTCGTTCGGAACAGTGTTTGAATTCAATAAAATAGACCCTAGTGCGGACCGCTCCGCACCAGACGCATCAGCGTGTCGCTTGGCTGCCATTTTCAAAAGCCTAATTTTCTATTTCCCGCCTAGGATGGGCACGCTTTGCAGCTGCCAGCCGGTCGTCCCCTCCCCTCCATCCATCCCTGGTGAAGCGGCTGTTTCAAGCTGACCACAAATTCGGCGAATTTCGTACTCGTTTCGTCGATTTCGGCTGGAAACAGAAGAAACATCGCAACCGACTCATCCGTGGCAGAGTGCGCACTGGAGCGAACGCATTAATGAGTCCATCAATCACCTTGTCGAAAGTGAAAGTTATTGATGGGGCAATGCCGGGCGATACCGGCTGATGGTGGTTAATGATGGACGTCGCGCGCTTGTACAATCGTGGCGCATTCTTTCGCTCCTTTGCGTGCTGGTTGCTTTTTGAAGAAGAGTGACACCAGATTTTACTCCAGATGGTGTTTAAAGATTTACATATTTTCTTTGGTGCAAATGATTTTATTAAAGGTGGAGATACGTTTAAATGTTATTATTCCAAAATAATCAAACATGGAATAAAAAAAGTTGCTCTTCACATTGCGCAATATTGACTTACACGAAAATAGCCTCAATTTAAACCATGCGAACAATATATATACATAATAATCAATAATGTTTTTCAAAAAGATTTTCAAAAAGAAAAAGAATATTATTTTTCTCTTCAACATGCTTCCAAAGCCACATTGCACTGGTGGCATTTTACTTTTTATTCATTCCAGTCGAAACAATTTCCTGTTTGACACAAATTTCTCACCTTGACAAACTATTAGCAAAATCGCATCGGAAACGGCTCACTGGAGTGAAATTAATGTTCACTCCACCAGCAAACTTCTCGTGGCAAAGCAAACAACTTAAACTCATTTCAATAAATGCCTAATGAAGTGAAACAATCTCGTAAATCACCTCATTTTTGTTGGCACCGAAGCGAATCAGGTGCAGAGAGGAAGTGAGAGAGAAGATGGTGAAAAACAATTCTCGCTTTCTGTAGCGAACGGTCGAGTGCGCAATAGTTTCCAACGGTTGTACTCTTGAATATTCGATCCATTGAAGAACGCCCAGAACGGTTCGCACAGAAATGGACGCCTGCTCTGTTTTGTGCGAGTGTCCATTAGTTTTATTTTCCGCTAGACACTCACTGCTTTTCGTTTAAACCATCTAGCATACGGCTGACAGGTTTGCCTATTGCTTACCGGTGACGGTGTGTTTTTCTGCCATTTCTTCTGTCCTTTAGCAAGCGGGCACGTCTCTCAAGATGTTACCTTCCGGAACCACCTCTACCACCTTTACCATCCAAGCGGAGGTGCTATAATTGATTATTGATTTTGGCGCACGGGGAAAGTCTGCCGGGAAAAGTCGCTGATTCGAACGTTTCCATTCGGCGCTTTGCTTCGGAGTTTTTTTTGGGAAATAATCAGCAACTTGAAGCGCAACTTTTGCCTACGGTTTGCTGTTTTGTTTAGCACCGATTTACTGCCGGCTTTAGTCGCTTCTACTAAACTGTACTGGGCTTGTTTTTCTTATTTTTTTCGGGTTGTTCTCGGCTGCGTTTCTTATTGTGGATTTTGGTCCCGGGTTCTCGGAAGGCGTCTGATTTTGCACCGGGCCACCGGGTTTATCAGCCGGTCCCTAGACGGCAAAAAGTGGCGGAAAACTTTCGCCCCGGGTGTCATTTCGCAACTTAATAACTACTGTTTGGCAGCGAGTTTCGGGTCTTTCGGGCGAGTGAAGTTGTTATCGCCACTGTTTCGCGTGGGACAAGTTTCGTGCCCGAACGTAGGCGAGTTGGTAGACTTTTTCCGTTTATTCATACTCCGCAGCGCTTAAGGATGAGCGCTCTGCGTGAACCACGACCGGTGGAAGTCCGGTCGATGCTATTTTATGAAACGGTAGCCAATAATTTCAAGGATTGTCGGTTTACGCTAAGCTGAACCGGGCGCTATTATTAGTGACCTTTGATTATGCACCCGAAGGCTGAGAGGCTTTGATTGCCGAAGCATATCCGAGACGGGGTCAGAGCTTATCGGAATATTTTAGTGAAAAAGTTTGCTATCATGCTTAAGAAAGCAAACGAATCAACTGTCCAATTATTCCGTTTCAAACTGCAGGAAAAAAAATGAATGCATAACTGGTTAATTTTTCCTGCCGCTTGTATACTTTAGGCTTATGTCTTAAATATTCGCCAGTAGGTAAACGTTTTACTTTCATTTTCTGTTTTAAATATTGTGTGCAGAAAACACTTGATAATCCAAAATTGGTATTACGATTTTCTACGTAATCTTAACGTTACACAAATAGCGTTTTGTCAGTTTACCTTCGCTAAAAGACAAACATGCGCATCCATTCTTCCAGTGAAAATCCTTCGAGCACCGTCACCCGACAGTGGAATCAAATAAATTACATCACTTGCGCTTCCAGTGTCTTCAATCAACTGGGATTACATCAAACCCGCGTCACGGTTTCAACGCACGAATTTCGCATCGCCTGAATTTCTCGCTTTTACCAGTGACAAAAGTTGGCGCCTTCACCAAAAAAGTCGAACCAGTGCAATGCTTCCACCACACGTACCAAACGGTGGCCGTTTCCGTTTTCCACTTCCCTCCAAAGCATTGTCGCCGGTGCTGTGCGGAGAGCGGCAGCGTCGTCTTGTGGGTAAAATTTTCAAATACAACACCCATCTCCCCGAACCGATCAGGACCCGATACGACAATTTATGTCACCGGTTTGGATTAAGGCGTACTTTTTCTTTACCTTCGGCTCAGCCCTCCCCACAAACCGTCCGCCCGGTGGTGGTTTGAATTAAACGCTACAATAAGATAAATCTGCCCAATTCATTGCCGCACGGTGGCTGGATTGTGGCCAAGGCTTTTGATGTCGCACAATACCATTCCATCGGTTTCGATCGTGAGGAGTAAATTAAAATGCCACCCATGGAAAGCTGCAAAAGCGTCAAATACCGTCCCGGACTGCCAAAAGATTGAAGCTGTGAAATGAAAAGCGAGCGTTCGGTGTAAGTGCAAAAGAACGGCTTTCAACACTACGTGAAAGTTCAAGCATAACTTTTGCAAAGATGGCTGCCACTGTCTGATGCACTTACAGCTGTGTTTTTGTTTCTTTTGCAATCGTGCCTTTGTTCAGGTGCCTTTTTTAACATTTCTGTTCCTTGGCTAAGCGTGGTTCTTTATTCTTGTTCGTTTTATCGCTAGCAAAAGTTTTACTCGTGCGGAAAAATTGAATTCGCTGCCACGGAAAGCAGCGTTTTTCGTCAATTTACAACGCCTTCTGCGATCGACGAAGCAACCATTAGTAAATGGGATTTTTGTCGAGTTCATTTTGTTTGAAAGTTTAAAGAAAAAAAAATCAATATTATTTTTAAAACTATTTAAACTAAATGCTATTTGTATGTATAAAAATATTTATCAAGATTTTACAAAGACAATAAATAATTTTCGTAAACGAATTTTCTAAACTCATTTTCCCCCCGAAGGCAAATAAAGAGATAAAACATACAAACAAAATCTTGCAACTAAAGTAAACAAATTTCTTAAACAAATTCCAGCATTAAAAAAGCAGAATGAGCCAATGAACACAACCTCATTATCATACTCAGTTGTTCCATAAAATTTAACCGCAATGACTGAACCAAGTGAGTTTAAATAGCGTTTCCCCTTTTCAAATGTATTTGCTCGTGTGGGATCCATATCGTTTCGATGGGCGATAAACAAAAATCAATGACCTCCCGATACGTTTGGCGTAAGGTTACACCACAAAAGCTTCCTTAACGAGCAGCATCAACAGTGGCACTGAAGCGAATAAACAGACCGAGAATTAGATTACAAATTCAAATACAACTCAACCCGGAAGTAGCTCCCGTTCCGCTCTCTTCGTTCCGCTTTCGTTTCGTTGCTCCGGCAAATACAAAATAAAAACACGCACACACACACACCCTTACACACAGTCAGGAGTAACAGGAACGACCAACTTTTCCTCCGGAAACAGAAAACAAACGATAAAACGAGGGTTTCTTCGGATAGCTTTCCCCGCACACCGCGCTTTTGTGGAAAGAACTGGGTGGAAGAATTACACCTTTTGCTCGTCGTGACTTTTCACTTGGCTTTCTAGCGGGCCGGGCTGGTGTGGGCAGAGCTAGATAAACAACAAAAGTGAAAAGCCATTCACAGACCTATTATGAATTCTACATGAGGTTATACACAATTTCATATTTCTTTTACGGCACGAAAACCCATACATTGCAATAACCTGTCGGTTTCAACAATATTCACCCGAAAACCGGTGCCGCGTGAGACAGCGTGAGCATGAAGCGCTTGTTTCCCCATTTCAACCCTCTATCCTTCCCCTCCCCTAAAACCCATCTATTCGAGCCAAGAACCTGCATTCCGTTTCTACAATAGTGGTTACGATTATCTTCTGTTCACCGTGGTTTGGTGGAGGAAGTTTTTCTCCCGTCCCTGGGAACGGCCAGAGCAAATCCGGGGCCACCGGTAAAAGTATCTTCTCCCTTCCCGTGAAAGAGAGTGAAAGCCACTCCAGTCGAAGAAAACACAAGTTGAAGCACAAGCAGGAACGGGGAAGATCTCGGTGGAATGGCAACCGAACACCCACCCAAGGGGGCCATCAAAACTGGGGAGGCAGTGGGGGGAGATGAAGGATAGTGGTGTGTATGTGTATGTGTGTGCGCGCGCGTGTGTGTGTGAAGTTTGTAAAATGATGCAACTTTTCTTGTTCAGGGTGCGGTTTGGGTTCGGTTTGGGTTTTTCGGTCGATGCAAAGAATCATTTCTCTCCTGTCCTTGTTCCCATTTCTTTCGCTATTTCTCAAAGAAAATCACCCGTGTGTGTGCGAAGCGGAGTGAAGCGAAGGGCTGCTGCCCAGAACAATCCGGGATGTGGAAAGTTTCCTTCCCCACCGGTAGTGATATGTGAACTTTTCTACCATCCCGTACAACGGCATCGCCATGCGAGGTGAATTCAACTTACGCTGCTGCGAGATGTTGGCCGTGTCTCCGTGGTTTACCCGTTCGGTAAGCGAACGTGCAGTCCGTTTTTAAGAAGCTCGCTTCCTCAAGCGAGTTGTTGAGCGCCAACAGCACCGTTTATGTGCTGCTGGCACTAATTTCCAACCTTCCCTCCGTTCCAAGTGGTATTAAAATTTAGATATAAGCTCTTCTTCGATTTCGAACCTTGTATGGGTGGGAGCGTGTGTGTGTGTGTGTTTTTTGAGAGGCAATTAGAATGTAAACAAAGGCGCAAACTTTGGCGTACCGCACTCGAACGGAAATCATTTTCCGTGTTAAAGTGTGTTTTTCTTGCCCCCACCCCACCCGCTTGCCAACACAAATGCTGTTGCTTTCGTGCCGGGCGACGTTTGCCACTGTTTTCGACAGGCGAAAACTTTGTAAACTAGTCGTGCCACCGTGTCGACTCAAGCACTCAAGCACAATGCACTGTGCGATAACGATGGTTTTGATGTTTGTATTTTATGGATCGGTCGTGTGCAACAATATTAAGCTGGATTTGTCCTCTAATTGGCTGGGGGGAAATGAGTGTATATGTGTAAGAGGTGAAGTAGCGAATGTGCGAAGGTTTAATGCCAAGGAGGGGTTTAACTGGTCGCGGAAGAAAGTGTTTTTTGAGAAAACTTTCATGCATTGTAGTGTCATTAAAAGATTTTAAATATAGTTCATGGAAAGCGAATTTCATTCCAAGTTGTTTGCTTCGGCAGTTTTATTAGATTTGAATATAATTTGAGTTACATGGGACGCCTAAATGTATGCTAAAATAAAAAAGAATTTTTTTCAGTTCTTTCAAATATAGAAAATGATTCCGTATGAGACAGTTTATTTAGTTACAAAAAACAACTAAGCATTAACGCTTTGATTGTATTGCTATTTACAGCCAAACAATGTACAGTTTCATGAGCCAACGATCGATCGTAGCACTTATCACGATACCTTTAAAAAAATGCTAAAATCGCTTTAATCGCATCCATCCACGCGTTGAACGTGCGGTGAATCATCGTTCCCTAGAACAATTATCGCTTCCATTTTCGTACGGTGCACGGTTCATTTTATCTCCTCTGCTGGAACGATGTGCACGCCCTTGCATGACTGCCTCCGCCCCAGATTTAATCGTTTCTGCTGATTCAGATCGTGCTCGATCAATGCTCTGGTTTGGACTCGTGCACCCACGGGGCCGGTTGATTGAAAACACATTAACAAAATCACTTCTGATTTGATTAACTCCGAAAATACGCGCTCATTACAACGAAAAACATTTCAATTATCGCTCGCATATTTTGAGCGCAACTTTTACGCTTCCTTCCCCATCAACCGCAGGCACACCGCATGCGCCGCAGACCGTTCCGGCACGTGGATAAATTTCATCCCACCTTAACTCTGATGTACAGCGATGTTTTCGATCTCGGGGGCAAAATAGTTTCGAGCGTACTAATATGCGTTTTTTTCTCTTTGTTTTTAAATAGTATCCGGGCAGGAGATCGAACATTGAGGCGAAAAATACGAACAAAAACGTGGCGGTTCCGTTTCGCATTTAGTTAATTTTGAAAAGAGCTTTTCGCTCCGATACCACGTGGATTATCCCCATACGGTGAACTCTGTTTCCGTTTGGGTGGAGCTGCTTTTTGGTGGAATTGAAGCACTGTTTTGCATTGTAATAGTAAACTGTGTGAGCTTCCTGGTTTTACAGTTCGATATCACAGGAAACTCACAAGCCTTCAAATTTAACTCGGTTCGTTGTTTGTTTTGCTTTTTTGAGTAGCTTATTTGCATTTTCCGCCCGCTCACAGCAAACGAGGCCAGACTTGCCAGGGCAGCGAGCCAGAAAATGACTGTAACTTCCATCGATTGTGTGCGAGTGTTTGTTAACATTCTGGTTTGCTGCACGGAGAAAGTATTATTTATTGTACAAGTAGTTGTTTATCGAGCCCTTTTGTAACCTATTCGGTAGCGTATCAATATTTGAATGAGTGGGTTTTCCAGCTAATTTACCTTTCCGCGTTCGAAAACAAACTGACGTGTGACTGGAAAAAGCTTTCGGTGGGTAAATGCACTCTAATATGTAATCAAAAGTGTTATCTCATAAATGCAAATTAAATCAATCAAAAGATACAAAGAGTATCGTTAAAACATAACAAAGTAGGAAATAATTGTAACGAGTGTCAGTGACTCGTTAGTGATGGAAAAACGAGAAAAATGTGTCTCATCACTCCGAGGTATGTATGAGAAAAAGAACTTTTCACGATGGAGTCATAAATCTTGACAAAATGATCTTATTCATGCTCTCGCAGCAGCCGAACGATATCGATGTCGTTTCGGTGGAAGCAATCGGCTTCACCTCGCTTGCTGCTCCGTTCGACGAACAGGATGTGATAGGAAAACTTTTTCCCGCTTATGAACCAACATTGATTGCATATGGATCAGATTTGATCATCGGAAGCAACCAGGGCTTGCCTCGTACAGTATGATGAGCTAGTTTTGCTTCTTTTTTCTTTAGCTAGTCAGCTAGTTAGCACTCTTATAATAGTTCCTGGTATGACCTCTGCGTTGCCATGGTCGAAACGTGAAGTGCAGATAATTTTCGACAAGCTAATACATCACTGTCAAGCGAAGATTGAAGCCGTTGTACTCAAAGGAAGGTCAAAGCAATTATCACACTTCAGAAATTCCTTTCGCGTTAATCTTTCAGTGAGTGCTAAATGAGTCACCGGAAAAATGACAACAAATCAAATAATAATTGAGCAGCTAGTACCGTAAAATCGTTGTTGTCATCATGAGATCTTTCATAATGCGAAGAAAGAATTTGACTAAAATAAGAGAATATTTTTGAAAAGTACCGGGCGTCTCCATCGGAACAAAAATTCAACATAAATTTTACCAGTACGAGCAATTACAAATACATTGAAATATTTTGATCAGGACGGAAAACAACAGCATCGAGAAAAATATGCGTGAAAAAAGTTCCTCAACCCCACCTCGCCAACATTCCACATACTTCTTCTCGTCCTCGAACGCTTCAAGGCTCATTAACAAGCGGGCACCATCGATACTCATCAATCGCTGCTTTGCAACTCAATCTCGATCCACACGGAATGAAGTTCATCGGCAACCCCACTGGCACCCGTGGGCCTGCCCGGCAAGCACGATGATGAAAATTCAATTTCAGATTTTAATTAAAACACTCAACTCAATTAAAGATTTATTGCATTTTAATCAATCTATAATAAAACACGATCCAAATCAATAGGAAGGCCCGGAACGCATTGGAACTCAGTGCAAACGAGCGGACACACAGACACACACACAAACAGTGCAATGTATCCGCACGCAAAACAAAAGCGAACCACAGCAGAACCGTTCCGTTCCGATGTGAGGGGATAAAAAAAACTGCCCACCGAAGCGACGAATGATTCCTTTGACGAATAACTCCTCGCACGCGTTCGCTGTTTTCCCGCTTGCTTCGCATTTTTCCGGGACTCGCGTGTGGTTTGTGGCAGCTGTTTTGGCGACGACCGTGGCCCCCGGCCTAGTCGTGTATTTCCAAACCATTGTAGCAGCTATCGAACTGTTTCGTAGGTCCATCGAGCGCGCGTTGGATGAAAAATTAATACACATCAATCGGCGGTATGGGGGAGGAAATGGGACGAGAAAACGGTGCCATTGAAATATTTTTGTCACGTACCTTTTTTGCAGATCGAATTGGGGTAAAGGATGTACGAATACTGAATAGTTTTTTTTTATATACGTGATTGACACAATATTTCAACATGAAACAGGCAACACGACACCCGCGACATTGTAGATCAATTGTTAATAATTTAACTCATGTCAATGTTTGGCACCTTGTAGGTTGAGTATTTTTCATTTATTGTGTTCGCTCGGGATAAGAGCACATAATTTCCGGTAGAATTACGTTCATCTATAGGCAGAACAAAGGTATTCCCCGTGCAGTTAGTTTGGTTCGAAGAATTGTTTACACACCGCACGTCAAACTAAGCGATCTGCCAAAAACCATTAATCGGAAGACAACCGCAACCGAATGAAGACAAACAAGCCATCCAGGCCAAAAAACCGCAAACCCTACTCCCCCCAATACTAAAAACGAAACGATATTCTCAGAAATTGAGCTCGTGCTGCACGTGGCAATGGTTGGAGGCAACGATTCAATCTCTCGATACACGCAAAAAACTGCAGCCAAAGGATAAATTGACGTTGATGAATGCTGCTCCACAGCGCGCTAATGTTGATAGGTTGCGATTTCACGTATTATCCATCGCAGGAAGTAAACAATTGCGCTGAAGCTCATCAAAAATTCACATTCCGGCATTGTTTGAAGGCGAGTACCGATTTGGGTTTACCTTCCGGCCCGTTGCCAATAATCTCATCGATCGATTCCAGCAACCGACGATTAACTCCTTCAGTCAACCATCTCATTCGCGTGTGCCGATCCGCTCACACCTCATCGGGTTCAAAACCTCCACTTGACTCGTGAAATAGCATTCCTTGCTTGAACAGACACACCCAGTAGGAAAATATTCTCCCCCTCGGGGGAAATACTTCCACCGAACCAGCTAGATATACCAGGAGCATATCCACCTAATAGATGCTAATATTGACCTCACTCTCCACCTTGCGCCGTGGTATTGCGTAGCCCTGTTCGTGTGTACAAGCCAAAGGCCACCGGGTGGTTAGAGTTAATCATGTGTTAAACGGCAAACAGGTGCGCGGAATGAATCATGCAAATTTCGTTCGGCACAATTCCTTCACGCTATCCGGGAGGTTAATTTGCCTTCGCTGAGGCTGGTCTTGTGTATGTGTGGCGTTGCATTACGTATGCATGCGTGTCGGTTGCCCAGGCGGAATTCATTAGCACACCCGAACCGATCTTTGCCCTATCGTGGAGTGAATATTCTAAATTCCAGGTTGCACTGTTTGTCAAATTGAACAATTTATATGACAATTGGGATGTTACTTATGTGAACGCGAAAAGGTGCTAGGTTAGAAGCATAATTTTCATATATGAAAAACTGGAATACCAAATTGATATAGGTTCTTTAAATAATTCACTTCCTGTACTTCACGTATTTTTATTAAGCGAGGTAGACTTTTAAAATCCGGTCTGGTTGTTCTGGTTGGATTGCGAAATTATCCTCGTTGAAAGAAATACTTTAATGTCTCCCGATAAATAAGCCACGATCATTTCTGTTGGTTGTTGCTGAGAAAAGGAGGCTCTGTATAACCAGCGTAAGTTATCTGGTATTGCTTTTCCTAAAACTGATTATAAATTCTGACAGTATAGTCCCAGCAGTGTGTCTAGGTAATTGATTTCTACCTCACCTTATCTCAAGATGTGTATTTGATTTAGCTATCCAGCCTCTGCCATTGCCAAACGGCAACGAACCTTAAGATCCCTCCAAATCCCTTCATCCAACCGATCATAACCTTACCTTACCTCAACTCGTAACGCCGAGCCGCTTAAGCCGGGCCTTCACCAACACCGTACAACCGGCATAATTCTTATTTTCCACAGCTAAATCCCCACCGGAGGATTAACGAGCAATTTATCGCTTTTTAAGATGTACCGAACGGGATGAAACGATTTTTGTACCGCGTGTGAAGGCGCTTCCCTCGGGTGGAAAACATGAATTTTTACCAACAGTGTTTTCTCCATGAACGAGCAAAGGTCAGCGGCCGTGGTATCTGAAAGAAATATCCATTCCACATCGGGAGTTTTTAATGCTCGGCTGAAACTTACAGGTGTAAGAAATTTCAGGTCGATAGCAGTGTAGGTGATGCTTAAAGTGTGATGTACGATTTATAAAACTGAATCTTCCAATACCTTTAAGAACATGAATACAGTTGTTTGAAGCAACTACTGCCATTAAAAAGCAACTTCTCGCATTACATTCTAAAAAAATCAACGCGCATGTAAAAAACCGTTAATCCTTTTCTACTGAAAACAAATCGTATAACAAAATAAAAAAAAACCTTCTATTGTGTATGCTTTCACAGATTTATCGTTATCACGTCACAAATTTCACAGTGCAAAAAAAAAAACAAACTGGAGTCTCGGTTTAAGGCCGTTCGGGAAATTCGTCCTCACTCATCGGACGGGCTTCTTTTTGTTGACCTTGAAAGACAACACAAATTTCCAATTTGTTCTTAGCAACTCTTCCTGGAAACGGCTTGATGAGTGCGGGTATCATCGAACACAAACCCAGTCGCAAGTCACCGGCGCTAGGCAACGGTCGGTTGGACGGCAAAAGTTTGCGCTGACGTTCGGAGCTGACGTCGGGCATCTTTTGGTTCGTGTGTCGGTGGGTATTCAAAATCTTAAGGAAATGAAAATCCGACCCGTTCGTCAAAGGCGCGCGGTGGGTGGGTGTATAAGTTGAACGAAACAATCGTGCCGTTGATTGCTTGCAGCGCGTTGAAATGGTGTTGAATGAAGGAAATTGTCAACTTGTCTGAGATGGGACTTTTGACATTTTGACCGGTTGAGAAACAAATTTCAAGCCACGCGTACCGAAATGTGATGAAAGCCTGCTTCTTCGGGTTGTCAGAAGATGTTTTGAGTTGTTGTAGACAAAGAATTGTTTCGTGAAGATTATTTGTATTTTTAAAAAATAAACACTTTTCCCAACGGAAATCAGCGGTAAAGGTGTTCTGTGACGGTTATCACTCAAATAATCACTTACAGATCAAAATACTTCTTTGGATAAATTCTCTTTATATATTGTAAGAATATTTAACTGCTTTAAAACGATTCTTTCAAGCGTGTAGCTAGCAGTAAAAAATGTTTCAATTATAAACCGAACGAAACATAGACGAACATTCGCATAAACGTAGTCACAAAGATGATCCCAATACAATATCCCGGAAAGGATTGATTCGAACGCGCGTGTGGTTTTTTCCAACGCCATCATAAATATTCAAAAGCACAAGCTAGAATTAAAAATGCTCTTCTTTTTTGCAACAACGGCCAACCGAAAACCACCAACCCACAGTCCCGATAGTTCACTTTATCCGATAAACTTTCGCTTCCAATTAAATCCTGCAGCCCGGTCATTCTACGGGATTCTCCTCCACTATTTAAAATTCCTCCCTGCTCCATTTTGTATTTCTTTCTGTGTTGTCCAAAATGGCAGCAATATACGCTACAGAAGAGATGCTGCAAAAAAGCAAGCGCCACTCACATACACTCTCTTGAATGAAACCCGTTTAATCCACACGAATGTGAGGCAAACTCGAAGATGAACTTCCCATTTTAGCCGTACGAAGTTTCGCCCTCCTCCTGGTTCCCGAGCTGATCCCGGTTGTGCCTCGGAAGGAGAAACGATTAATTTGCCATTCTTGCTGGCCACAAATTCCATTTTCCCCTCGATTCGGTCAGCCCGTGGCTCGGACGGCTTTGCTTTGGTAATAATTCTAATTTTGGGTTTTAGGGCACCGGACGGTCACACGGTAAACGATACCAACAAAGGCTCGCAATTCTTTTCACCTTAACCCGGAGCGATCGCAAAATTTACACGGCCTCCCGGTGGACGGTGCCATCGGGAGCAGGACGAATGCCAGGGACAGAAAACTTGCCTGCCTTGCCTCTCAAATCACCTCGGGGCGTTGAAAGTTGGAGTTTGGAACTTTATCAATCCACCTGTGCTGCTTAAGTGGAACGCAGCCATCTCGGTTTCTCGGAATTTGGCCATGTTTTTCGGACACCCTCCGAAATGGGAGGACAAAGTTGTTCTACATCTTTCACGCAGCAAAGCGCACGGTGCGAGTGCGAGAAACGTACGCTACTGCCGGCTTGATACAGCTTATTTAACTTTGGCATGGGAAATTTATTTCCGTTTCCGTCTTTTCCCTCACCATTTCTCGTGCCTTTTCCGCACCGGAGCGAGTATCTTCCAGGGACGATACAGTCACACAAGAGGAACTCTTTTAAAATCGCCACCTTCTCGGGATTAGCGTTGTCGAAACATGACGATGACGATTCAATGGTTGGCTGCAACCGGTGGGAGATTGGAATAACAAGTAGAAATTAAACTTTGGGCGCGCTGGGCCCACTGGAAGCTCGGACAGGAAACGTTCTTCCAGGAAGTCATTAGAGTGATCAGCACAGTGTAATCACCTTGGATTCACAAGTAGAACAGAGAACAATGGGAATTTGCATGAGTTAAAAAAGTAAACCCAATGGAATGTGGAAACTCTTCTTCATCGTGTCTTTCATTATTGCTTTAATAAGGCATAAAATAGGGTTTGAAAAAAATTCTAATCAAAGCAACCAGTTAATGCCTTTGCTTACGACCAAAGCAAGGTGAGCAATCTATCGTAGTATTTTTTATCATTGTTCAAGTCTTAAGCTTCCTTCCAGCAGCAATCGAATAAGATTCAGATAGCGTTTCAAACAGTGACTTCAACAGCGAACTGTCTGTTTACGATGCAGATTATTCGCATGAATCTAATTCTCTGCCAATAATGATTAAAATAACCCTCACTTGCTACAAAATCTGGATCGTCTCATGATCATCCTCCATTTGCTCCTTTTTCATAGCGTACTTTGTTCCAATTCCGAAGCGGTGCAGCATTGCAGTAGGTTGTAACGGTCGCTTACATCGCAATGGTTTTGCATGCATATTGCACAACTTTCAAACAACATTTGTCAACGTCACCAGCGACGAGTATGTGATTTTCCCATTAATATAACCGTATTTTCCATCAATTATCAATCGCAAAGTTTCTTCGTCCGGCCACACGGAAACTTTCATCTGGGTGGGATGGTAGAAGCAGCAGGAACGGGCCCAGCCGTCTGGACGCATGAACAGCGCTAAAGTACATAAAATAAAAAGCAAACTTTTTCAATAACATCTCACACAAACACACACCCACGAAACCGGCAGAACCGATTCCGATGCGGAAGTGGGCGGGATTTTTGTCCTCCACCCCCAACCGAGCTGTTGCACTTGACCAGTGCTTTTTTACCATCGAGTAGTTCCGCACGGTGAATGTTTGTGAGCTTTGCTGGAGATGCCGGTGCTCGGTTTTTTTTATTTTGTTCGTTCCCAGTTTGCCCGTTTGGTTGCTACTTCTTCGATTGCTCGGGTTGGAAAATGGAAAATTGAGCCACTTTATATACATGAGTGGTTTGGAATAAATTTCGTTTCGCTATTGTGATCATCTTGCGCAGCTGGGGTGGCTGGTTCGGGTGCTAGTGTTGGTAAGATTACGCTTGTGAAATGAGATGCCATCGACATCGATATCGCTTCCTGGGTTGCGCCTGCCAGCCTGGCCATCGGCCACGATCAGACCACCTGCGCTCGCGTTTTCTCCTCCAGTGCGAGTGTTTGCGAGGTAGTGACTAAATCTATGCAAAGTACTCGAGCACCATCGATAAAGGTGTGCATCTTTTCGTAGCCGAATGGCTCACTCGTTCTCTCTCCTCGCAATAAGCACCGCAAGCGACCGATTGAGGACAGCTGGTAAAGTGAATATTCTAGCCAGTGGGCGCCGGGGAAAGCCACCATCACCGCATCACAACCGATTGTCATCCTGCGCGTTAGTATTCCTCTTACAGCTGGACGATACAGTTCGAAATGTGGGCAAATAAGGCATCTCTCTGCTGCTAGGTATGCCACTCGTGACCGGCTAAACGTAAGGCTAAACAAACCACACTTAAGTACATGCAAATTTGTAGCTCGCCAAACCAACCGGTAGCGACGGTCGCACAGATTTTACTCCTTTTTTACAATTCAAAGTGTGATCTGGGCTGAGCAGAGTGGCAAGGCCCGGCAGATATTATTATTCCCTTCCACGCGCCGGGGTTTGGCTTGTACTTGTTTGGAGTGCTAAAGGCATGTTTATAAAGGACAGATGTGAGGCCTTGCAATAAGCACGGTTTGCAATATTTTATTAATTGGCATTCTGCTTGGTGGTGGAAACGTAGTTGAACAAACTTAAATGTAAGCGAATCTACAAATTTTGAAAAATGCAAGAAAATGAATGTTATTTGTTTTCCGAAAACATTGCATACATTTAGGCTGATTTTAAAACAACTGACAATAGAAATAAATTGTTTTTGCTGCACATACTTTTGCTTTTCTAGTCTAATCTTAGAGTAGTTCATTTAATTTTTTGCTAAATTTTCTCTACAATATTTAAACATAAATAAGCATTAATAAGTTTTTTACTATTTATGGGCTAATATTGCAAATGTGGTAAAACTCGTGACAACTTTTAAGGGCTGCATTGATTTTTGAGGAACTGCGCAATTTAAAATGCAGCATACTCCAAAATTAAACCTATCACTTGATCTAACATAGAACAACGCTAAACGACCACTGTGCTGTTGTGCAAGACCGTTTGTGCTAGACTCCTCAAGCCGCACCAGAAAGACCACCAACTCCTACAAATTCTTTGACCAGTTTAGTGCCCACTGCCCCGATCGGTACCTGCAACTCCCACCAAATCGTGTTTTCGCTTTCGGTCCCGCTGACAAAACTACCGCAACATTACATTCCCATCGGGAATGTATGGCGTCAAAACTCTGGCTCCGGTGGAACTTCCCGCACCGCCCGCAAGCGCTGAGTAAATTTACAACCATTTACAACGCCGCTCAACCAGGTTCGGGACAAAATTTAACACCACCAGCGCAATCCCGCGTATCAAGCGGTGCAATCGTGCCGCAGCCCAAACCACAAGTCAACGAACCCACCAGCGATCTCAAGAAAGCGCTCCTCCGAGCGGGACGGGCTTCACCACGTAGCAAATCCATTTCCGTGGTGTGCGGATTCCCTGCGGTTTCCCTGGTTGTTGCTGTTGAGACGTCCCATTTTACATCCGGGCGACACGAACGACATCTTTCTCGCTGCGGGAACGACCGAACCGAAAGAATGGTTGGTTTTGTTGCTATCACATGAGTAATAAATTCTTTTACTACTTACACTCAACGCGGAGCAGGGGGAGTTGAGAAGATGTTGCCGTACGGTACGATGGCGTGATTTTTAAGCACCTTTCCCGACACCTACCGGGCGTTTCTAGCGTTTCTGCGGCAGTCTTGAAGGAATATTTAAGTGCTGCTGCTTGTTGTTGCCCTCGGTGCTAGCTTGTGCCATTTGTTGATGTTCCCCCGATAGCTCGAGCCTTGTCCTGCCTTGCCTTGCCCCGGTGGTGACAATCGGCAACATGCCGGCAACACATTCAGAGGCAACTCGGTGGAACTTTTGAATGATAAACCAGTGGCACCGGAGGCTCCGAAGTAGGCCATCATGGGCATTGTGGTATGAATTGAAAATGGAAATATACGTTTTCCCAACAACAACAACAACAGTAAAAAAAAAACGACATGCAGCAGGAATGCTTCCTTACATTTCCAATCTCAGCCACTGCCGCATTGTTTACTGATTGTGAAGCATGTGTACATGTCCCGTAAGCTTGGGCCACGTGCACTGGGACATCCGGTCGTAAAGCTGGTGCCGTGCATGGCACGATCCCATGCGGTGGCACCATGCCGTTGAAGGTTCAATAAATACGACTTCCCGAAGCTCGGCACAAAAGTCCCAACTAAAACAATCGCACTCAAGATGCCGTCTGGGCTTTAAGGCTTGCATAGTTTACGATTGAAGTAACATATTTTGAAAACTCATTCCCGATGCATAGCTAAAAAAAACTTTCTCAATCTGTTTTAAATTCATGAGCTACAATAAATGCAAATGTTTGCGCCAGAAAATACATTCAATTTTCTTCTCATCGTTTGCTAGCCTTCGCCGTAGTTTCGCTCCCGGTTTAGTTTTTCTCGACCCTACAAAAGCAAGGGTGCCCGCGTTCCGGAAGCGTTTCCCGAACGCCGTGTTCCAAGCGCCGTGATGCGAACCAAGATACAGCTCCGCCAATCGCGGTCGTTCGGTTCGGTTGCTAGGTGGCACAGATAGTTTGTCTCTGACATGGCTTAGCCGACGGGATGGGTTGACGGTTGACACATCCAGACCGGTTTTGCTACAGCTGCAATTTATTGCCTTCTGACAATGCTTGTTTGCAGTTTGCGGCAGCACCAGCAGCGGCAGAAGTAGCAGCAGTAGTCGCGATATCAGCAAATTTAGCGTGAATTGCATTTTGCCGCATGGTGGCGGTTGAAGAGGAACGACGGAGAATGACATTCGACATTGCCTCGTCACGAAATAATGTGTGTCAATGTAGTGCGAGCTGACGAGGCTGTTTTGTGGTAGTCGAATGCACTCTTCATTAGTTGGCTGAGACGCGCTCATTCAATTGGTAGCAATAAAGAGAATGTTGCGTTTATTTTCGATTTGCCTTAAACATCAGTATTTGGGACGTAATTTGGATCAAATAGGAAAGAATTTCTCACACAATGAGGTTTTTATCGCTTAATGCTGAACGTTTTGAACGCAATTATAACAACTTTTCCTGATACTTGAAGCTTTGTTTACGGTACAATTTTATAAAAATTGCCTATAAAATATTTCAGTCGTAATAGGGCGTGACAGTAACATGAACAACAATACCAAAAAAATTAAATTCTTCTTAATTTCATACCGTTGTAAACGAAATGGATAGGAGTGCGTAAAATTATTTAAAACCCTACTCAACACAAGGTAACATATTGTAGCCTATTTCCTTACACAATCTCCCCGCCTTCCCACCAAAACCCGGTAAAAAACCCTCCGAAAGCGATTAAGCTTTGCCAAATCCCGTCATTCCCAGCGAAAGCTCGGGTGCGCAAGCGGTTGCGCTAGCAGTACGAAAAAAATATGACGACAGTTAAACCAAACCCCTCGAGTCAACAGAGTAGGCTGTGGAAGGTGTGAACCAAGCGAAGGGACCAAAAATGTCCACAAAATGTGGCGAGTGTGTGTTCTGAATGCCTTCTGCTGGGGCGCTGTCGTTACGGTTGATACAAATGGTAGAAATATTGCACACATACACACTCTAAACCATGTATCGTTTACCGTATATCCGCCACAGAAACAATAAAAAACGTCACAAGAAAGTCTCGTGCGTAGCGGTTGTACGGCGAGGGGAATAATCATCGAGCAAAAATCTTAAGCCTTTTAACGTACGTTCGTTTTTTTTTGGACAGCCGTGGTGTAAAAACCAAAATTTTGAAAATAAAAAAGCAAATGGATTTCCACCCCCGTTTTTCAGCGCAAGATACAAACACACTCTCCACCCAGCACGGGAAGCTTTTGTTCTTCAAGTTGGTTCTCGAGCCAGCCGGCAGCATTGACGGTGGCCTTATTACCTTATCCCTGTGTTACCTTTTTCCGCGCTTGTGGCATAATTTAGCTTAGGGTTTGATCCTGCCACCGCATCGTTTGCCTTCGTTTCGGCACATGCAAAGCGATGGGAACGGCAAAAAAACGCCCCACCTCCTTCACATACCGTAGCCGAGGTGAGCTGAAGAAACTGGTGAAGCTGCTGAGGCACCCGGGCCCGGGCGAATGTGCGAAGAAATCCCATTTTTATTCGCCCGTTTTTTGGTTCTTAATGTGCCACTCAGTCCCTCCGGCGCTGGTGAAGCTGCGTGGACACGGGAGAAGAGAGGGAAAATTATTCCCCGGCACTATATTGCAGAGGTGTAGTGCAAGAAAAACCCAAAAAAAAGGAATCAAATGTACCTTCGCATCTTGGAAAAGAGGTAAAATAAAGCATCAGACGGTGTGGCGCTACGAATGGAAGACAAATAGAGCAACGCATAGACCGGCGCACCGGGCAGCAGGTGATACACACGGCAAAAAAGACACACACTAGCAAAAAATAAAATAAAATCCATGGCGTTTGGGTAAAAACGGTGCACCATTCCACGGGAGAAAAACTCCTTTTCTCGCTTTCCCCAGCGAACATTATTTTGCACCCGAGCGTTACGCATCCGTTTGTTGCTTAAAATGCTTAACCATCCACATCTTCAACCATCTGGAACGGTACGAGCTGCTACTCAGCCAGGACAAGAAAAGTACAAAATAATCTAACCCCTCCCACCACCCGATACCTGTGTGTTTCGGTGCCATATTTTTTGCGAACGCCGCCTTCACTGGGCTCACCAGCTGCGACGAACAGTAAGAAGAAAGCGAGCTCGCCTCCCGCCCACCGGCAACCCATTCATAATTTAGAAAATTTTATTTTGTCATTAGTTTCAGCACACTTGCTGCCCATTTTCTTGCCGCCCCGAGAGCAACCGAGAGGTGTATTAAACGACCGTTTTAAGACTCCGTCCCGGTCAGCGTCTTTGAAGCGAGAGCGAACGGGTTAAAATGGTTGAAAAATTGGAATGGCATTGGTGAATGTAAAAAGTGACATAACGATTGCATACTTTCAGGCTGACAGGTTAAATCATGTGCCTTTAGGTTAGCACCATTTTTCTCCTCACCATAGGTGTGTGAGTGTTAGGAACAACATTTTGGAAGGTTTCTTGATCCATCACAAAGGTTACAACCAACTGAACCAACAGTGAGAAATCCCGCAAAGGCATGTCAAGCCTTGAACATTCCTAATACTTACCCGGTTGCGTCACTAATCTCCCATTTCCTACGGCCGGTAGTTTCATGCTTCATTTCATTTCGGCACTTTCTTCGAAAACCGAACCGACATAACGGAAACGAAAAAGAAACAAAAATACTTCTACCATTGATGACTCTTTCAATGCCCTCGGAATAGCTCTTTGTTCCGATCGAAAGGACTTAACGACACCGAAACTCACCTGAGACAGCCGCACGCGGTGCATAAATTCCGCACCGAGCGCACACGAAAAGACGAACAGCGACGTGCATGGGCATAATGGAGCGAGAAGAGGAAAAAACATATCGCAAAAACAGTCATCTTTTCAAAGTCACCCCGGAGGTTGGTAAAAACATGTGCCAACACATTACCCGGAATTTACCCATTTTAACCCGAACTCTTTTGTGTTCTGTGTTTCCTGTACGTGCGTTCCCAGCGGGGCACGCGTCGTGAAAGGAAAAGTGTTCGAATGGTGACGGTAGAGCGCAGGCCGGTTAAACCTTCCTCTTGACGAACAACAGTCTGACAGTGCTGGGGCTTTCCCGGTAACACTTACGACAAGCCATTCTTATATGCATCAGCCTCAGACCGGTCTCGATGGGATTTTTCTTCAAAGTTTTCATTATTTCATTTCATCTGCGACAGTATCGGATCGGTTGCGGTGGAGAACGTACGTAAACGGAATGTATCAGAGCACTTACACATAGTCGTGCTCTTCTTACGCAATGGCAGAAGAATTCGTTACGTAACTTTGCTTCAAGGTAAGACGCCATTCATAAGGCTGAAAGTTGAACTTAGTTAAGAAAAACATCAGAGCGCCACTAAACGCTTATAAATATTCTAAAATTATTCACAAAGCATCAGCAGTGGAACATTGATTAATTTTAAATTATAAATCATCCGTTACCATCATCCTCATGCGAATGTCCTGTAACTACTGCAGTGCGTCCGTAGTGGAATGTTTATTGCTTTACTTCCATTCTACGCCTCGCGATACCCACAGCAATATCGAAAATCCCAAACATAAACAGAAACACAAAACAAATCGCTCCGAATGCTTCTGCTCCAGCCGTGATTAAATCACTTTATTTAAAAATGAATGCCACCAGTGTCGATGAACCGAACCACGCGCTTCTGATTGAATAGCTTTCAGGCGTGCGACGATGACGAAGGTAGCGCCGGAAAATCCTATCACGAAGCACAACACAACGAAAGTAGGAGCTACCAAATAATAAAAAAAAAACCTGAGCATCTTATCACCAAGACAACGGCCACCGACAGCGGGCTCCTCCGCTTCGATAGGGTCAGTAAAAATGCATGGACTAGCAGACTCCATCCCTTCTCGATCTCGATCTCGATTGCCCGTTTCCCGATCTGGCGTCCGGAACCGTCGGTGCTATTTTCGCGAGCATAACCATCGCATCGGTTCCCGGTCCCTGGCATCGATTATGCTTTCTGTCTGCTTGTTTTCCCAGATTTGGGGCAATACCCGCGCCAGATGCCACCGGTTCACATAAACAGTTTTCTCACCTGGCGTAAAGTGAGTCCAAGAAACGGCGCGCCCAAAGCCCAATATCTACACCGAACAAACGGAACAAACGCTTTTGCTCGTAAGATGGAATATGGAACCAGGAAAACCATCCGGAACAGCGAAACTCAATTAAATTCTCCCACCCATGCGCCCCCTCTTCCCTAGTTCCACCTTCCCCGCTGCCCTGGGTTTGGATGGACGAGATGAAGTTGTAATCCGATGGGCCGCTTCCCACAAGATTTCGTTCCGTTCGTCGGTGCAATTTCTTTATTATTAAATTCAATTTTCGTCCAACGCTCCATCTCATTCACTTCCCTGCCGGCGCTTCCACCGACCGGGCAACGAAAAAGCCGCATCACGCCCATGCGAGACACTCGACCGCCGCTAGGCTGAATTTGTGTCTCAATAGATTTTCCCGCGCTTGTGAGCCACTCTTAAAATTTTACGGATTTCTGACCATCTTTTATTTCGCTTTATTGCCGGCGCGCTTTTTATTGGCTCGCCGGAGCGGTGGTGTCAGCGAGCGCGGTGTTGAATTTCATCGAAACAGATGGGTAAACATGCCAGGAGCGTCTGGGCCCGGGTTCGGAAATATTTAGCGTAACACAAAATTTAATGGCAGCGCTTAATGCGAAACACACCGTAATGGAACGGACGGCTGTGGCTTCGGGCCTGTGAGCGATGCTGAATAAGTTCGCCCGGCTCGGAATTAACACCTAATTAGATGACGATTTATTATTGATACCGCGTGGCGATTCGCGTTTGACGCCGGGATGAGCGTACGATTGAACCTCTTTTGCTTACGGCCGAAAGACGTCAGCCCAATTGACTTCTATTTTTCATTCATTTCGAACGAGGCTGCTCGGGCTGAATGAAGCTCCCTGCTCGGGTGTCGTATTTTTATAGCTTCCAATTAATTGTTTGATTAAATGATGCTTCCAAACGCTATTCAAGGCTTGATGGACAAATATGTATCCAATTTTAAGGCTCGTTTGGACGAAAAGTGATGGTTAATTAGAGCGCATCAGTCTCAAATGGTGCTCGTTACAACGCTGCAACGATGTTTTCCCGTAAAGGGTTCTTCTGTTTTGTGAAAACTGTCAATTTTCGCTCGGGTTATTTTGTTAATTACATATACAACATAAACATGAAATAGAAATGCATACAAATACATTAAATGCAATGATCTATTAATAACATTTCAAATATTAACGAATCACAACTCCAGATTGCATACATTCAGGCGTTTAATTCTTACATACAATCGTTTGAGGCAGCAATTTGAATGCCGCATATATGTTGATTATAAGAGAGTTCAACTTCACTACATTACGCATTGCCTGTGCTCGTGGATATCATTTCAACGTAATGCCCACTCACGCTTTCAGTTAAACCCTTAACCTTCAACCGATTCTGCAGCTCGATCCCAACGGTTGACATAACGCGCTTCCCACAGGGCAGGATCGAATTCCATAATGCTGTGTGGGAATTTGTGTAAACCATCCAGTTCCATTACCACAGGATTTACAACGGGAAAGCGATGAGAGACAGAATGTGCAGCGAGCACACGAACAAGCACAAACCAAAAATAATAATAATCCCATAACCTGACCTCCGATAATCCTCCACGCTCCGCGCGGGTCGAAATCCCTGTTTCGGAGGATTCGATGTGGATACCGCTTTCCGGTTGATTGGAATGGCTCGTGAAGAGAAATTTTAACGCTTCACTCGAGGCCGCCCAGGGACGCCCGTTACTCCATTACGTGCGCCTAATCCGGGTGGCTTGTCACCTAACCCAGGGATGGGACCGTTATGGTGAGGTTTTACATTCGCCTTTTCCCTTATGCAGTGCTCAGCAGCGTGGAATTGGAATCTGAGGTTTCTTGACCAAACTAATTACAACAAACCCAGGCCTGGGGACTGAAGCCGCCGCGAATCGTCGTACAAACAGGACGCACAGGATAATGGAAAGATGATCACGATTATGATTTTTCCTTCCCACAGCCTCCACGCTGGGGCAGTAAATGCCATCGTAAAACTGATTGGAGTAATGTGGATTCAGGTGACGATGGCTTTCCAGCGGGTTCGCCTCCCTTGGGTGTGCGGAAAGGTTCAAGGTCCTTCGGCCCTGTGCGGGGGGCGTATGCTTTCGCGCTCAAAGCCACCGTACTCATCCACGCGGTAAAACTCGGCAGTAGGTGATAAAAATGTGATCCCAAAATTTATCCCGTCACGTTCGCTAGTGTCTTTGGGGAAGCATGTACGAAGGCTGGAGGCGTCGAGCGATTCGAACAAAAGGACGATAGAAATATCAAAGCGATGCTTCAAGGGCTCAACGTTCGCACCTTCGTTAGCGTTGGAAGCGTTGGGAAAACCTATTTGTGAAAATTAAATTATAGCCTTCCGGATGAGACTCGTGATGCTGGTTTGCTAGTGGAAAACAACCGTTGCTTTGCCGTCAAATCTCTGCACACTCTGAAAACCGCGCATGTAAACAAACCCGTCAAATGAGCTTGTTGATCGGGAAGTTCTTCCGGAAGCTGCTTATATGTACGCGCATTTTCATGATGAGTATTTTTCGCTCAAATTGAATTGCTGAATCAGGTAAACAAACGCTAATACGAGCTTATACAGGTTTAGGATCATTCTATATTCATACCACATAGGCAAGGTACCGGTATTGAATGTGAATTATTTTGAACGAAACATACGCAATATTTCTAAAGTGTTTTTAAATATTTTCCTAAGAGACATGGCATGCTTCTCACTACCCAAAATATTAGAATTCAATAAGGATCACTGATAACTAACATTACGGTTCAGGTTGAAGAACGTTCCGAAAAAACTACGTCAAGAGAAAAAGGATAAATCATAATGCCTACTTGTGTAGGTTCTTTCCCGTTTACCTTACCTTGAACGAATTGAATTGAATTTTCTTCCACCTTGCAATCATCCGTTTTCGCTTTTCAACCACCATCGATTTCGGTGTTCAAACACACATATCCAAAGCGTTCAATCATATTTATGCTCCTTCAAGCGTATGCCGCACTCAAAACCCAACAGGCGTGTTTGCGAATCCTTCGATACGATTTCTACCTTCTTTGTGCTTTGCTTGTACACTTTCATGGCAGCGCATGGATTGCAGCAAACCGTTCGCTGCCAAATCGCTCCACAACTTTGTCCATGTTTTTGGGTAAGATTTACGCCCCGTCGATGTTGCGTCATCCGTCGTGCGGGGTGCGTACGCATTGCGTGTACGATAAGCTCAACGATCACCTCGCAATCCCTCAGGGCTGTACTGTTCGAGAGGGTTGACTCGACCTGCAAGAAAAATGGGGAAAAGTATGTATCGCCGTATCAACAAAATGTCGTCCGTGGTGCGTCAGTTGCGCCAAAAAGAGCACAATCTCGCATATCTCTCTCTCTATCTCGTAAACCCCACGTTTTCTCATGGGGAAACGTTACAACACCAGGTTTCCATTTGTTATCGCTTCCCAAACACCCATGCTGAAGCCTGCAGGTGAAGATGTTTTTTAAGCAACGCCCGAAAATAGCTTCTCCAGCGAGGAGTTTCCCACAGCAAAAGGGGTCAAACTTGCCCACACAATCAACATTCGCCCACGCTACCGCAGTGCTCGAGCGCTACAAATCTAAATCGTTTCAATTGCTTTCCTCCAGCCAAGGGCAGCGTACGCGCCCTTGACTTATGTGGTAGTTTGTTTCGGTGTACATTTCTAAATTGAAGCAGTCTCACTCTTTCTTTCTCTCTCTCTCTCTCTCTCTCTCTCTTCTGGTATATCTTCTCACTCGCTCATTCGCTCTCGAACGGTACTAGTGACAGTGACTTTCTTCGAGCATTCGTCGTCTAACAATGACACTCGTATCCTAGCAGGTGTTGCGCCAGTGAAGAAGGATCTTTGAATTCATACGTCTGAATGGGTTGTCTGCGAGCATGTACTACATCCGAACGGGTCGGAATGAACGGGATGTTTTCATCCCCAGTACAAATTGCCCCCGTGCGCGCGCGGATCCTCCTTCCCGCTTACCCCCACCAAACGCACGGTCTCACGTTCAAACCGTGCTGTTGAATGTGACCGGATAAAATTTACATTCCCCCCGACCATTCCTGCAGCGCCATTCCCGCCGAAAGCACTCGACAAAAATGGGCCAGCGCACAAAAACACCTCCTACCGTAAAGGGTCTTACGCAAAAGCCAACCATCTTTGCCGAATAACACGACTTGCGAAAGCACATAATCAGAATTCAAATCGCTGTTTTGCGCTGTCTAATACATGAATTTTCTTATTTATTCAAACCTGTCTGCAGACCAGGATGAGCGTGATGAAACCCAAATACAAACAGAAGCTTGTCGAATAGCATTACCGCAGCCACACTTGCCTCGCTTGCACCACAGGGCCGCCTCGCAAGAAGGACGGCGCACCATGAGCCAGTGCTCATAAGCGAAAGCAGCGGCGATAGGTCTGTTTACCTTCCTGCAGACTGCAGGAACGCTTGGAAGCGGAAAAACATCGTTTCTCGCTCGAGATGAAGAGTTAAATAAATTCGTTCCTCCTCTGGACAGTGGTCTATAAAGATAAATATCCCTGCGGATGAAGCCAGATGAGGCGTATAATTAATTTGCACCGTTGAGGTTTTTCTTCGTTTAATTTTGTTGACCAAATACAACTGCTTGTTGTTGAAAGTTTTTTTTATCAACAAAACAAAATGGAATTGGATTGTAAATGCCACTACAATTTTCAGCTCCGAATTAAGAAGCGTTTATTTGTGGTACTTTTTCCGTGATACTATCGAATTAATGAGATCAGATTAACTTGAAATGCTTATCTGAGTTCCTTCAAAAATCGTTGATCAAATCAACCTCGTAAAAACATCTCATTAGGAGTTGGAGCTAACAACTGTATTTGGAACCAAACTTGCTGCTATTACTGTAGTTTTTTTTTTGTTTCAAATAAAGTTTAAACTTTGCATAAATTGCAGAGAACGGAATTAATTTCTATCAATTGCATACTTTTAGGCTGATTTTAAAAATACATGCAGCTTGTTCAAATTTTATTAAAATGGAAAATCAGCCTTATTCCTCGAGTAAAGTGTAAAACACAAAATGAATGATTGACCAATGAATCGTAAAGTGTGAAACCACGATTAGCTACCGTTATCGAAAGTGGCTAGCAATTTGCTAAGCATTGAAAGCTAAGCCATCGATTGTAAAACAACGAACCAACCGTACCTAACATTTAATGAAATCGCCTGCAAACATCGTCAGTAGAAAAGCCGTTTTCAGCATCACTCACATGGCACCTCAATACAAGAAACGGGCCGCCCATTTTCCAACCGTTGCTTGATACTTTATCTTCCCTGCTCTTTTCAATTCTTGCTCCGTGCAAATGCAACGAGCGTTATCGCTTTTCACAGGTTATCGAACCTGGTTGGCTAAATTAAAAAGACGTCCCGGACCATTCCCCCTTTCCAGATCTTTTCCTTTCTCGTTAGCTGCTCGATGGTGAGGCACACGGTAGGTTCATAAATAACGGGTAACAAACTGCGGCAACTGTACCTTTCCCATCTCAGCGTTGCAGTAGATTCCGTGCGGTACGTGTGTCGGCTCATGCGAACTCTGTTTGTGTCTGGCCGCTCACATCACGTGTCTGTCACCATATATAAACTTCTACCGGGGCTGTGTTTGCCCTGCAGCTAAGAAAATAATCTCTAATCATTGAAATAGATCTTCGTCCGGGGCTCACTTCCCCTCCCTCCCCTCCACCTCACCCACGTGCCTCATTCGCACCTCATCCCAAGGCAAGTGAGTGTACAAGTTTCATTCATTCCATTTCAATTCATTTCATTTCAACGCTATCAGATTCCATTCCATCGAGTTGAAAAGTCCGGAACCGTTCCAGGGCGGATCCTTTCCGCCTCGTTTTCTTCTAACAAGCTTCTTCTTTATAGCGTCTTCGTACACAAACACACGCTCACAAACACACACACACACTCACTGGAATGCGTTTGATGCTACCGGAAACCGGAAGGGCTTCACTTTCGGAGCGCACCCGTAAAAGGACACGCACGGCAGCATCACCGAAGGTCCTAAGACCGGCGCATGATAGTTTACCGAACCACTTCCGCACGGAAATTGGACACGTAAGAAACTTTTCACACAGGACATTCGGAATGCCGCACTGCAAATCATTCAATTAAACTTTTCTCCTTTACCGATAAAATACCGAAAAAGTAAACTCTTATGCCGTCGGGCGCAAAAAAAAAGAAAAAAAATAACATTAAACGAGCGGATGAAACCCAACATCGGCCCGGGTGTGAGAACTTTTCGCAAACAGTTTGTCTTCTTGGCCACGCGGTCCCCCTATCCACACTCACGCCACGGGTAAATGCATTTATCCAAATGAGAAACGCCTATTTACGTATTCCAGCGGAGTGCAACGCTTTCGAAACTTTTATCATATTTTATATTCCAAATCGGCGCGCTTGTCACTTGTCCCTTAGTGCCATGGGAACGGGACGGGAGAGGGCCGGGTTGCATACCGTAGCGATAAATACTTTTCAATGGTGCTCGTGGTAGTTGAACAGTTCGTTGCCGAATGGCAACGGTGTCGGCGGCAATGGTGCGAACAGTTTAAAGTTTTACCACCGGCCCGGCGGTGAAGGTTGCCCTGTGACTGCATTATTAGCATGACAAACTGAGCCCTTCCTGGTAGGCTGATTGAATGTGAAGGAAAAGGAAAGTTGAAAACTGGAAGCGTAAACTTTTGCCGTTACTTTGCAAACGGAGTTTTCTGCCCGATACGGTGCGGCACGTTACAATTGGTTCTATTTTCTTTCGATTCAAAAAAATTGGAAAAATAAATTCCAAGTTCTGTTGACAGTTTAAAATCAATAGTATTTCAACGCCAATGAAGCGGTTCCGAGTTTTTGGTATGTTCATGGACTATTTCCATTTTATAGTTTTTCAATCAAATTGATGATGTTGTATGAATGCTGTGAGTATTTATTCAATTATTAAAACTGCGAGAGTCGTGTGGACAAATGAACTTGTATTATTTATAATTATATTAAGCCCGGTACGCCTGAAAGTATGCAATACAAGTTACACCATTTATTTAAAGGTCCAATCTAATCCTGTCTCAGTGCTCCTGTGCATATAATTCTAGATACGCTGGTACTTTATACAAATAATAGCCTTCAAACTGAGTTTGGTTTGTGGCATAGAAAATAATTCCGAAAGTGCTCTATTAAAGGCTTAAAGGATGATAAAAAATACCTTGATTTTCTTCATAAAATTTTCATTATCATCCTTTACTTCAATCATGTTGCAATGGTAAGTAAAAACACCGTAATTTAAAACCATTTCATATTCTCCTTTCGCAGTGGTGAAAGTATTACCAAAGCCAAAAAGTGCCACAAAATTTATGAAGCTTGCCAGCACAATTCATAACGCGAGAGACCGATCGTCTAGTAGCAAATTTAATCAAACGGCGAACCTTTTAATGCTTCTCGCAGGCTCCAGACCACACGCACATACAAGCGCACGGGTATGATAGCTAGTTTATTTTCCATGAATTTTATTGCGTGTGTAAGAAACGATACACGGGCGTTACAGTGTGTAGCGTGTGTTCCAGTGCGAAGAAGAAGCATCCACGCGCGGCCTACTGCGACCCGCTCTCGCCTTACATCGTTTCGTAGAGGAATTATTTGAATTTTAACAGTTGCTGATGTTCATTGTGATTTATGCGTGTCGTTACGGACGCGAACCACGCGCTGTGTTTTCCGTTGTTGCTGTGAGCTGGTAGGGTGGAGGAACGTCGTGTGTACGGTGTGTTTGTGCCAGCGTGTCTGGTGTTGGCATCCTTCGGCGTTGCCGGAAGTAGCCTTCTAGCTGGTACGGTTTCTGGCACAGTCAGTCTCTCGATTAAAGCGACGGGAACGATTTCGTGTGGAACAATCTGCTTCACTAGTGTGATTTATTTTACATTTATTTACTATCACAAAAATAATTCGTAATAGAATCCCGGTAGCTATTTTTAAGGAAAATATGGAACTGAAAGTGTACCACATTTTTCGGAGCATTTTTTCCCGCCTGTAGTGTACCGGCCCATTGCATACTGCAACTCGGAAGCGTGAAAAGCTTGCACGAAACGGTTGCTGCACATGGCATCGGAAATGTGTCATTTATGCTATTACTGTCCCGCTGGTGCTTTCCATTTGCCCTTTCCAGCGCTTCCCCGCACACAAACGCAACCTAACGCAGACCTTACGGTGTCTTACCAAATCGGCGCACATTACTACGGGCCAACCGGGCGCGAACCCGAGTGACCGGGTGATGACATGCATTCCGGGATGGTTCATAAAGCCGGCCACGGAATCGGAAACGCAGAAAATGCCCTGTTTATGACGGCTGTGACAAGCTGGAAATTTATGATTATAGGTTTCAGCCGAACGATGACCGATGATAAGTGTCGGTGGCGATACTTGGATCCGAAAGATGGAGTAAGCCCGTACGTGCATGTGTGCGCTTGAGTTTTCGGGATGGAGGCGCGGGCCGAAATTGTCTGCGGCGAATGACGTTGGGCTGCAAATGATGTAGCTCGATGGGCATGTTTGACAGACAGCAGCCGGAAGATGTTTGATGGTTTGATGATGGGCGAACATTTTTCGCTCGACTGGCCGCATTGAACACGTGGCTCCCGGAAACCGGATGCAACAGACGAACGGGTCTCATTTGATGGCAATTGATTGCGAATGAAGATGAATGGCCCTTGACAAGTTGTCGAAACTGGGTTGTTAGTGTACGTGCACTGTACGGTTGGGAAGCAACGTGAGTCAAACGAAGGGTTTACATGGTCCCTGGCTTTGTGGGATGTATCGGTGAAAAAAGAGATCCCTCTTTATATTCGAAGCCCAAAAACGATGCATACTAAATGATACCCTGAATAACGCATATCATATGAGATATCAACCCGTATAAAACGGAGTTTCATTGTAAAAACGCAAGCGGAGTTTTCATTAACCGTTTATTTCAACTTCACAATATTAAATAACATTCCAAACGGTTGAAAGAATGAACTTTCATTTCCCTTTGTTCATCGTAAAGCATATTCTACAAAAAAAAATGCAAAAATTTATTGCTAAAAATGGATAGAAAATCAGTGTAAAAGTAGCAAAAACAAAACCTAAACAAACTTCCCCAAACTCATTCGCGTTGCGAGGCACGTAGCACGTTGCAGTCGCAAGCTCAAACCACGTTCGGTACGGTTTCCTTCAAGCTTCGGTCGTTTTCCATTTCATCGTTTGCTTTCTCGCTACATTCCAACATGGTCAATCATTGTCCGTCGCTGCGCGAAACATCGTTTAATTACACTGGCAGCATTCTAACTTCACCGTTCGACTTCGCTCGCTGCGGCCGTTTCGTGAAAGCGACGAACAATGAACAATCTGCTGACGGTGGCGAGAGTGGCCCCACTAATTGTAAAACCGCACCAATAACAACCGTCCGGACAGTGTGGGTGCATCGAAACACCATTACCACGCCGGGCAGAAGAGTCACAGAGGGCACGAGTGTAGGGTTGGCGAGTACATACCTGATGCAGGTGGCGAGCAAAGCGCAATAATTTAATTTTTATTTCTCGCACATCACAAAGTTTTATCCTCAGATCAGTTTTATCTGCTATTAAATTGATTGTGTTTAATTGTGTTAGTCACTTTAAGGCGAGATATTTGTCGACACGGTGCAAATTCATTATTTTATCACACATTACTGCAGTAAACTTCTTTTCAAAACATTTCACATTTCAAATTCCAAGCTGTCACGTATAATACCGAGGACTTGGGCCAACCAGCAAATACGGCTCGTTACTTCTTGCTGTAAATGGTTGCATAAGAAAGTGGTTTCCCGCACCACAAAACGATGCTTTGTTTTGCATTTTTTCCCTCACACAATCAAGTGCTCGTTTTGCGCTATTCCGCACGCATGGCACCTTCCCAAGCTTTAGCAGACTTTTTTGCTCGTGTTGTCTACACGCTGGACAGTGCAGAACTTACGCTTAATCTTTTTCCCATTGTGCTGTTGCTTTGTTTTTATTTACTTTTTTCTTCACTTTTACTGTACACCACTTTGTCTCTTACCTGTTTGTGGTGTCTTTTTTTTGCCCTTATTTTGCCAGCATCCACTGGAATTGAGTGAGCGTGTGCGTTTCCAATGTTTCTATTTCCTTACACATTTCTTCCCGACTTTAGCAGCATCGATCGGAAACGTAACCGCATTTTCCATTTCTCCATTTTGCTAAGGTTTCAGTTTCAGGAAAACCGCACCACAAAAACCACTAAAAGCAGAACCGAAAGAAGACGAAAAGATCTTTGTCTACTCTCTCTCTTTCTCTCTCTGTCCGGCACCAGTTCGGCGTGGTCAGCAAGAAAGCTCGTGGTAGCGAACAAAAAAGCCACAATTTGCCTCCATCCCGCAAGGATGGAGCACCACCACCACCAACACGGGCACCTTCTTCGCATTAAAAAGCAATTTGGCGACGAGTCAAGTGAAAACAAATTCAATTTCTACCATTGTCTTTGCAATGATTGACACTTATATATACACTGCGCTTGCCGGTTTTTTAAAGTACCGCAGGGGTTTTGGAGGTTGAATGGAGTAAAACAAACCGGTGCTTTGATATTTTTGGCATCCCGACGGACGAGCGGTGAAGGGAAATTGGATGAACTTTCACACGAGGTGGAACTGGATATTAAGTTGACCGATAAAGGAAAATGCAACGAAACGGTTTTGTACCTGCTCGAAGGAAACGATGCAGAACGGTTCAGCTTTTGCAGACGGTGGAGAAAATTGTTATTATGTAATAACAATTCAGTAAGTAATGAATTGTAATGTGCACTGTGCAAAATAAGTACCATAAAAACTCTTGAAAGTATGCAATGTTAAATAAATAGCAATACATTGCATACGTTTCAGGCACAATTTAGAGATGTACGATTTATTGCTAAATATTACAAAATCACTTAATAAGCGACTTCCTTACAAGAAGTTAAAAGATGTTCACTTCTTTTCATAAACTGTCATTCACCCAGTTGATTTAAAAAGGCCAAACAAAGTACGGATTGAAACATAAATCGGTGCTTGGTATTGTAGATAAAGTAGAACATCTGAATTCATCTCAAACATCAATCAAAATTGTATAAAACCTCCCATATAGTTTGCCAGTGCCAGACCGAATAGAGCGCCAGCATTAAATTGATCCTGTCTGCGTACGCAACATTGATTGGCGGAAACAAAATTAAATGTTTCGTTCGCTTCTGTTCCGTTCCGAGGCTTATCGGTCATTAGAATGCATCCTCACACACATGTATACTCATACGCTCCGAGTCACATCCGCACGTGGATAATTCCCGGGCATCGTGCTTTCCTTCCTACGTTCCGGGAATCTGCGGGTTGTTGTGCGCTCCTTTTTCGCAATCCACAGCCCACAGTTCAATCGGGCCGGTCTCTCAACAGGGTCGCGCTTAACCGCAGCGAACCATCCCACCGCTTGGTCCGATCCTTATCCGAGGTTGGGCTATGAACCAGCTCCCCCAGCAGCTCACGTTTGTTGATGTGTTTTTAATGGGGTTTTCCGTATCGCGTTTGGAGCGGGCAGCTTCGGCCAGATGTAGTTATAACAGCGCTGGAATTGAAGAAAAAAAAACACACACACACAAGCAACGGGGTCAGAACACTCGACTCATGATAGCCATTTCTCTTTCTCCTCCCATCCCTCCCGAAGGGACATGCAAGCAGGTGGAAGGTGCGGAAGAAAATAATTGGAATTGATTAACGAGAAGCACTCTCGCACTACGCACTCGGTATGAATTTCATCGCACGTTTTCATGCGTTAATTCATTTTCCTGCGTACGTACTTTACTCAATCAGCACCAGCTGCTTATCCTTATCCCGAGCCTCCGAGAACACACACGGCAGGCGCGTTTGGGAGTTGAATTTCAGCAGCGAGAAGTTGACTTCCCGTGCGCGCTTATCGTTTAAGTAAATCCTGAACCCCTGAGCTCGCTTCTTCGTTACACCCGGAGCGTTAATTAATTACGAGCCAAATGTAACAAATTTTGCCATCTTAGATTCTCATTTTTCGGTCAATGCCCTGCTACCCGGCCATCCACACGGCATGAACTCGGCGCATAAACTCGGGTAGGAAACCTTCTGCGGGATAATTTTTCATCTCCATCCGCACTTACGCGCCGGCCAAGTTTATGAAATTGAATAATCAGCTCAATAATTAAAACACTCGGATTCGTTTTTACGGCAGCTTTACTTTTGCGGAATAAACCGTCTCCGCCTTCCTTCTCCGGCCCTCTTGCTGCGTTTCGATTGCTGACGGATCGCAACGGGCGTGCGTGAGTGAAGTGCGTCGGGGGACGTTGGTGAGGTTGGTGAGGCTGGCGAGGTTCAAGATAATTTGCTCCGTAAGCGAATTTTGCTGTTTTCCGCACCGAGGTATGCGTCCGGTTTCCTGGCAGCGGGAAAAACTTTTCCAATTTGGAAAATATCACTTCCATCCACCGAGCGCCGCTCGGTCACTGGGCACCGGTGCACTGCCGGTTTGGTGGGAGTGTGTTTGTTTGCAATGGGTGTGCGTTCCTCTTCCTCCTTTTTAATTTCATATTTTCCTCGCTGAGGATGTTTGATGTTTTACCCAACCCATCTCGAAAACCATCCCGCAACCGGGCCGTTGACGCATGGACACATTCATCTTTCGCGTGGGAAGTTTAACGCGTACGTGGGAGCTTAATATAAAAGGCACGGATACTGCACATCCATAGAAGAAGGTTCTCCTCACCTGAGCCGGTCATTTGAAGATAATGGAGATACATAATGAAGCAAAGATTGTAAGAGTTTTGGGATAAACTTTTAGAACGTATCATAAAACGCCTGAAAGTATGCAAATCGAATCTCAAGTGCATTTTATAATTGCTTTACCAATATTTTATGAGCAAGCGAAGTGAAATTTATCGTTACATCCTTTCAAACTATTTGAGGCAAACGATCAATCCACTGAAATTCGCAAAATCTTTTGCACTCGAGCATCGCGCAAAGTTTGTATTACCCGACGGTAAAGAAAATGCTGTTTAGCTCTTGGAACACCGGAATAACTCGCTCATAAGCTGACAGTTGATCGAAAAGTTTCACTACTGCGAGCGGTCCGGTAAGGCGCACGGAGCTCGAAATCAGACCTCGGTTACGCTTATGGTTTTGCATTCCGCGTCGTGTCAAGTTTGTGTCCGATTACTAAAACTAGAGGCAAAGAAACCAACCGATTAGAGTGAACTTCGCTGATTGGCTTATGGTGAGTTTGGCCGGAACTTAAATTAAGTCAACCCTCGAGGAGCGTGTCCAAGCTTCGAAAGTCATCGAGCAGCCGAACGTTGTCTTCCGTGTTTGATTGCTGCGTGACGGTTCGTTCGCTCGGTCGGTAGAAGAAGCGTTCAAACCATCAAATGGGGCTCGCAGGGTCGTAACTCTCGATGAGTTTATCTGTTGATGGCCGTGCTTGAAGTGAATGACGCTGTGCACCGTTTGGTGTGTCTTCCGTTTGCATAAATTTTACGAACAACGTGGCCGATAAGGGAGCGCCACATAAAAAAAATATCCCTCCACTAGCTCTCGTTAAAATAGCGAACTGGATAAATTCACTCGCTGACAAATTTTAATAGCCACACTTCCTACCTTAAATAACCCACAGTAGGCGGTGCGAAATGTAGCACGGTCGTTCGTGGGAAAACCGGTGAAACCTTCAGCCAGGCAGAAGGAGGCTTTGACATCATCAGCTACCCGTTTTGACAGCAAACCATAGTTGACGGCGCGGCGAAGATGGATAGATAGCGCGCTAGCCGAAGCCCATAATCGAAGCAAAGTGAAAAGTTCATTGTCCCACGGTCGGATTCGAAACGACCAGGCGCGCTTTTGTGCACGATTTTCCCACGCCTACAAAGGCGACAAGCTTTCCGGTACGGGCCTGGTCCCAATCGGTGCGGCGTCGAAGAAAAAGAACGGCGGTCCCTTATTTGTCCGGCCGGCACTCACAACTGTCACAACCGTCGTTGCTGTTGCTGCGCCTGGTGCTTTCGGGCTCGGTGGACTAGTTTTTTTTATTCCTCCCTCCCCTTTGACAGACTCGCTCTCATCCGCTGTATTACTAAAAGCATTGTGCGTCTCATAATTTGCGGATGCCAGCCATTATTGTTGCGGCATTGTTGTGGCGACAGACGGCTCTAGGTCCGCGCGTTCTGCCACTGTATTCAATTTTATATTCCATTTTTATATTAACGTCACTTAACTGTCAACTTATGATCCAAATAGTCCAACAGGGACCCCGCGATAAAGAGTGTGTATGTGTGTGTGTGTGTGTCTGTACTCACAAACCCACAGTTTGTGAGTAAGATCAGAAACACCAAATCCCACAATTGTGTGTACTATCTTTCGTGTCTTTTTTTCTGTTTGTGTGTATACGCTTTCACTTTTTCGGTCCCCTTGTGGAAGACACGATTTTCTCGGGAAATCCTTGGGGCGAAAGATGAAACCTAAATCCATCCGAGCAGTGCCCGTTTCTGCTCGACCCCTGCTTCCCCCTCCGCCCGTCCCATGTGAACCATCAAAACGCACAAAGTGGAGAAACCGGAGTGGTAAATTGTTTTCGTTGCTTTCGTTCCGATTCGTTTCCCGCTTCGGTTTCTCCCGAGCGCAGCGTCATTTCTCCCGATGTCCTCGGCTCATTTCATGCGACCGTCGCGTGAACCGGGGCGCTTTTCTGCTTTTTATTGATACAGACGTAACTCGTCGGGTGTCCGCACCCCGAACCAAAGCTTCCTCCTCCTTCCATCCTACCAAAGGATCTGAATCCCAAGCCCGGGTGAAAGCCATTCCAGCAACAGCATAAATCATAAATTTTTATTGCTCTTCAGTGTTTTCGCCGTAATGGTACACGGTACGGTACACGGATGTGTTACGACACCCTCCTTCAAGAGCACTTTTAAGGGAGCGTCCAGAAGCGATTGATTTCTTGTACTGCGGCCACACTGTTGCACGCTTGCCCGTGTTATGTGAAAGCCCATCCACACTGGAAGGCTTCTTTTACACTGTAGCGTGACTTCAGCAGCCTAACTTGTCGGACCAACGCTCCACGGACAAACCGTAATGAAGAGCTTCGACTGAGTGGGCTAAGTGGTTTTTAACGGAACGGATAAAACATTGCCTGCAGCCTGTGTTTACTCAGCTCAGAACGTCCCGGGCCAATCACTTTCTCCCCTGTGAGTGAACCATAAATCTGACCCATCTTGTAGCCAAAGATCGTCACGATGAGCGCGGTGCAAATGGATAAAAGCGATAAAAATGGGAAGCGTCCTGCGTCTTGCACCCACGAAAACCCATTACTCAGGCAGCGGCGATTACAAATCAAAAGATAAGCGATTGCCATTGAATCGATGGATAAATGAAACAATAAACAAGGGCGATGAGGTCTTGGGTGGATGGGTTAGGTTCCATGCTTCCGTAGATTCATTAAACGAACAGGAAAAAACTTTCTTTGATCAGGATGTCGTGTCAGGCGAGTGGAGTTGTCTTATCTCCGCTTGGTGAAACGTGTTAGCTTAGTGTGACTGATTGGACAGATTTCTGGTAAATCAAGTTAGTTCAGTCCATGGATTTGTCTAGTAGAATTAAATCAACAGGCATGATTGGTACGCATGTGGATGTGGTGTTTTCGAGAAAGAGGCCAATTTGTAATCAAAAAGCTAAGCAGATTGCTCAAGAAAGTCTTCCTTTGATATTTTAATCATAAAAAATGCATTCAGTATAGTTTCTCTATTTATCCCAAAGAAACATCATCTCAATCGTCATGAATATATGTAAAGGAAGCCATTGGGTTGATATTTACATATTCTCTAATTAAAAAGTCCATAGCGAGTTACACGTATAGCTTAATTCTTAAAGCCAAAATACACAGCGCTCGATATTGCAAAATAAATTGGTTGTAGCCATCCTGAACGTGACCCAATTTGAGCGTAATAAAAGCGTTAGACTAAAACAGTTACAGGTGTATTATGCGAATGACCAGCTCCACCACAAAATCATCAGGCCCCACCCCATTCCAGGAATAAAGAATCCACTCACCGAGCAATAAACCTGGTAATCTCTGCACAGAATCGTCCCTTTACTTATTCCATCCCATCGTACTAACTTATCCGTTTTGTCTTCCGCCTGATTAGGCGAGAAAATTGTCAAAAACATACCGGTTGCCGATAGTTTCATACAATTCCAGACGAAAACGGTCCTGCTCGCTTTGAGAAACGGGACGCCTCACCTCAGCAGGCATGAGGTAAATAAATTGATGAAGTTATTGAGCCGTAGCTGGATGTACTGAACGTTCCAGTAAAGATGAAGGTAAAATGAAGGCTTCCTCTTCCCGTCCCGTTGTCCACCTTCTTGCCCTGTTTGCTAGATATTGTGGTTACATTGGCATGCATTTTCCATTTTACCCTGCCCATGAAGAAAGCATGATTGCACTGACCAAGCACTTCTGGTTGCAGCAGAGCACTCGTTTCACCTCTCGGCCATTGGAATGCTGGTTGTTGCTTCCACCACCAACAGGAGCACCAGCACAATGTGTTTGTTTGATGTTGAATGGCGTGGTTTCGGTTGCTACCAGCAAGAGCAACAGCACATCAGCATCAGAGCACCTGGCCCTACGGAAGGGGGCCCACGGCTGGGGCACGGCCGGGCAAACGTTGTAACATTTTAAGATCGTTGCTTTCATCGGGCGCCCGATGCTGTTCATTTGCTATCTTGCCTCCGCACACAAACATACGTCCGCTTAACCACCGCCACTTTCCTTTTTGATTTCTTCATGTTCAACAGAATGAGCTTGTTCGGTGAGTCGTTCGATGTACTCTTCGTTCATTTTCGTTTATTTTTGCCAACATAAGCCCCGAGCATGCATGTGCTGCTACACAACGCTCCCGTTTGTTTCTAGCGCTCCGTGTATTCCACGTGGCTGTTTGGCATTGTTCGCTTTCCGCTAACCACGAAGGCACGAGAGCGATTAACGTGGGTTTTTTCATGGACTCACGATACAATCTTTATTATTACATGTTATAGCTTATTTTTTAACAGTTTGTTTACAACGAATCGGCGGACTCGGAGGGAACGACAAAAAAGTTGCTGCTCTTTTTTCTCCATGCAACTTGTGGCAGTGATTTCCGTTGTTTTCCGTTCTGACTGTTTTTTTTTAATTTTATATTTTCGATGCTTTAAGCCAAACACTACCATCGTGGCTTGTCAACGGTGTCGTCAACCGGCGTTACCGTCGCATTTGCCTATCGGTCTCATTTATGACAACGCGTTTAAGCCTGCGGGGATTAGCCGTACGGTTTAAAGCCAGCCTAATGGCTTCATTAAGAAATGCTACGCAAACAGTAGCGCCGCTCGTAACCACAAGCCTCCCAAAATGCTATCATTGGTCGCGTGTTTGTGTGTGTGTGTGGTTGTGTGGTTTGAAAAATTATTTCCATTCTGCAAGCAAACTATGTCAGTCGGTGGTATTTCCTCGGTGAATCAAAGCCACACAGCAACGCCGGCAAAACAATTGTGTTAGAGGTTGATTGCAACTAGCGCGCTTCTGTTTCCGCTTCTGTTGTTATCGGCGGCGGTGCTGAGATGAGGTGGCGCGGTTTTGATAATTTAATTTGACGATTACAATTAGGTGATTAAATTTTATTATGAGCCGTTGCGGATGTGCGAATTGCAGTACGGTTAAATTTAAATCCAATTAAGTTGATCAGATTTTGAGTGGTATATTTTCATCAACACCCTGAGTCTGCATTTTTTGCTATATCATCACATAAATTATGTGTGATTGACAGATGTTTGCGTTAGATGGGATAGATTAATCTGTTTGCGTATTTTTACTTTTGAACATGTAATTAATTTGTTTTATGAGCTTCATCGTGTGCTAACGTTCAGGTCCATCACAATGCTTTAAGCGCATGTAATTATGTGTTTAAACAGCCTCATTAAAATACAAATCATAGAATATGAATTGGTTCAGTATGCTCAATTTTTTATTCAAGATCAACTCCAACCTTTCAATATTCGTGTAACAATTAAAAAAAATCAGGAGCAAGTAAAGCATCTTTTTTGGAGATTAGATGCAATTTCATTATGCAAAAACAGCAAGCAGTTTATGTAAATTATAACACTCAATTTAAGACCCTACAATTTGTACACGGTGGATTTGTACACGCAACATTTTTCTTTTATCAAACACTGTAACCAACAAAACCTACTGCCACTCTATCGAAACCTATTCGACCGTGCAACTCCCCGGCTAACCTTTGATCCCCATTCGTTTGAGACAACTGCAGCCAACACTGCCGACTCGCAAACGACCGCTCGTGCCAATAGTTGGCTCTAATACGACGCATATCCTTAGCACCGGGTTATCTACAAGTCCCGATAGGATCACAGCGGTCCTACACGGCCTAGAACAATTACTGTCAGTTTGACCGCTGGCAATGAATTATAAATGATTCGCTGTGGCAGTATACGCTCCATTCACCGCACACCCAATAAGAGCGCGCCCGTGTGTGTGTGTGTGTGTGTGTAAGGGTGGTTGGGTCCATGTGATTGTTTCTGAAACGAAATTGCTCGAAGATTGGGGAAACCAATTTGCATGCATGAGCGCTCAGTTTAGCCACCATCACCACCACCACCACCAGCCGATCATCATTGCGATAGATTTCCCCAATGGTTGGTCCGGAAGTCTGGAGGTTCCTGGATGCGCTTTAGTTTCGATCCGCGAACCAACCGCAACCGGCGCACCCGGAGTCGATAATCCGTGAATAGGTGGGCTGGAGAGTGGATTTTAAATGCATAATAAGTACGAGTACGAATTGAACCTCCTCCCGCTCTTTCCAGCTTCGTTTAGGGCTTCCGTTTCGGATTTTGAAGAGGATTTCGATTCCGATTGCACGCCAGGTTGGGTTTTCGGGGTCAATACCGGCACCATTGTCCATACGGTTAGGTTTGGGGGGGTGGTTTTTTGGGACGGGTTTCGAGCGCTCCGTTTCCAGTTCGGTTCCAATAGGTAGTAGGAGACTGCACCCGAAAAAGCCGGGCTCGTTCGCACTGCAACGCGCGGCTCACGGTTGCGGTTACTGGTGAGCAGCGACTGTTAACTTATCCCCGTAATGGCTTCTTCGGAACGGGTAGGGAACCCCCGGGGCAACTAGCCATGGCTCGTTAGTTGTGCTTTTGCTGCGGCACCATAACTTTGCCCCTTCGATTTTCCGCACGCGCGCATGTCCAACCACACGGCTTTTATCTGCTCATCCCTCGCTCCGGCAGGCTTGCACGGAAACCAATCGGATTTTGGACTCCGTTCAGTTCCCGGTCTTACCGGGGTGTGTTTGCTAGAATGAGCCAAATTTTGGGACCGCTCGATGCTCGAACGCTTTTCGGGGTTGGAATCGACAGCAAAGTAACGATCGAACACGGGTGCGGGATTATCGTTAGGCTTAATGGGGAGGATTATGGTAATAATTGTTATTACCGGCCACCGGGCCATGAGGAACAATCCTCACCCGAGACTGTTCCGAAGGTCAATAAGATATTCCCCGGCTCACTTTACGAAGGGCATCAATCGATTGCCAAGAACACTTCACTTGAAGACTCGCAAGGGTTGAATTTGTTGGGAGGCTTTGCACACTTTAAGCAACTTCCTGGTTGGCTGGAGTGGTATGTAAATTGAATGACACTGCTTTGCATGTAATATGCGAGCCATGCTGCCGTAACCTGAAGTGAATGTATGTGTGTATGGATACGAAGCCGGCTAGTGGACTCATATTGTAAGCACATCTTTTAGTAGTATTATTTGGATAAAGGGAGACAAGCGGTATGTGTATGGACAAACATTTTTTATGCTGTTCTTCTATAGTAAAATAAGAAGTAAAACCAAAAATAAATAAAATTACACTATTTTCAAGAAAATTGTTTTTTTTTACAATAATAGATCGTTTGGTAAAAACGAAGTCAAAAATTACAATGGAAAAATAATTAAATGAAATTGATTATTAAAATCATCCTTCCACTCGTCTACAATTGTATGTTGTATCGAGTAATATTTTCTTTTATATCCAAATTCAAATATGACATGCGAATGTATAAGCTCTTTCATAATTATTACCACATTGTTATAGAAGGATGCGTGCCAATGACATGGCTGGTTTTAATTTGAAAAATAGACTCCCCGTCAGCCCTCTCTGCCAAACGGTGGCAAGAAAGATGTACAGGTATGTAATGGGAACACATTTCGACAGCTTCTCCACCGATTCCAACGGACGAACGTTTCTATAACGTTCCCTGGATCGACGGCCAAGCAAGCAGGAAAAACAAGCGACCACCAGAGGAGTGCCAAAACCGCCCGGCTCGGTAAAGGTGGTCTGACATGAAATCTAACTCTCATAAAATTTCATATATTCATATACCACCCAGCCGCACCCGGGCACACCATACGACCGGTGGACGTCGGCATTACCGAACAACATCATAAACGGCCGCCGTTCTCATCGTAAAACCCTGCGCTGGTCTGGTGCTTCCTGCCGAAACCATCAAACACACCCTCTCAAGCCCTTCCTCCCCCCTCCCCTGTGTGCCTGTGTCTTTATCCGCATCGAAATAGATCATTATTGTTTGTGTAACATTAGTTTCCTTTATCACAACGAAACTTACATTCACCCCCTCCCGACCTCCCGATCGACGGCCGAGGGTGCGTGTACCTTTAGCCGCATACCGAGCCAAACCGAGGCTCGGATAAAATGGATAAAATTCCACCACCGTGAAATTCTGAAAGTGTGTGTATGTGTGTGTTTGACATGTTTGCTTACCTTTTTAAGCTGCTTGTTTGCGAATCGATATTAGCATAAAACCATTCCATCGCCCATATGCATCCACCGCTGGCTAGCCGCAGTGGGCTGTTCCGATGGGTTTCCTGCGAGGGCGCCGGAGAGGCGCGGGAGAGAAAAAAAAATAGCAAACAACCCCAAAGTTATTGAAATTTGAATAAAGCTACAAAGTGGAGGGCTCAACTGGCTGAGATGGTAGTCAAAACAGTGGCACTGCGTTAGTAGGTGCTGCAAGTAATTGCAGCAAAATATTGCAACGGAGTGAAGTACCCGATAAACCCGACGCGATGGCAATATTTGGATGAAAATATTAGCATAAATCCGATAAAGCTAATTATCGATATGTTTCGTGAACGTTGCTGTGATGGTTAGATGTCTTATCAAATGTTAGGAAATAACTATTGCTAAAAATTTAAGCTTCATCGTTTTAATGTATTTCGTCATGATCAACAATGTTGCACACAAATCTATTCACAATGATAGTTTTGGAATTCGACCTGCCATTCAACCAGCTATCAAGTCAACGAAAAAAAATGAACCCAGTTTTTACTGCATTAAAACTAAATCAATACCATCAATCTGTTCCGCATTTTGCTGCATTACAACTGATGAAATAAATGGCCACTGACGGTAAAGTGACATTTTCGAGCGAAACGTGTTTTTTTTCTCACTGCTTTCGGTTTGCATTCATTTATGCCAGCAAACGTTGCAACTGCCACGATTCGACCTTCTGTTGCGGTTCACAAAAACAAAGATTCATTGCATTTGCTGATTTGCGGTGATCGATGATGATGCGTTGCCCATGCCGGGGTATATTGCAACTCAAACAATTGCCCACCCCAAGCGACCACTCCAACCGCGCTTACAATGGCACGCAAAAACACACCGAAAAAGGAAAAAATAACACGAGCACCGCCCGCGTTTCTACGCACATGTGGGAAGTTAAAAATTACCCTTTCGGAGGGAGCGACTGTACTTCAATAAATATAAATAAAAAATAACATCCCTGTGAGCGCGGCTCATTTCTCCCCCATCGTTATTTGTTGCGAACCCGGGCTGCGCGACTGCCATTGCTGATTTGTAATGCAATTAATTTTTCAAACACTGATAATGCACAAATTGAAAATAAATTGCTACCATTTATTTTTCTTTTTCGCTGCCGCCTCGGTGTCCGTCGCTTTCCATCGAAATTCGCTTCCTTTCCCGGGATGCGTTGCGTTTCGAACTTTCGTGTGCGATGCCGAATGCATAATAGCTGCAATTCCCTGGTTCCCCTCGAGGGCACTTACTCTGTGGTTCTGGTGGTGGTTGAGGTGGCGATGTATGATGTATTTTTGTAATATGTATGCGACGGGACTGTGTTTAAATCGATCGCTCTAGAGGACTAGAGGACAGAGAAAGAGTGGGTTCCGAAAGCAGTCGGAATAAACTGCAGTCCAATTTGATTTTGTATGATTTTATTTTTTGCTAATACTGAAAAGGGAACGCAATGTAAATGCGTCCTATTTCACCAAACTTACATGCATGTAAAGCAAACATTATTTTCATTTTTTTTTATCCACAGCAAACCGAGCAGCACATAAAAACGAAGTTCATGCAAGTGCTGCTGGTATCAACATGGCAACTGATCCCGTCAACCACATGTGTCAAGAGCACAAATCATCGTTTTGTGTTTGACGAAGACTTCACGTACAGTGGCTGGAAAGACAAAAAAAAACACCCCTCAAAGTAACGCCACGTTTATCGACCTTATTTTGCAACCCGCTTCCAAAAACAGGATGTTTTATTCCGCAAGTTTTTCAAGCTCGTCTGCGTTTTCCACTTCGTCCGAGTGTCACCCGGTCACCGACTAGTGGAGCAAATATTTGATCGTTAAATGTGCGTGACACTCGGTGTGTATTATGGACGATTTTTATTACGCACAAGTTGCCGATCGGAGCCCACCGGGTTTGGGGATTAAAAATGAAGCATGCCAAACGCTTATCCGTCCATTTTTTTATTTTGTTCTTTTTCGATCATGCTCCCACGAGGCGCCTTTTCGAGCCACCGATTTGCCGTGGCGCATCGCATCGCAAACAAATTGACCAAATGCGAACACTGCTCGGGAGCAGGATAGGGTTGTGGTGCAATTTTTATCGCTGACTGGCAGCCGGTCGGGTGTGTGGTTTTTCTTTTTCATTATTTTGAACACGCTCGCCCCGGACACTATCGCCCGTTGCTTCGAGAGGATTCGTCATCAAAAATCCATTCCCCTAATAGGTTTCGATTGGGGGAGATGGGAAGAGATTCGACTTTATGCCTGCACTTCGAATGCAACCCCGAACGGCGAACCCTTCTCTCGCACGCAAATCGAAGGTCGGCTACAAATCACGAAATGTTAGCCATAAAACCGACCGCCGGGTGGAGGTTTTCTGTTTGATTCGTTTGATTTTTTTTTTCTGCGCTCGCATCGGCTCCGTGTGTTCGTTGATTGTCCCTTTTGCAGGGCGATGTGCAGCGTGAACACGATTTGCCGCATTCTGCAGCTGGTGGTGCGAGGGGTGCGCGGATGGCCGCCGGGCGTAAATGCACGGAAATTGTCATAAAGTTTGTTTTTTCTTGTTTGATGCTTGCACCGTCTATTCCCTTTGCTTCCAAACCGGAGCATGGTTTGCATCGGGCGCGACGCAAACATAAATTTTTCGAAAATGCAGCTAAATTTTGACAGCTCCCGTCGCGCTGTGTGGCTCTTTAGTATCCAAGTGGTTGTTAGGCACCAAGCCATGAGAGAAAAGGTACGCATGAGCGAGAGCGAAAGAGACCACAAACATGAAAGAAGCTTAGGCGATGCTCTCAATTGTATTACTTATTATGAATGCTTTCTGGCGCAAAGGTGTTAAAAACGATAGCAATTTTTAATGTATGAAGTATTGTTATTTTCAATGCTTTAACAATTGAATTGTCTTTTTTTATTATTACTTCAACCAAAAAAGGATTATTTTCATTTCCAATACAAAGATGGTTATAAAATTAGGCGTCTTTGCCAACCTCAAACATCACTCTAATTTTAACACCCATGTGACGTTCTACAAGTGTCGCACATCACCATCTTGCTTAGAAACCATGTCGCACTACCTATCGAAAGCAATGCCTTACCCAAACACCAACATCATACCGTAATCTCCCAAAACCTCCTTCACTTCCCGGTCGCACTCGAGAAAAGCCACCGCAACTGTTGACCTGCTGCACCTTCTGGGCCGCTGCCTTTGGGGAGCATTCTTTTCTCACCCACCCGGGATGTTTGGGCTAAGTTTTTTCGACCCAACGTGGTGGCTACTTCTGCCGAGGATATCCTGTCAACAGTGCCGCCAGAAGATGCTAGATTCAGCCCCCACTCGGGAGATATAATGCTGCAGACAAAGGAAAATTACTTTCAAGTCGTGTTTTATGCCGGAGTTTTCAGCTGCCACTGTCTGCTGCTGCTGCTGCTGCTGCTGCTGCTGCTGCTGCTGTTGTCTTTCATTTCATCTGCCGGCACACTGCTGAGTGTGCTTTGGAGCGTTTTCCCAGGTACTGCAGGATTTCTGCATTCCTGTGTCTTCCGAGCGTCGCCTCTAAGCGGTTCCGGGAGACCGCTCGAAGGGTGAAGATTTCATATTTCTTTTGATTTTCGCTCTTTCTTTCGCTGGGTTTTCTCGTTTTAGCTCACACCACCCGGTGTGAGGTTGCGATGCATCATCATCATCGTCGTCGTCGTCGTCGTCGTCGCCGACGTCATTATCGTTATTGTTTTAATGCAAGGCAGATAACAAAAGCAACGACTTTCTTACTTGTACTTCAACTACGCGCTCTGTGACGATGTGCAATGATGATGATGATAATGGCCCAGTTTCCTGCATACCGCAGCGCGTCTTCCAGCATTCTCATGACCGGGGTGTTTTCCTTTTCTTTGTAGTTATGAGTTATCTCCTGGGGTTGCGCCTTGCGAGAGTAAGTTTTTCCACAAGCCGCACTTTTGGAAAAGTTTCAACCCCTGCACACCTCGCTTGGAGCGGGTTGAAGCCCGCGCTGGAAGTGTATCTAATTAATTTGTGGCTTTTAATTGCTAATGTTCAGTTGTCGTAGTTTAGCTGCAATTTCATAAGCAATCAAATGCAACCTAGAGTTGGCTGTCATTTAATTTCGATCTTCAATGCTTACCTGCAATTGTCGTTCTCTTTTTATACATTCTCTATTGTTAAAATGGATTTAATTCCACAATTTAACTTCAGATAGGATGTGTATTGCATTACATTTGAGTCTGTTCTTGTGCTTCGTGTTCCAGCCATGGGAATTTATTTGCGTCAAGCTAAAATGGAGCGAATACAACAGGACAACCGAGCGCGTTTAAAAATAGGTCAAACAATCGTGATTCTCGTTCTCATTTTGACCCACTCAAAGCAGATAAACGAGGACAATGGTTTCGCGACATATAACAGAGGAAAAACAGGATTCATTTCACAGAACTGGGGACACTTCGTCTCACAGTGGTATGGGAAAGGAAGGTTTTTCTATCCCGAGCGGGCGTTTGATAGCACTAGCAGCAAACATCTAAATGCATTAGTATTGTTTTGTTAATTTTATAATATTTTCGGAAAGATTTATATAAAACCCACTAACCCTTTGAGCAATGAAAAATACGACCTATTTAGTGTGACTTATGCCAGTTGCATCAACCCCTTACTTCCATCAGGCCAACGACATTTATTAACTAATCTATCGATAGGAATTGCCCTCAGCATAAGTTCCAGAACCAACCTACGCCGTATTGTTATTTTACGATCCAAATCGATCCAGCTCCAGACTCATTTGACGCGCCTTTCCGTGGCGCCTGTTTTGCAGTTTAGCGAGCGGTGTGTGATTTTTATGTGGCCTACAACATCGAACGCGATCCACGGCATCTACCCCGCACGAAAATTGCACGTAGTTATTTTATCAATTTATGACATCGCTGCAATATTGCACGATACATCATCGCCGCCTTCCGCACTCAGAACAGAAGCGAAACAGCAAACTCCAAACGGTTAAAGACTCAAGTCATCTGCGCGACGGTCTCCGCCAGGATCGCACGGACACCCGTACTTGCCGGCGCTTTCCCGGAAGCGTTCGCCCGGGCGTTTGGATAATATTTTTAAACTCAATTTATGACAGCGCACGAAACGGCCCCGTGCCCGCAAGCATCGCATAACCCGGCCCTGCCCTGCTCCGTCTTCCGGTGGGTCTACATTTTTTTGTTGTTGTTGTTCTCTCGGCTTCTACTCTTTGCACTCGCGCATAATAACAATTCACTCAGTTGTGATCATAAAATCGCTTAAGCGTAGCTGAAGGAAAAATAAACAAACGCAAACGCGTTCGCATCCACTGACTGTCGTCGGAAGTGATGCCGGTAAGAAAGAGAGGGAAGACATAGATAATGTTCAGTGTGTGTATGTGTGTGTGTGTGGTAAGTCGTGCAGCCGTGAATTATCCGGCACCATCGTGAGCTCATGAATATCAACGCCAATTCAATGTCTATAAAGAAAATATTGTCCTGCTGGATGGATTTTCTCCCCGGGCTGGCTTGCAATATGCAACCCCAGGTTTGCCCAGGCGATGGACACAACGCTCGCTGTCCATGGCAACCCTAGCCAACGTCGGACTTACCGAGGAGCTTTCGGGCACGGTAGTTTTCTCTGCTCCTGCCGCGTGGCCGAGCGCACTTACTAGACATAAATTACTCCGCTTCGCTCAGTAAATCCGTTTAATTTACGGTTGTTTTTCGGTTTGTGGATTTATTCGACGGCCACGACGGCAGGGCGTGCCCTCCCTCGGGCTGGCCCTTGGGTGGCCGTTTTCATAGATAATAATTTTAGCATTTTTATAGCATATCGTGAACGGGCGCTTGATTGAGGAGTTTCTTTCACCGGTCGAGGCACGAGGAGAATAAAGATTTGAATAGAATCCTCCACCTTGCGCCGCCGCTTGGTCGCTATTGAAAAGGTTCGAAAGCTGCTTCCGGCTGTTTGCCGACGGGAGGCGAATTTATGGGGACCTCCCTCGGCTCGCCGTGTGCGAACCGTTGAAAATGGGTTGGCTGAGATGTCTGTGAGAATGGATTTATGATTAGCTATTTTATTTTGTTTTCTTCCACTTTTTGTGACCTCACGTACCCTTTGAGCCATTTATTTCATTTGGATAGTGTTCCGTATAGAATGCATTTACCATCATTTATATGTGAGTATTTTAAAAGCTTATGTAAACCATACCTATCTTTACGAAGTTGTTTTCTTTTCAATAATATTTAATAAAATATTTCTCCAAAAAAAGGGACCCAAAAAAAGGAGGAGACAAATTTATCTACCGTATAACACAGCACATACATTTCAAAATTGTTATAATTCACAGTGATGCCAAGTTTATCGCTTTAATCAACACTCTACACTCCAAAATAAATTAAGGCAGCAGTTCAGCTGCGCTTCATAACGTGCTGACTGCCCGTCAGCATTATCGGCAAATCTTTAACAAAACGGCCATGGGTGAAAAGGTCATTGGGCTTCAACCCCCTTCCCAACGGCCACGCTTTGTGCCGCTCCGAACATCAGAAGATCTGAATTCTGATGTGTGCAAACGACAAACCGGCGATCCTTTCTCTCGGGTACTCATGGCTACCGAGGCAAGGATAAACCTTCTCATTTAGGTGTATCTATGTGAGAGATTTTTTTCACTTATAGTTCCTTTTCCAATCCTCAACAAAACCCCTGATAAGCTGCTTCTGCTGCTGTTGCTTCTACGACTAACATGTTCTGGACAAAGGCGTCTCACTTACCTCGCTACCCATCCCCGGGCGAAACGCTTTGCCCCGAACCCACACTCGGGGTTGGTGGGATTGCAATTTTAATAAACTTGTTCTGTCACGTACTTTTATCATACAATTAATTAGATGACATTAAGCGACGATGCGAGTATGGTGACTCCGGGGGCTGTTTCGCTATTATACTTTGCTCAGCAAATTATCCTTCGTGAAGAAGGTCAGAGGCAAATTCAGAAGCCCGCATGAAGAACACGAAAAAAAAGGATCTCCACTCACGTTTCCATCTCCCGAACGGTGCCGAGAACGAAAACGACCACGGCGAACACGACCACGACGCACAGGACAGTTTTAAAATGTGTTAGAATCAGCAGTTTTAAGGCAGCCCGATTTTCTCCAACGCAAATCCCATTCCCATCATGCACGCTGCACGCTTCGGCTATTCATTTCTTGCCGACGCCCGAGACGCACAACCTCACTCACTCAAACACACATGCGCGGCCGGCTCTCATTAACTTCGCGTGCAACGCGCCTCCACGTGATGGTGGTTTTCTCACGTAGCAGCAAAAATTATAAACCATCATATATAAAGCCTTCTTTCTCCCGCGGGGTGGGTTGTTCTTTGCTATATTTGTATGGGGCGTTGTCCGCCGGCTTCCATTATCGGAGCCCATGTGTCTATTAATACGCCTGCGGTGGTGGTACTCGACCGGCAAACGGGCTCAAGGGTAGGATTATGATGGAGCGCGTAATTAGGTCAGGTAGCTGTGTCCGGTATAATTAAACCTGGGAAGGGTTTTATTGGGACATGTTAATTCGGGTGTGCTCGGTATTTTTCACAGCCCAACATGTGCCTAGGATGGGATGTTTTTTTTTATTAAAAAACACTTTAAGATTTCAAGATACTTTAGTAAATAATCAAAAGATTCAAATTACCTCTAGTAGTAATGTCTTTTGAACAGTATTTCCTCTCGAATAAATTATCATCTTTAAAAAACGAATGGTTATTACAACATGTTAGTAGCTGTAATTGGTTCTCTCATCAAAAATAAAACCAACATACCCAACCATTTCAATACGCGTCGATAATTACTATAATAATGCGACAAAGTCATCGTCATAGATTTTCATTTCAATTCAATGCACCACTCTGCCCTCGTTCGTTAATAGTCTTAAATCTCAACTGTCTCTAAATTCTTGCCCACCTAGGGCGTACTTCCCACCGGATCGTTCGATTCGCAATGGTCGCGGCGATGGTTATAAACGCACCGAACGATGCTAATGACTCTGGGCGTATCATTCGAATCGAGCAGCGAGCGGTAGCGAACCCCAACGCCCAGGACACGTGTTTAGCCGATAGAACGCCAACGGAAGATTACGACGTAATCTCTGTGTGAATCCGCCGAACGAAAACATCGATCTTTGCAGCCATTTTAGCCGGGAAACTAGGGCGGTCAACCCGTGCTAGGCACGCGTTCGTGTTAGGCGTACATTTGTGTTCATTATTTTAATTAAAGCGCATCGAGCGAGATAGTGTCGCTCCCCGGGGGAAGTTTGCATGGTAAGGATGGGCAAATGAAGAAGCAACCCTGCCCGGAAGCTGGGAAACGGTATTTTCCATCATTCACTCGCATTTGCCACCATTAGTTTGCCGTCAATGATTTACCACGCCGGACGATTGCACCGTGCGATGTGGTACGATGGTCGATGGAAGACAAATGATTGTGCAAAGGGTCGGTGTGGAAAATTATGCGCGGGACCAGCAAACGACCCATTTCTTTGCCAACTCTCGTTACACGTTAGGTCTTCCGGGTTCCATTTCCGTTCCGTGTTTGCAAATCAATAGTGAATGGAAATGATTTTCTCTTAAGTAACGCCGTAATGATAGCAAAACTAGCATCAGCTATGAACTTTAAATTAATTTAAATTCTATTGTTGCCTTACTCACTGCCCATACACGCTCGTTACAAACTTTCCGATGTGTTTTGCTGCGGCTGCCGCTACTGCTTCCATTGCTTAATTATTTTGCAAACTAACTCTCCACGACGCGATGCTCACTTGTTTTCAGTCGGAGAGGCTCGGCTCGGCTCGCCAAAGGACCGGTGCCGGTGATTGTCTGCATGTGGAGCGGGCAGAAAATTGCATCCTCATTGTCAGCTCGTTCATTTTGTCGTCATTAATTTTCCGCTGTCTTGATTGCAAGTCACCGGTTTAATGGAAACTAGTGCGGGCTGTCCACTGGCCCTGGTGGTAGCTGAGCAACGCTTTACACGACCATTGCCAATGATCACCATTTCAACGCTGACGGAAGTGGCTATTCTACACGGTGTCGCGCATTGAAACGAGCTGGTACGTTGGTGCAGTGAAAGGTGATTATTTGGTGTTGTTTTCTGCATTGTTTAGTTCACATTTTAACGAGAAGGTGGAACATACGTTTCCGGGCATGCAAATTGTTTTCATTACATATTTCCCTAAAAAAAATTGTCATATATTTCAATTTACTTTACGTAATTGAAAGACACTGCCACCCCTAAAAGTAGGCAAACAGAAGTTTAATGCTGAATAATGTTTTATCATCCATTAATTTATACAATTATATTGTTATCTTGTTACATCGACTTATCATTTTAAATTTTCAATAATTTTCTAATCCAAAGCTTCACCAGAATAAGATTTAACTAGTGAGTATCATTTCATCATAATCTGCTTAACCTTTCAATCTAATAAAAATAAATCCGTTTTACATAATCTATCATACAATCTACCATTACTGCCAACAAATAGAATCATACAGCACACACACACACATAGAAAATGTTTCCAAGATGAAAGAAATGGCTCCCAGATTATGCGTAAAAGGCACGAGTGCCTTCCGAGAGGAAGTGATTTGGTCTTAAATTACTACCACCGGCCACTTACTCTCAACTCGGACAACAAATCTTCCTAAACCCCTACCATTGCTTTCACGTAATAGTACCGCCAGCGAGTCCCTTCTTGAGAAGAATCCATTTTCCACAATTAAGTCCTTTTAGAGGGATCGCACCCCCCAAAGGCAAGACGGTGTGCCTTTCATCCACCCATTTCAATTAATGTCGGATTGTTTTATTGTTGCGATTGCGAGTGGGCTTGCATCCCAGAAGCAGCGTGGGGTGATCATTGCAGCGGTGTTTCTTTTTTACTTGTTTCGTTACAAAATCATTGTAATCGCTTTCGCTTCCTTCGCCTTTGGGTCCAAAAGCACCACGTAGACGAGTTTTCGGATGAGGTGTTTAATTTGACAAATGATTTATTTTGCTTCCCCCGTTACGATTACAATCAGAGAAAGCTGTACACACAAAAAAAAAAAACAAAAAACAAAGCATAAATTGCAATGAAAGCAAAAAACGAAGCACCATCGCAAGGGAAAACTGGTCTGCGAAAACTATCCCTCGGGCGGTATCACGATGCATAGTGGTGGTGGTTGTGAAATCGACTGATAGTGATCTTAATGGCTCTAGCTGACACCCACAATAGCGATTATTTTTGGACGCCACCGAACGCATGCACAAACCGTGTGGTAAGACACTTGCTCTCGAAAGCTAAACGGGAAGCGAAATGGCCTGTTATGGGAAAATAACACTGAGCAAACGTGTTTTTTTTTCTTTCACTAATGCTAATCTTTTACCTTAAAAGCGTCCACGTTGCTGTATTTTACGATATGACTTTTCACAGAAATCACTCTTCACTGAATCAAATCGACCTCGGTTCCAGTTCGGATTTGATTTAACGGCGATAACACACCACTTGGGTCCGGAAAATAGTAACCTGCACGACGTTCGGTCGTTTCCATTCGTCACCGAGCGACGCGAACCGGCGACCGAACGAAACCGTCCAAGGAAGTGATCCATGGAAACGATAATGTTTTTGTTTTAACGACGATAATTTCTTCACGTCTTTATCTCGAATGCCTCTGCCAGCTCGGGAACGGTTTTTTATTTTGTTTTTCTTCCCAAGCGATGTTTTTTTATTCTCACCACGGAAAGGAATCTTGCTTTGACACGCGATTTTCCAACCGGCGCACCATTGTGATGTGACCACAGCTGGCGAATGCCCGGAACGTGCCGGGAAAAAAGGAGGAGAATGAAAATAAAAAAAAACCCAAACTCTCTAAGAGTGTTTTTTCGCCGTTCCCTTTCCGTGCTCGTCGCCACTACGCGCCGGACAGCATAGTTCCAAACACGTCGTAATGGAAACGGTGCTCGGGGCATTTTATTCTCCCATTGCGAAACGATCCGAAAGCCGGAACGATTTTATTTTCCCGTCCACTTTCGAGCGGTCGGTCGGGGGACGCTCCCGTTGATTTAATCTCGTTTTCTCGCTCCGTTTAATCGTCCAGCTGAAACGATTTTACGATTCGAGTAATTTGTCACAATTTATGAACGATATCGCGCGCGCGAAGGTGATAGTTTAAGTGAGCGCTTAGTCTGGCAAATCGTGTAATGGCATGTTTTGTGTTTATGTGTTTGTGTGTGTGTTTTTCTTTTTTTGAAAGAAATGTTCTTTCGCAATAAGGGTACGATGAAAAAAGCGCTTCAATCATGTAGTTTTGCCCGTCAATTAGGCTATCCGGCAAGTGACGAATGAATACGTCGACCCACTTCGGAAACCGCAGCACGCCATGCTTTTTCAGCTGTCAAACAGCGGAGCGTATAAAAGCGAGTGTACCTACCAAATGTCAAAGCAACCCTTGTCAGGAACAATTTCACTCGAACAAAGAAACACCAAAATACATTACATCGACCAACCTCGGAGCCCGGTGAGGCAACCGCACGGAGCGAAACATAAATCATTCGCCTCTTGCCGTAGAGGTTTTGTATCTATTATTATGATAATTTGTGTTTTACTTACACCATTTGTAGTTGCGATCCCTTTCTCCACAAGCCCCATGCGCCTCTGTTCCCTCCAAAAAACAATCGTTGTTCGACGTGACGGGCCGGTCCGATGCGTGCTTTGTCTTGCTTGTGTGAGGTGAATATTTCACGCGTTCACGTTCGGCTGCGCTGAGTGCGTGCGTGATTTATGGCTTAATTGAGACCTCCGCTGATAAGCTATGATTCGCTTGCATTGGTTTACAGCTTGTGCGGACGGAGAACCAACCGATTAAGGCGACAGTTGAGGCTTTTAAAAATAACTTATGCATGAGACTATGGTCGCCACGGCGCTTTGGTCGTCCCCCCGTTGATATGACGTACCGATATGGTGATTTGAAAAGAATTTGTCCGGGAAAATTTATTATCCTTTCGCCGGTAGCATCCAACCCGCATGAGCTCGAAAGCTAGCTCAACAGGATGATTAGTGTTTGTAATTGGGAATACGATGCGTTGAGAATATGTGAGGAATTTGATCGAAAATAAAACAATCGATGATCACATTTATCACTGTCAGGGGCGTAATGGGTTGTGATGCAATTGTAATGAATCGCCATCCTGAAGAACGGCTAGACGATAGTCTTTCTTTTCAGTGTTTTTGTCCTGCCCATTGCGGACCTTTCAAACAAAATTCACTTGAAATTGAGAGTTTGAAAACGAACAATCCAAATATAGTAGATACATCAGTTAGCATACTTTAAGGAGTAAATACTATATTTGAAGTTAGCTCCGGTTGTCTGTTGTTTGCTGAAACCAGAAAAGAAGCAACATTGCAAACCAAAACTGCATGGATGTTATTTCAGGCAGATAAAACTAAGACTATAACTGCTTTGATAATATCTGTTGTTACTCAGATTAGTACCTCCATGCAATACAAACAAAAATAGGATTTTTCCGTTTCTTAATACAGTAATTCACGGAATTTTGTTTTCCTCACCGATGAGTAAAGCCAAGAAGAACTTTTCGCCCACCCAGCAACCATTTCTAGGCTCTTCCGGCGGACGAAAGACCGGAAGTCAGCGTCAGTTCCAGTGCCACTCGGAGCCTCACCGGAGCACGTGCATTAAACAGCGCTAACCGACCATAGCAAATGACCAATTAACGATGTAGCTGACGGCAGTTTCAGGTAATGGCTAATGAGCATTCCTGCCCATCCTCGACGAGTAGAGCGATTGATTCTCGCCATTGCCATGGCGATTTCATGGCTTGCTGTGGACGCCATGGCTTGGCTTTGTTCGTGCTGTCGAAGAAGCGGTAGAAACGTTCGAACAACATTCCACGCGAAAGTGAGAGTTCACTGATGCTATGATTGAATGTAATGAAAACCCCGGCCGCTGCGAGTTTTGTTTGTCGGTTTCCGTGGAAAAGGAAACACGCTCCACATACGTACACCACGCATGGTACGCGCATCCTATTTCCTTTAGTTAAGTCCTTTTTTTTGCCACCCCGCGCCTGGTTCTGGTTCACAGCGAGGCGTCGCAGAGTGGACGAGAAGTTTGTGCCGCAAAGCGTCTGGCTTTTATTGTTACAGCTAATGGTTTACCACCGTTTGGCTGATGGTCCTGAACGATGGACAGTGCGTGCGTGCGCGTGTGTGTGTGTGAATGTTTGTGCTTTTGCGAGAGCTTGGGGAAGATAAGGTTTGAAGGTTACGCTTTTTGTCTAGGATTCTTGGCAGTTCCTGTGCGCGTGTGTGTGTGTGTGTGTTTCGCCTTGATGGGGTTGTCGCGGGTTGAACGTGAAATGGGAAGTAATGGGAAAGGCAACTGGCGAAAGTTTCACGTTTCCGATCCAAGCTGAAGAAGCCCGTCCCATTAGACGATCGCCACCGAGGACGCAAAGTGGAGACCATTGTGCTGTTGATCCTGATGAAATAAAACCCCCGAACGGAAGGACACAACAGAGGGGGAAGGTACACAGGAAAAAAAACAAACCCGAAAAGAAAAACACAACAAAAAGGGAAAAATGGGGAGTGAAGCGGGTGAACAGAGCGCGCCAACCGTACAAGCCAACTTACCAGAGAATGGTCAAAGTTTACCGGAAGATGAGAAACAGAAACACCAACCGCGTGACATTTCGTTGGGAGAGGATGGTAAAGGGAGGGAGCGGAAGGCTTGACTGGGGACGCGTCGTTACGTTTTATTGGCGCCCAATGGGTTATGGCTGGGTGTTGTAAATAAAAACTAATGGCATTATTACACCAGCAAATTGTGGTGGAGCGTAATTACGGCACCGTTTGGGTGGGCGGAGATGGGTCACGCATTTTGGGTGGCCGCTTTCGGGGAGGGAACGGATGCGCATTTACAAGCGAAATTCTTCATCTCAAAACATGACCATTCCCTATGCGATGGTGGCATGTAAACCTGTGGAACGAAGAGCGCAGTTTTTTTAAGGTGTTTCTGGACAACTGGGACCACTGTGGTGGGTGGTATTTGTGAGGGATCGCGGGGGGAAGGGTTGTTAATTCCGGTGTGTTATCTGGCCAATCTTCCCGTGGCCAGACGATGAGGTGACACAGCACATTGGGATCAACACGAAAGCAGTTTTGGAAGCAGGTTTTGGAGGGAGTTTCAAACATCACAGAAAATGTTTGTTGTTTTATTCCGAAATATTGTTTGAAGAATAATAAAATCATTTATAAGAGAATGATAATGTATTTATGAGAGCAACAATGTTTTGATTTGGAACCAAATATTTTAAAATAGTTATCAATAATTGGTTCGCTTAAATAACATATTGAAATGCTTAGTTTTTTTTTAACTGGGAACGACCTCCTCTAATTCTGTCCGGTAAACTTCACTCGGTTCCATAGTTCCTCGCACACTCATCAACGAAGAAACCGTGGAGACGCACGTCTCGCTAAAGCCAACCTTAACGAAACCGAGTGACCCCGATTGTACCCTCTCTGAACGGCTAGAACCCTGAAACGGCCCCCGGTTAAAGGCTGGGAGCCATTTTCAAAAGTACAATTCATTTCCGAATGAGGCGTTGCGCGTAATTGGGACGGACGAACGCCACCGGGATCGGCCCGCCACAATAACGAACGTACGTGACATTTGTGTGGTCTTAACTTTTATTTATAGACCCGGCCCTAACTCCCACTGCCCGCCAGCTTCCCCGAGCGCACCGAGCAAAGGCGCGGCCAGAATGCTTAACCCTTTCAATGTCGATTGCATTCTCCGTCCCGGGATGCCGCGGCCGGCAGCGAGGGCAGATGATACAAACTAATAACGCGACCACGATAAAGCAATCAAGAAATGATATTGAACTATAACAAGATTTTATGGTGTTGAGGCAAGTAATGAAATCTGCTAATGGTAGTAAAACCGTTCCAAGCGCGGTGCTGTCGCTGGGACGTGCTTGTAGCGTGCGCCATTGCAAGTCGTAACTAGAGGTTTTTTTTTGCTTTGTTTTCCTGCCCCACGTTGCGGGGTTTTGCAATTCGCGAGAATAACGTCTAGATTTAACGGCGCTAAAGCCGGTTGTTCGTAGCTCGTTCGCAGGCAATTTGGTGGATTGGAATGCATTATGTCGGCGAATGTTTGCTATCCAAAATGGTTGCTTTAAATGTTGCTTTTTATGGTTGTTATGTTGCCGCTGGAAACAATCGCCATCAGTTTACTAAAACAAATGTTTCATGAATCAATATATACGTACGTGTTCGATCGATTCCAAAACTCATATTTGAAGATTTTTGAAAGAAAAATTTAACCCATTCTCCGAAAACCTGCCTTTGCTGCTTAAATGTATTCCATGAATGTAGGCCAGTGGGTTTGAAACAGTTATCTTGATTAGCCCATTCACTGACGAAAATAAATTCTCATTCGCGATCTTTCTTGAGCACTGTTTCGCGTGGCTACCCTCTTATCCTAATTTTGGAGTAAATTTTCCACCTCCTATTATACGTATATATCGGAAAACGAAACGAAAAAAAAGAGTTTTCAAAGCAACCTTTCAAAAGAAACATATCTTAGGGCAGCATAAGGAGTTGGTGGAGACACAGTTACACCCAGAAACCTGTTTTGAACTTCGATGACAGTGGCTGTATTTTCAGTTTCATATCGCTCGGCTGGCTTAAAATTATCCTAAAAATATCCTATAATTATCCTTCGCGCACTGGAAGCAGTAAAGGTTAATATTTTGATTCGATAAACCTCCACAAACAATACTTTTCTTTAAACTTTTCGAACCAAGCCTTCTTCTTTTATATTACCCTCACGCTACCGAGTCACTACGGAAAGAATGCTCTCGGAGGATGCTCTCCCAAGCTTTTATCTTTCATCGCCTTTAATTTATTCCCACCAAATGGCAAACCGTCGGTAGCGAACCAACGGTAAAAAGGTGAAACCTTCCCCGGAAGCGGCAAGCGGGAGGCATGCGAAATTTACATGTCGCAAATAAAAGTCACCCTAACGTTGCGTGCACACAACCACGCATACCACGTGTGCTCCACGCGTGGAAATAAAACTTCGCTAAAATGCTTTCAGTCTTTTCTGTATGCCTCTATATGTTGCTGCTACCAGCCCGATTAACTCTTATCGCAGCTCAACAATCACGCAACGAGTCTGTCGAATTCGAATTCAACCTACTCGGCAGAAATCGGGGCCGATTGCGATCCGGTGGAGTCGTCTCATAAATTTCTGTACACTCGTCCCACCCCGGCACTTGTAAGGGGGCAAAACGATCAAGCCGGGAATCGAACAGTAGCAACAACAAAAAAGACAAGTACCGATCCCGAACACTCCGACATCATCTAGCCTAGGGAGTGGAAAGTATTCCATTTGCCACGTCGTAGTACACGATCAGGGACATTTATTTTCACTCATCCCTTGCTTTCCAGGTGGGCGTGCGGTGTTCATTTTCACCTCCAACATACATATTCATTGCGCCGTGTGTTCGAAGCGAGGGAGCGAAGGGCGATGGATAGCGAGATCGAGAAATGAATTTAGTACCGGAACTTAGTTGCTTCGTTTCAGTGCTTTTTCACCGGATTACCTTTTTTTTCGCAACTCCCCCTCGTTTTCTCTCGTGTGGTTATTGTACTGCCATGGGAACGTTCTTTAGAGGGTTCGCGAATTTTTCTTCCCTCTCCCCGGACCATTCCACCGCCAACACTAGCATTGCGAAGACGGGTGTAACATTCGAAATCAATTTCATTAGCGGCAGAAAACTGGCTGTCGATAAGCTTAATTTGAATTTTTCGCCAAAACGGTAATGAATCCCCATGGTTTCGGGAGGGGAATGGAGTGTGATTTTTTTTTCTCTGTGGTTTGCGGCGGTTCTGCCCGCCCAGGTGGGATTTTAAATCTATCGGGATCTGATGTTCTACGTGAGCGGGGATGTTGCTTTCGCCGAGCAGAACGATTCGGTGAAGGATTTTCGTTTCTTGATGAAATTAAATGAAAATGAACCGGAACTTCAAAATGGATTCGGATGTACGTGTACGGATGTTTGTGCGAGCTTGATTGCTTTGCAGCATCACCTCCACCACCACCACCACCACCACCATCGGTGGTGAGCGCTTGTGTAGCTAAAACCGGTGTGCACGGGTCGGGGAATTGGATTCGGGGTCGGGTGGGTTTTGCATTTTCGGGCAAAGACGAGCCACCAAACCCAACATCGAACGAGACGCATAGCACGACCGGGAATCGTTCAATCACTGTAGATTCATTTGCACCAGTATTATCGGCCCGATTGTTACCTCGTGCTTCACCCCCAAGGGATCCCGACAATTTCGGGAATGGTTTTCGATTCGAAACTAAATGAATCCCCAATGAAGATTGAAATGTTGATTCGGGGGCAGGATTTAATTGAACAATGGTAAGAAAAGTTATCATCTTCACCATCATTTCGAAGGATGTTTTGATTGGGTGGTCGTTGGTGAAAAGAATTCATGGAGACGCCTGGTGTTTTGTAAAAACATGTTTGAAAGACAGTTGGAAAAAAATCGAGGTAAGATTCAGTTTTGTATAAAAAATAAATCCATACCATCACTTACTCTTCTCCAACCATCTGCCCCCCCCCCTCCTACCCTCCATTTCAATGACCTTCGAACATAATCGGCCATCTTCACGGGTGCGTTCAGGTGACAACAGAAATGCGTATATTTCATCAAAATTGACACATCGAACGATCTTGATAAAATCAGGCCCAATAAATTTAAATCCCCGATTCCAGTTCCGAATACCTTCCGAGGGGTGTCCCAATCATGTAGACAGACCCTCTCCCGCTCACCATTTCAATGACGTTTTTATGAGTATTGCCATTTTTTGCTACTGCTGTTTCCGATACTGTCACGCTTTCTCTCCAACGATTGCCCCCCTCTCCCCCCTAGCCGTGCGCTCAACTCACGCCTGGTCGATCGAATCGGGTCTCCTTCGGTATGGATCGGGGCAGTTTATTTTTCTTCGTTGTTTTGTTGTTTAAAAAAATTATCCCATCAACGTGGAGAGCATCCAGCGCCAAGCTTCCTACTTCCCAACCACCAAGAGACAAAGGACACGAGAAAGCTTTCAGACAGCGCCCACGTACGAACGGGCGACCGAAGGCGAATCGATGGAATTTCTCAGCAAAATTGTCTCATGTCGTTTAGCAGGCTTTCAAACTTATCATCAAACAAATCCTGCCACTGTCGATGCCTTCTGTATTGGGTACACTCTTTTTATGCTTCCTCGAGCGAACGCGAGAGTGAGAAGAGTTATTTTTTCCATCCAATGCGAACGCTCACGTTGGATGGCGTAGTTGGAAGAAAGTTGCGTCCTCCAGGCCACAACGGTACGGTTTCGTACCTATTGGCACGTACCAGCACACCTCATAAGCGCAGACACCTTTCGGCAGCGAAGGGTTTCGCCCTGCGGCGGGCAAGCAAAATAAAGCGCAGAGGAAGAAAACACGACACGAGATGAAAATCAGAGACAGAAATTTTCTTTCCTCGTAAAAATCTCGACTTACGACGAGGCAACCGAGGAAGCCCCCATCGTTCGTTGTGAAGAGTTTCCTTTACCCTCCCCTCTCCCCCTCTCTGTTCGAGGAAGCATAAGACGAAAGGAAGCAGAAAAAGAACGGGAAAAAGTAAACTTTATTTACACATAAATTCTGCAACTTGCTCCACATTGCTAGCGAGGATTTGCTACCCCTTTTGGGTGAAAGGAAAGACGAGATCGTTCGGGCAAAATAAAATCGCTCCATTTTTCTACCGCGTGTTGCTATGTGCGTACGACCTTTTATGAATGATGACAGTTGGAATGTCTCTGCACAATCGCTTACCCAGTGCGATGTGCGTGTCTTGGCTGAGCATAATTTTATTCGTACCAATTCATCTAACCCAATGACTTTTCGCAACTGTTTGGCACTCGTGTACGTTCACCGTGGAAGCCTGCGTTGTTGCCCGCAATGCCACCGTTGTGGAAACGAGATTTTGGCCTCAGTTTCACCCGGGTGAAACCCGGGGCGTATGCAAAATGCGTCTGGCAATGGCTTGTCTTCACTCAGGTTACACTCTGGCTCACAATAATCGGGTTGAATACATTAAACCGATGGGAACGACCTTTCTCTAGACGGGGGGTTTTGCGAAAATATTCAAATAGCAATAAATCATCATTGGGTGAAAATTATTACTATTTTTCCCCTTACCGAATGTATAGGGGCTAATTGAACTGTTTGTCTAGAGGTACACAATGCTGAACACAAATTTAGTATAAAAATGCCTTTCAGAGCACCTCACAATTCTCCTCACTTTAAAAATGCACTAAAGGATGCATTATTCCTAACCGTTCACGTATTTATCGTCACAAAACACACTATTCGTCCATGCAGAAATCAACTTTCACCTGCGAGAAATCCATAGACACCTGTCACACGTTTATTATTTTCCAATCCGCTTTAAATCCCTTCGTCCCGGGCACTCAGCGCAGCGCTGAAAACGCGCTTGTTAGTTTGCCATTTTAAAAGGATTTTCCACGGTTGTCTTGCTTCCTTGTGCGGCTCACGCACGACACTCACACACTTGCGTACAGAAAACCAATCAGGAAGCTTATTATAGCCTGGGCTGCCTGGGGTTTGAGCCTGCAACAATGTGTGCACGGTGTGAGTGTGGGGCAAACTTCAATCGTTCACTGATTCGAAGGAAATCCCATACACGAGACCAATTCCAGTGAGAAATCCATCAAAAACAAAAGGATACAATAGAAGCAACACGCGCGGACGAGAAACGAGCACAAAAAAACTATAACGAAACCGAAACGAAAGTGTAATGCGGCAGCTGACAGCAGTAGGAAATGATTTGAAAAATCGGCCCAGCACACCGGGGCACGTGTCACACAAGGAGTGAAAGCGGCAAGAAAACATCACCTCTCTCGCCCAGCCGCCCAATCGCACCCACGCACATCCTCCCCCACACGCAGCCATCAACAATCCAGGAAAACGAAAATCGCATTTGTTTGTCAATTTGCTTCGACACGCTATCGCACATCCCGTGGAAAAGCGTTTTCGTAACCGGAAATTGTGTGCGTTCGCTGCGTGTGAGGATGTGTGAAAATGTGTCTGTCTGTTCGCTGTTCGCTCACTCCCGCTGCCTCCGATCGTCCCAACCGAAATGCTCTGACCAACGATTCACCGAAAGTGCTGTCCTCCGAAATGCCGATGGTATTCGACGGAAAAGCGCTGGAATTTTTTTTGTTTTGCTGTTTCATTGCTACCATCAGAAGCTTGTGCCACGATTTGAATTCACCCGGAGAGAGAGAGAGAGGTAGCAAAGATAAGAAAAAAACACAGTGACAGCGGAACCGGAAATGGCATAACCGTGGTTTTTGGTTTCTCAATCGTTTCCAGCGACGCTCCGGCCGCCAGTGCCAGCCGCTGCGGTCGAACGAGGATTCGGTCGATGCTTTTGTTCTGCATTTGACAGCTGCCATTTAACATGCGGGGCCAATCGTGCCTCTTTTTTGTCTCTCATCCTTCCGTCTCCACTCGACGCTGGTCGTGTTGGAAGCGCCATGCAGTTAAGCCCTTTCTGCTGTGCTTTCATCTGTGCCCGTGCGGCTGTGAACGCTTCGCACACACTGATTTGTGTAGGTCGATGAGGTGAGTGAACATCACACTTTCCCTTCCAAAAAGCACCAGAATCGGCCTGAGGGTTTTTTTTGGCAGGTTTGTATGTGTGTGAATGTGCGCTTTTTTGTTCGCTGCTTCCGATTTCCGATCCGTTCACGCACGGTTCGCTCCGCACTGGGGCAAGAAAGAAGAAATGTCGGCGTTTCCAACTTCCCGGCAATGCGGTCATCTGGAACGAAAAGGAAATTTGCGGTGGTTATGAATGGTGCTCGGTGGAATCGAACGGTGTGTGGCGTGAAAGTTGAGCTACCATTCGGCGTCGTTCCACAGCGGTGAAGGCAATTAGATGATGATTTAAGTGATCATTCGCCAACCGGCCAACAGGCTTTATTCCACGGGTAGGCACTTATTTTCCAGCGAGGGCGAGTTATGTACTGCGTGGGGAAGCTTACCGGGCAAGACCTTGTGAGGATTGTTTTTTTCATTTCGCTCCCTTGGACGATGGTTAATATCACGGGCGCAAGATTTACAGGCAAACGTGCCCGAGGTTGTGGTGATTTTGTTCGTCTGACCCGCACCGGTCCGCTGTGTAGCAGTGTACGTGTTCGGATGTTTGTCAATCGCGCGCACGGCCCATTCCACCGAGCACGGTCTAAAGTTTCTTGGTGCCATCCATCTTGGCTAAGAACGTGATTTATCGTAGGTTTATGCAGCGTGCGAGAAGGTCTATTTGGATTCAATTAGATGGAGATGAAGGATTTAGCGTCGATCTTTATGACGATTGTTGTGAGAGATGAGTTGCTTCAACCACAACAGTGCACAAAACAAGGACGAAACAAGATCCGAATAGGTTTTGAAAACAAACGGACGTATTTAACAATCAAAATAATTGTAATTTAGTATGAACCCTAATTTTTTCTTACCTTCAGTCTTATTTTAATGATAAAAATTGTTAATTCATTACGTGTTGCATACATTTTGGCGTAACATTTCAAATCAGCTAAAAGATTTGCAAGCATTTCCTGTATTACGTAATGCATTTCTCTTGTCCTATTCAAGAACGGATGCTTGTTCTTGTCTTGTCCTATTGAAGAATCATGCTTTAAAATATAAACAATTTAAACTCCGTTTTCCAGTAAGCCAGTAAGCATAGTACCAAGATATTGGCAAAGTCAAATATGTTACCAACGTACGAGACCGTTTGAGCACAAACATCGCACAAGTGTACACCACACAACACTCGCCACTCAATATTTCAAACGATTTCATCTTCATCTGAATCGATATTTCAAATATCGATACATTTATTTATTCACCATTCATGGCCAATGCACCTGGCGGCAGATCGGCTGGGTTTCAATCCGTACGATTGCTTCCCGGTACGCCGAGCACTCGCTCTGTCCAGATGATAAACATATTTATTCTCTTCTCCCGATGGTCGTTGTTTATTATAAAACGTCGTCCACAACGACCGCTGGGAGGATCGGAGGGAGGATCGGAGGAGAATATGAAACCAACCATCCGTGCGCCTGACAGGACGAGGCTCAACACTGTCATCATATCTGTTTAACATGACCGTACCATACTACACATACGGCCCCTTGTACGCCTTTCAGCCCGTTTCCGATTCCCATTTCATCCAACGATGGAGGCCGTACGGATGGTTTCGAATAACAAACATTTCCTTCACACCACACCGCTCCCTCCGTTGGCATTGCCTTCAATTTTACAATTTCACTTCAGCACAATTCTCTATCATTACAGCAACCGGCGGGGCTGCTCGCAACAATGGCGTATAATATCCGCCCCGATAAAAGATGCACTCGAGCGCTTTAACCAAACCGTCCAAAACAATAATTTCTGCTAGCTAGAAATAGCTTCCCGGGCGGCTTCCACATAAACAGCTACGTACGAGTTGGAATGTGTGTGTGTGTGTTTGTGTTCGACCTGCCTTTGGATTACGGTTACACTATGGGGTAAAAATGCAGAAAACCGGGTGCTGGCTGTTCTTTACAGCTTCCCTGACCACAACATCCAAATTATGGAAAGGATACTGCTAGGGGCAAGGGAGGAAGGAACGCGGGGTGAAAAATTGGTCCCCAAAAATATGTTAAACCATGGTCACACGACGCAGAGAACATTCAATTGGCATCCCGTCTCCAGGCCGTCCGGTAGCCGGGCCGCCTGAAAGTATGCAGCTGTAATTTGAATAATAAAACGTTCATAATAAAATTATTTTTCGCACTGACACCAACCGTTTAACCTTTCTCGAGGGGAGTCGGCGAACACTAAAACAACCGATTGAGAATTTGGTTTGTCGTTTATTTTAAATTTTACTTCAATGGTACAACATTTTAAAAACATGTTTGAAAATGTATACATTTTCAATAATATCTTTCCCATACAAAATTCCCATACAAATTTAATTCAAAAATATCGTCGGATAAGTGTATTAAAAACGATGCGATACGCTAGAACACAGACACTTTCAAATATCTTCACCTCTTGCCATATAGAAACCAAGCATAACCACAGCCAATGGTTAGATGAATCGTTTGTCCAACGCCGGAAAATGATCACACCGGAAGTGTACATTGTTCCATGCAGAATGACTTCATCCTGGCAGTCAAGGGAAGAAGAAGTTTGCCTGCTTCCGAACTTCACCTAGCCAACGTTGAAAGTGGATTCTTTTGCATCCATTTTTACCAGCCAATGGTGGTAGTGCTGCTGGTGCTGGTCAGTGAAGCGGTTATGTTTCATTTGGTTCCGTGGCGTCGTATACCAGAACTGCCGGCTCCATTCATACTCTTCGGGGGGAGCTTCGGGGAAAACGGTGGAATTTGTAGTTCTCGGGCTTAGCGCCGGGCTGCTACCGCACTTTAAATATAAATATGCTTCGACCGCAACAGGGTATCCGTGCATCGCATTGGTTTCCTTTGCCCAACTTGGCATTCCTTAACGGGTACGATAAAATAGCTCGCTTCTGTTGAATAAAATCTGTGCAAAATTCGATTTCTTTACCCGTGATGCTGGGCACACAACCACTGCGCCGGAGCTAGTGAACTGAAAGGTTTATTTCCTTCGCTTTCGCCGGCGATGGAGGGCAGGCCGTTAGTAAATCTTGTAGTGCACCTTTTCGTTGTGCCTTTTTTACGGTTCCTCTACCAGCCACAGTTACTGCAAGCAACGTCTATGTGTGTGTTGTGTGAGTAGGTGGTCGTGTTTTCTAAATTTTATAGAAAACGAAACATTGTGTTGAGCTGAGGAAACGAGCATAATCCGCAACCACAACAGAAGATGTCCTTTTCCGGTGCAAACTTTTACAAATAGGAATCGTTTACGAAGAAACCGCACGGAAACGATTGGATGTAGAGAAGGTATCTGAATCGATTTGATTCGATTTGGGAAAAAGTACAGCGTGTTTTGAACAAAAATCAGGATTCCTTTAACATCACACGTGTGTTTGGAAGAATTTCGAATAAAATTTAGAACATCTGTTTTGAAACTTATCATTATTAACTTACCATTTTACATACATTACTATCGCATCGAAATCGTAAAGTATGACAATTGCAGCTAGCAAGGCTTAACATGAGGCTTAAAATAATGAGACCATATTTATACTTTAACCACAATTTCTATGAAAATGTTCATACCATCTCACTCATATATTTAATTTTCTTTAAATTTCACTTCAACCCTTAGCATTGTGCATGTTTTCGAGACCGCCTGTATGCGTCCCGGGCAGCAAAGCATTTTCGTTCCTCCTTGCAAACCTCCTCTAAAGAGCTGCAAATGATCACATAAGTTTCGAAAGCGCAGTGAAGGGTGTTACACTATCAATATTATTTATTCCGCACCGTTTGCACTGCGGAAGATGCTCACGGGCGTCCGTATGAGGTTCTAAAATATGATAGAAATAGAAATAAATTGTGCTCTTCATTCACTCCCCGTTTGCTTTAAAGAGCTGTGATTGCAATAAATTTGCCCCGCTGTGAAATAACATTTCATTTACAGCTATGTGTTGGCGTTTGCGATGTTTCACAGAAGAAAAAAAGAATATGAACGTAACATGAGCCCATAATTTTCCACCTTAAAACACCAACACGCTGTGTGTTTTGCTGCGATTTAATTGCACGCGTTTTCCCCGGCCACCGTCGTTGACGTTGCGGCTTGCCAGCGTGCTGCGATATGGATAAATTTGCTGCTACCACACATCACACTGGCACGAACATGATTTCCGAGCATGTCCGTCCGACACCTACGTACACCCGCTCCGAGCCGGCTTTCGACCAAAGGGTCCAGGGTTCGTTCATCGCTGGAAGGATTTCGGTGGCACCGGTGCAATCACAAATTGAATTTATTCGCGATACATAACTGGATTTATTACAAATGAATGAACCACGGGTTTCAAATTTGTACGACGCCGGCGCACGGAAATTGCGTGGCGTTTACTCATCCACTTCATGGGAGGGGTGGGACGGCGGTTGCGGTGAGCTTGTTTGTGCATCTAGCCTGCTAACGGTGCCTGCTGCGTCTGAGCTTGGCGCGGGTGGCTTGGTACGTGCACGCATTAGTCCCTGGGTGGGCTTAATTCTAAGCGAGCCGGACGATTTCTCACTTTCACTCGGCACGCCCTTTGTCGATGATGCTGCCTGCGTAGCAACGGGAGACAACATTAACGTCACGCAGGGATTTTCGGGTTTGAAGCGAGCAAAATAATACAACATGCTACAGGAAATGTTGCCCACGTGTGTGGCGTTCTCGTGAAACTTCCCGGTTCGTCACAAAACAAATCTCCCCGATTCGATACACAAACACCGGAGCGGGATAAGCATCGTGGACACTCTTTCCATGGTGATGATGCATTGGCAGCAGCGTGATAAGCGAGACGGTGATGGGGATGCTTGAAGGGATGCTTGTGTCCCTGTTATTCCGAAGAGGCAATCTAATTAGCTTCGTTTCGCGATGCACACCCGCAATAAGGCACCATAGAAACATGGTTAATGATGTACGCACACTAATGTGAACCCCACAGTCACCGTGTATTAGTGAGAAACGTGTGTTATTGTAATTTTCACGTGATGAAAATCTCGTTTTATTGCTGTCGCTTGTTGATTTTTTATAATTTTTATCGTAGCAAAAGAAAAATACGCTTCACACGATGAAGCATCCCATCATTAAATTAAACGCAAAACTCATTTCGAGTCCGTGGTTTCGATAAAACCTCTTGATGTGTTGTTTTTTTTTTGTCTCGCCTCCATCATTACGGTTCCACCCTAACCGTATCGCATGGAATTGCAATAAATTGCACCTACCGGTTCGCGTCCGCGTACGATCGCATCCACTCTCGCAAGCAACAAACCCTACCACAGCAGCAGGATGCTTGATTGTGGCCATGCGGTTTTCACTTAATTAGTCTAATGATACAAAATTGCAAAATTGCGTATGTGTATCCGGGCGCTTTACCGTTCCAACGTGATAAAGCGAGCAACGCGCGTATTTTCTTTCTCGCTCGCACGCCTCGCCTGCTCCGTTTGCTCCGGCTTACCTCGAGTGACCAAATTCAATTCACAACACCGGGACCACACACGAGCAGCAAGCGGGCGTGCAGCAGTAAATTAGTGGTTTTTTGTCGGAAAAAACGCGAAGCCGAAAAGTTCAATCGCAAACGTTAATGATGGATTTTAGTGCCGAGCGCATCCTTTCCGCCAGCGTCGGTGGAAACGCGGGACACCGCTTCCAATATGCACTGGGTTTTCGGAATGTAATTGAATTGAGCAGTGCCTTTGCTGGGGATGTGAATGAAACGTACACCGCTGTTTGATGATTTTTTTTCAGTAAACTAATTACTGAACCGATGGGAAATTATTTTCTAGCTTAACGGGTGGATGAGCTTTACTGGCAGCTCGCAACAAAGGTGCGATGCATTTGAGCAACATTTAATAGGATTTCAGATAAATTCATATGAATATTTAATAGGCTTACGAGAAACATAATTTTCAACACATCACATTTGAGCCAAAGCATCTTTAAAACTATCCAAATTTTCTAAAACAAAATCAATCAATAACGGTTGCAATGGAAACTAATCAAACTGATCCTATGCTCATCCTGTAATAATCGACCAAACAAATAAACAGCAGCCAAAGCTCCTGGAAAAGAAAAAGGAATCTTATAACCTAGAATAAAATCACGCACACTATGTTTTTCAGTTTCTTTTTTTTCTCTCTAACTCTCACGCACATATATACTCAAGCGCCTTGCAAATCAGGTATGTCGTCGGGATTGTTGTGCCCGATAAGAACAAGATATCGTTCACAGGCTCATGCTCTCCTACCCGCCAAGCCATCGAGCGGTGTAATCTGCCTTGTTGATCCTTTAGTTGAATCCTTCTATCTGACAGTTTGCTGCTCGTCTCGCACCCGAATCTCAAACTTCCTCGTCCTCGATGGACGCCCTCCGGCCGTGCGTTCCAGCCAGAAAGTTTGTTTTCTTTGAAAATTAATCAGAAAAACATATTTTCATGCATGTAAATTTCCCCTCCACCCTGATACATAATTCATGCGAGCTGCTATTACACGCTTTTCAACGCCCGAGCCGAGGCCCACAAACTGATGGAGGTGTTCGAGCACCATCTCTCCCGCTCTCACTCCTTTCATTTCAACCGTCAGCCGAGCGAAGGGATGCCTCCAACTCAATGAAAGTATTTTATCTCACGCCAGCTCAACGGCGATGAGTGTGCGTCTTAACCCTGCGCCTGTATCCGGTTGCGGGCCGATATTCTGCAAGTTTAAGTTTTGCGCAGACCAGGGAGGGCGGGAAGCTACAAGGGGAGCCCGAGGGAAACAAAAGAAAAAAAAGCACGTGTGTGCATACCGTACTCGGAAACGACTTGTTTTTCTTTTCACCTCACTTTTCACCGGTCGACATCGCCGCTCGGAGCCCGCTGAGGGTACAACAACGCGCCGAAGAAGGAGGCAAATGTTATTTGAGTTTGAGATTGGTGTAACTTAGAACATCAAAAGTAATATTTACACTACCGAGTGCCATTACCACCCATCCTGCCATTCGCTTTCGTCAGTGTATGGGTGTGTTGGGGTGTTTTTTTTTTGTATTTCGTCTACTTCCTTGCTTTCCTCCCTAAATGTTATGCTGCGCCCTTTTCCGTACATGCGAGCGATGGTAAATTTTGAACGCAATTCCTACCCATAATGGGCTGTAAAGCGCGTAAAACAAACCTCGAACGAATCGTAACTACCGTCATCATTGGCGAGGGTGGAAATTTTATTAGTGTTTTTTCGTGGCCTAAAAATGAATATTAAATTCGTCATTTGGAGGAATTTTCCTAGTTTTGCAAACTTTTATTTTTATGCACCTAAATATACTTCCAATCATCTCACTTATGCAGAAAATCCATACTGGAAAGTTTATTTTTCTACTGTCTCATTTGCATGTTCATTTGATGTTGTAAACAATTCCTTTTCCTATTACGGGTGGGAGAGAACCAACAGCGCCGGAAATTGATGTGGTTTTTATGTCGTTCGCTTTATCATTTCATGTCGTTGTCGTCGCGCCATCAAACACACGCAAACACACTCTTCATTACGCTCGCCTATCCGCCCACGTTTCACTGTACTCACGCCCGCGTTAATGCCGTTACGATGATGATGATTTATTCGTGTGCCGCCTTCATGCCATGTCCATGTAAACATCGTTGCGTTGGATATCCTGCTGCGGTTTTCGCAGCTAGCGTCGGTTTCAGTTTCCCAACCCAAAAACACACCTGCCTAATACAGTTTTTAAGATTTCGTTAAATTATGAAACGGAAATGGGCGTACGGGCGAGATCTGGATGGGCGTTAATTGAATCGAGGGTTGAATATGCAGAGCCGTAATTACTAACACGAGTGATTACTGTCAGCGGTACATAGGGGATGACGATTTAATTGGTATAAACAATTTTCCACTCGGAAGCTGTGGAGATTTTGCCTTTACAAATGCATACGCAAGTTGTAATTTGATAGTTTAATGAATTTTACAGTTCAGATTAGTAGAACTTATGTTTAACTATTCACAAAAGGATATAAATTGATTTTAAGGGAAAGTTATGCCTTTTAAATAACCCCAAAATCGTCTAATATTTTTATATTTTATTCTTTCACGAATAACAAGCCTTCTTATAGATGAAGCTATCCTTTTTTCGATGCTTCTTGAATCGTAACCTGCTACCCGTAACCAAAAATATCAAATTCACACTCGACATCCTTTCAGGAAACACGAGCACTTAAGCTCAAACTACACAACGTAAAACAATGATTCTTCACACCGCGACTGACTGAATGTTTATTTTCAATCTTCTAGTGAACAAATTCAAATCATGACACAGTTCCTCCCGACCCCTGACAAATCAAGTGTTTACTTATTCGCTCTTTTTTCAAGCTCATTTCCTATTCATTTCCCGGAGGAGCAAAGAAATTTGCTAAAAATTTCACGTTCCATAGCCAACAACACTCTTCCCCGCCATTATCTAGGACATTCATCAAGCGGCTGCTGCCGCTTTTCGACAGCAATCTCAGCTAGCAAACACTGTCTGAACTGTCTTCAAGCGGACCGCACCATCGTCCCGCGAGAGATACCCGTTTGTTCGTGTCATCGAAAAGAATTGCAAACATAGAGGGACACAAAAACAAGCCTTCATCCCAATCGCTGCAACGTGAAATTGAATACTTCAAGGCCAACCCGGGCCAGGATCGGGTGGCCTCCGATTCATCACTTTGGCAAATCAAACATGCTGCATCAACACTTTACTCGCTGGCCTATCCAGTAGCCTTGATGGTGGTGGTGGTGGTGGTGGTGGTGGTATGGCAAGAATCAAAAGGAACCAAGAACCCCGTCTATCATGCCCTTTGCCATGCGACTTGATCGAAAAATGCTAAAATAACTAACAAACATCTCCAAGACACACACCTAGATCAATCGCCCCGTTCCGTCCGTACCAGCGTTCCAGGAGGGTTGGCTGATCAAAGCAACCTTCGATCCCGGATGCAGAGAGCTGTCAAACTGAAGACGCCAACCCGAAAGCAGCCCATCAAAGCAGCCCGGTCGCATTGGCGAAGAGCGACGGGCGGTAAGGTGGGAAAAAATCTCAAACTTAAATATTTATAAACCTTCAATTTATTCTTTACCTGTGTACCCTTTTCTAGGAGTTTTTTTTTATTTTTCATCCACGTTTCCCTGCCTGTCTGTTTTTGAACTCACACAGCAGAGCACCGGGACGGTTTGCCGAGAGGCTAAAATAGCAACGGCACTGAATTTCCTCACGCCTTCAAGTGGTGCAATACAAACGCTCGCTTCTACACCGTAACCTTATTTATTCCTTCTACTCGGCCCGTTCTACGCTCTGCGACGATTCGCCGTCCTATTTCTCGAGAGCACAGGAAATGGACGAGTTCTAGTGCTGTTTCTCATAAACTCCGGCAGGCCGTCCACCAGATGTTGTGAGGAGGCTGATGCAGCACCGATCAAACACACTATCGAAAGCCCGAGACCCCGGTTGTTTGGAGCGCACGAAGCAGACGGTAGAATGAATTATGGAGAAAATCACTAGCGTGGGGTCTTTCTGCTCGCTACCGGAACCGTTCCAGCCAATTCTTCAGCTGCCGCAGTCGAATCAAATATATATCTTCAATTTTTAAATTGACTCAGGAGTTCAAGGTGGAGAGGTGTGCGCGATGCCTATTTCTCCCTCTTCCAACACTAGCATCGTACAGCGAAAGCAGAAGGAAACTTCTCGCTTTGCCGTCGGTCTTATTTTTATTTCCCCCAGCATCAACATCGCATGGATTGAATCTACACCTCCACCTTCGCAGCCTTCGATAAAATGGCCGCCTGCTAGACACATTAAAACCGTTTGCACTGCTTTACCCTCGTCCACGTTCGGCTAGGGCATCCATGAGGAAGGGTTTCGTGAAGAAAGTGAATTTAGCAAAACAACCTTCCTTCCCTTTGTAGCGTTCGATTCCGAAGGCACCGCAACGTGTGAAAAGTTCGCTCGAAACGGTTGACCGGCTGTCACACCTGTTAACGACCCTGATGGGGGGGGGGGGGGGGAAGAAAACGAGGGAAGCTGAGGGACGTGGAGTGAAAGAAAACTTTTTCAGCAACCCGGTTAAATAAATTATTTATGTTGACGCTCCTTTCGGGTAGGGTTTTTCCTTACACACCACACCACATCCTTTCGCTTCTCCCTTAAGGTGCTTTAGGTTTTATTTTTAGACTTTGAACTATTATAAATAGGAAACGAAAAAAAAAGAATGCAAAAGAAAGGCACAGGTTTTGCTATCGCTATTGCTTAAACGGTTGCCTGCTCGGCTGCCCTAATCGTAATCGGATTATTGTGGGAGAGTTTTATTCAATTAACGGATAATTCGATTACCACGAAGCACGTAATCGAACGGAGAGGTTATTTTGTCATTACATAGGGACTTTCAAAGCGAAGGAGAAGCGATACTCATAGTAAAACAACAATATACTTTAACCATTTAGTATTTTATGAAGACAGGTTTTGGGTTAAGAAAATTTCGACATTTCGAGTGCAAATACACTTTTAAAATATCTTACATTTCTATTTATATTTGGATTCCTAATTTGTACTGGATTCATCATTACATTTAAAAATTAAATATCTTTTTCAAACACTACACATCGTACCGCAAAGCTAACAAACAAAGTTATTAAAACAATATTTTCAAGTACAAATCTTCTTCATTTTTCTAACCAACGAAATTTAACGAAACACAAACATGCTTCCTAATTTCTTGCCTCAACTTTGAGCGTGATTGCAAAGAAGTGCTTCTCCCAAGTTCACGGAAATTACCAACCGCACCGACCGCACGGCAAATCCTTCGCACAAACACGTTAATTGAAAACGAGAGTGTTCCCGAAATTCAAGCGAAAATATTTCAAAAGATTAAAATGTTTTAGGGATTTTTTGTTTTGTTTTTGTTCTTTTCACTGTATGCTTAACGCTGTCTCAGTAATCGAGATAGCTCAACGCTGTACCAGCCCCCGCTCAGTTTGCCTTCACCGGATTGGATGCGGTTAAAATTCAGCCAAACTCACTCACCGACGGCTAATAGCGGGGCGATATTTCATACTATCAAAACGGCTTCATGCTATGCTCTCTATGCAAACGTTGCCCTCACATCCCTCACATCCCTTTTCAATTCGGGTGTTCGGTTCACCTCGTCCGGCCGGCGACACAAAACCGAGCACTTCACGTGGCTTTTTGCTCCGCGCGCCAAAACCCACTGCTAGGTGTGGGCAATGCGGGTCACCAGGTGAAATTTGAGCCTGAAAACCAGGGGCTAGTAGATCCGGAAGGATGACGCAAGGGAGGAGAACGTACAGCGCCGGTCGGAAAATCTATTAATTCCAGCGCTCCTGCTACCGTAGCCGATCAATCATAATCGAATCTCGGAAACCCCTTTTCGGGAGCGGTTGGAAGCAAACGTGCGAGTGTGTGAGAGTGTGACAGAGAGAGAAAGAGAGAGACAGCAATGCCGACCGAAACCGACATGGGTGGCTTTTCCGGATTCGGGACGGAACTGAGGCACGAGCAGGACCGCGAATCACTCTCACCCACACCCATCGCAATATGTATAGCTAACATTTGCGGAAACAATTAACACAGCGATAAAGTTGATTTGTATGACAAGCTTGCACACGCACGTTCTCCCTCCCCCACCCCTTGCCGTACGCCCTTTTCCGGCGGTGACGGTGCGCGTGACGGAGCTTTAACTAAAGTTTGTGTTTCGCACTTGTGTGCCTGTTGGTGTGCGTTATTTGGTGGCTTTGGTAAACGGCTTCAGAAAGCCAGTTCGAATCGATCCAATCCACCACCATTCATCCGGTGCGCGAACCAGCCGTGAAAACCCCCTCAACCCCTACGAAAAGGGAATGCCAAAGCCCACAAGAGGAGTAATTTATACCCATTAAATGTTCGCCGTTTGGAATCTGTGGGATTTGCTGCATTTAACCTACTACCCCGTTTCCGGTGATCCTCGACACACTCGGGGGCGGGGAGCAGGGAAGAGCTCAAAATAACTCAATCCCGAAAGCCCCTGCTTGCCGCGTTTGAAAGACCGCAAGTGCGACTCCAAGCGACCGACGCAGCGTCTTAACCGTCAGCCGGAATTTGGCCTGACGTGACCGAACGCACCGGGCGGCAAAACCGTAAGATTTCGGTCGGTTCCAACGTCTTATACAATAATTTATTGCTGCCATCGGTTGAAGCAGTACATGCCGCCGGTGCAGCCGGGTGGAAGACGGCAAACTTAAAGCCTCACCAGTACATTGTCACACCCCGTGGGGAGGGAGCCTAGCATTGGGAGCTCAGTTTGTACCGGAACCCCACTAGAAAACATCTTCTGGGGATGCAAAATTGTACCACAATCTGTGAGTACTTTCTGCAAAGTGCGATTTTGATTACAAAAAGCCCGCTAGCGCTCCGTTTTCGGTGTGCATGGAATTATTTTGAAACAATACACTCTCGAGCATTTTCAACCGACACCTATTTCCGGAGCGAGCACCGCTTTAAAGCGCACAAACGATCGGACGGTCCATTCCGGTGGGAGCTACTCTGCCTCGGCACCGCTCCATAATGAAAGACTTCCTTCGCGATTAGTCATCCTTTCTCCGGGCTGGCACACTGGAGTAGTTGAAGGAGAGTTTAGTCTTCCCGTCTTTTTTTTTTGTTTCCTCCCCCTGCGTCCCATTCTCTTTCCCCGCTCCGTTAAATTTAATGAGCCAGTTCGGGGTAAATAATGAGTGCAGAATTTATCGTGCAACCGTTTTCCAAAGTGTAATTTGTTATTCGCTCGCAGAAGGAAACGAAACCCGTCGGTCTCGGTCCGGGCGGGACCACCGACCGCCCGTCGAGATTTTACGTCGTACCAAGGACGCACGGTAGGAAAAACCGTGGCAGCAAACCGGTGGTGATTTATGTAATTATTGCGGGAATGCACTCCCCGCGCAGTAGTGAGCGCAGTAAGTGAGTGCTAATCGGGCTTCGCTTGGCATCGCCTTAGATGCTTAGAAGAAAGCACCCCTTGTGGCACTTCATCAGGAGGGCGTGAGCGCGCGCAAGATAGTTACCGATGGGCGAGCGGCCACATGCTTCGATCTAATTACGATCGGCACGAACGCTCGATTGGAGGATGCAGATAAGACCGGGCTACCGGGATTTGGTCTTCCTACCTGACCTCGGTAGGAGTTCGGTGCCGGTAGTGGGGCAGTGGAACAAAATTGAATGTTTGCTAAAGATGATATCGGACGAGAAGCTACAGTGTGTGGTGGGAGCTTAGCTGCACCACTTAATTAAAGGCATGCAGACAAACGTAATTATTCTTCCTTTAGTCTTAGTTTAACGAATTTACATCACAATTGCAGCAAGGCAGTTAAAAAAGTGCTTCTCTTGCTTCGAAATTGTTATTATATAATGCACGTAGCATACATTTAGGGGTATTTGCTTACATAGCTGGTTTATAATTTATTCAGAAAAAATTGGGTTGGTAGATTTTTCCGAAAAATCATAATTTTCTTAAAGTTTCGTGAAAATACTTCCTCCTCCATTATTAAACAAGAGTTTATGTCAAATATATTGTCTAACCCAAATGTCATGAGCAGATTCTAATTTGGAAAGCACTGTAGATATAAAAAAAAAACAAAAATTCCACTCCGGTGCGCTTTTCTGCCTGCCCCAACCATGAACAGTAACAGTAACAAACTTCCCATTCACACCGAGTGCACAATTTGTCCGAAATCGCATACCGATAATCGCTTTATCGCACTGTGAGCAATCTGCCCTCTCCCCTACCCGACCAATAAAAACGGGCTCCGGATTCCCGTTACTGTGAAATTGAATTGCGGAACAGCTTAAGCACGATAAATTACATTCGACCAGCTCCTGCCGCAGACAGGCCGGTGTGGCCCAAACACCGGAAGGATGCGAAACCCGGTACCAGCGTCGTGCCATCGGTTTCTTATCCCTTGCCCGAGACGATGCAAATGGCGCACGAAAATGCTCATTTGCAACTGCCAAAAATTGCGTTTTCTAAAGGCAGTTCAGTTCCATCCTAGTCGTAATCGTACTTTGTAGAAGCTCAAGTCTTCCAAGTCAGCAGCGCGCACAGACACACACGCACACACAGAGACACTGTAAAAAGGAAGAGCAATAAAAAAGTTTCACCCAACCGACGGTTCAGGGGAATGTGTTCGCATATGTCGCACCGGACGCACCGGACTGACAGACTCTGGGGTGGCGACCTACCACGACCTTGGCCAGCTGCCGGTTTCCCGGTGAAACGGCTATAACCCATTAAAAACGAGCCCCATCCCACCTCACGCCGATAAGCCCATAAAGCTTCGGGGAAGCCGAGCACCGGCATTCGATGGTTACGGGGAGACTTTCGGCATTTCGATCATTTTTCGCCATAAATCTAGTGTTAATGTTCCTGTTTATGGGGTCAGTCCTAGTGCGAGCGAACCATCCGCTCCCGTCCCCACTGGGTTCTAGGTGATTCCGTAGTGCTCCATCCAACAACATATCGCACACGAACCATACGGCAAACGGCGGCACCTCGCTGGGTACCTTGTCTCAGCCGCTGGAGATTTCCATTGGATTTTAAGCATAAATCACACAACTTTCCAACCCTGCCACAAAACCGCTTCATAGCTAATCCTTAAACAGGTCACCCTTTGGTTTGGAGGGAAGGGTTTGGTTCTAGCTCTCTCTCTCACACACACACACACATGCACACACTCCTACAGGGTGAAAACATGGAGAAAAATCTACCAAAAAAACAAACAAAACCCCTTTCGGGCGCTTCACGCGTATCGAATCCGGAAGCGCAATCCCGGATCCGGTTCCGGAAACCTTCAACTCAAACTCGGCAGACGCAACCAGACGTTCTAACTCGCTAAACTCTAATCCGTCGCGCCCATCCACGCCTTCACTTTACCCCGTTTTTTTTTTTTTTTGTTTTAAGCCGTTCTGCCAGCCAGCGTAAATGTTTAACAAGAACAATAAACCATACATTTTCCTCACGCCTTTGCTGCTTCAGCGAAAATTTATCACCACCGAATGATGGATATTTATGGATTAAACTTTTGCTTCCCTCTCGACCCCGGGTTTTGACTTTGGTGTCGCCCGCGAAACGCACACCATCGTCATGTGCGCCTGTGTTTATGCGTTGCTTGCTTTTATTTGCTGTATCTCACTCTCTCGCTCACACTCTATCTCTTTTACTTCACCCGCTGCACACGACGTCCGCTGCAGTGGTTGCTTTGTTTTCGCTTTTTCAAGAAGCGAGCACAATTTTTCCTCATTACCTCGTTATCCCTCGCGTTGTTTGAATTGGCTCCCGCTTTTCCACAAACCTCCAAATTGGCAAGTAAAACACCAATTTCTCATTGTCTCTCGCTGCTCGTTTTCAATTATCGTCTATTTGTGGCAGGGCAACACTTTCCCGCTCGCAATTGAACCCCGTGCAAGACAAATAAATCGTGTAACGAAGACCGCTCCAACACCCCGTAACCTCACGGTGTGAAATGCATAATCAACAATTCCGTGACTTCCGCGCATAAAGAAACCGTCGTCCCGCTTCGGGGAAGTGTCCGTGGCATCGGCGGAAGCGATGATTTGATTGCGGCATTAGCTTCGTTAACAATTCAACCGACATCCTTCAGCCGTTGCGTTCGTGCCCTTCTTACTCCGTTTGCTTGCCGATAATGTTCCAATATCCTGTTCGCCGGAGCGGGAAATCTATTTCCCGCCCGTTGTTTCAACGCCACACATCGCTGAGTGATTTTTGAAGGCTGTCAAATGCGAAACACCACGTGTGCTGACGTCAAAACATTCGTGCGGTTCCGCACGGAAGCGGCGGAATCGTACAGACGGACATTACGGCACGCTAAAGCCGACTTTTTCCACTTACACAACATTGCTTCCCGCTCGAACGGCGAACGGGGATGATAAAATACGTGACCGGAATCAAGTGAAACGCCTCTTTTATTCATCTCCCTTATCCCGCGCTGTAAAATTTAGTACCAGCACTTCCACTGGCCGAACGCTACGAACACGAACGCTTCCAATGATAACTGATTATAAATGAGATTATTTTCCATCGCCAGTAGTCGCTCGGCAGCGCGGTGTGGGGAGGAAAAAAAGGTGGAAACTTAAACCGGCTCGTTGTGCTAAATAACACACAAAAAAACAGCACCATTGCATCCATCGGTCGGCAGCAACCCCTTTTCAACGGTTGTCTCGTTATGAATGACACTTTTCAATCTCCCAACACGCCACGCGCTTAATGTTTATTGTTATGATTTTAATTTGATTCGTCGCTTTTTATGAGTCGTTAAGATAATGGAAGATGATTGGAATCCTTTGCACCCGGGGCGCCCTGTTGGCTAAGCCAACTGCCCGGTCCGAGCAGGCGATTTTCTCGGACCGAACCGTAATCGTAGTAAGCGTTTTTCTTAATGAGCTCCAGAGCACCGAACAACCGAATCGGATTTACTATCTCGAACGCAACAGAAAGCTCAGCGTCTGCAGCGAAGGTACGAAGCGTAGCTCATCATCGCGTAAATGGTTGTTTGTAAAAGTGTATCAAATCAGTGCCCCATCGAGGTGTGGGTTAATCGTAATGGGGTTGGGCAAGGTGGGCTGACGTTGCCACTTCTACCTGAGCCAACTTTCACCGGCGCTCAAAGCTACGGTGACCGAATCGAGCGACCGTGTAATCTATTTAATGTTTGCTACCACTACGAAATAGCGACCCTTGTGCTAGGCAGGCGGTCATCGGAAACTTTGCGATATTGCGATCGATTCGGAGCGCTAGTTTGGTGGACTAATCGAAACCCCTCCAAACGAAATAGACTACTCATTATTTTTGTCCCAACCAAACACTGTGGCCGTCAAATTCGATCATTTCAACTTCTGATGACCGGAGATTAATTTTAATGCGATGGATCATGGCCCTTTTTGTTCATTTTTAAACTCAATAGATAGATTGTGCATCAATTCCCCATGAATCTGAAGTTTTATGGTTAGAGAAGCAGCAGGCCATGGAAACATCACTATTCGTAATGGAGACGCCTGGTAGTTTTCAAAATCGCACAAATCTTGTAACGCTTTTTTACGCGTTCCGTTCATTAACTAATTATTCCAACCGATAGTTCCCATCGCTACAATCGATCGTTTCTCTGTAAGTGTAACTTTTTCCTCTCCCTTGGGCTTGGGTTGAGAATTTCCATTATTCAAATTGCAAAATCTATCCATAACGTAATCTTCGTCTGGTAATCCAACGGAGCTACATAAGCGAGATCGAGCAGAAATTAACAAGCGAACTTGTGGCACACACATGCATGTACGATAAAGCGGATTCGAGAGAGGATTGAGTTTTCCCACAACCACAAAGCTTGCGGTTGTGTGCGGTGCATGCAATGCCGAAGTCAAGCGAAGCGTGACCCATTTTACTATAAGATAGGGATCATACGCTTGTTCCACTCGGTGTGCGGAAGCTTAAGCGAGTGCATACTCATAGCTTCACTCTTTTTCTCTTTTCCTCACACACACACGAATACATACACTGATGAATGTCTCCTTTAAATCGTGTGCTGCTGATTTAGTTTCTACTTCCACGCGCCAAATTCGACAGACGTCCGTGGTAACGCCAAAAACTTCGCGTTCGCTTGAAAGCTGGTGCAAGAATTTCGAACGAAATGCGCTAAAACTAGTGCAACTCGCTCGCTATGATGAATGGAAACGGAGGCCTGGAAACTAAAGTGCTGCACTTTCACCCGCCACACCCGCGCCGTCGGGGAGGGGTAAAAAGCACTGCAAACAGTTAAACTCCATATTCGATAAGTCAAAGTAAACGAACATACACACGCGTAGATGCGCGCTTTGGTTGAGACAAAAACCAGGCAGCTACAGGACACTGCCGGCGCTAGGAAATCCGGGTGCTTGAGATCCGGTTTCGGGAAAGTTTCCACCCAATCGCAACCCGCAAACCCGCAGCAACCGGAAGACGCCGAGACCGAGAGCGAGCGAGAAGCGATGGCTGGCCGGAAGGAAGCAGCGAATAAAATATTCCCTCTATGTTTTACAAGTTTTTCGCCCACGGTCGAACAGGCGCTCACATACACCAATGCACATATACGCTCGAAAAATGTTCTGGTAATTCGTTCATTTCACACAGCGCCTGTCGGGTAGGACGTCGTCTGCATCGCGGAACACCGCAGACGGTTGGGTGATTGGGTGCTGAAAAACGTCGAAAATGTGGCCACCATGCATCGGGTTGTCGGAATCGATGTTGCCGTGGAAGCTGCTTGAGGAAACATGCATCGTGCATGCATCGGTCTTTCTGGGAGTCGTTTGAAGAAAGTAAGCAGCACGGGTTGCTGCTATCACCGACGTGATAATTTATCCGAGACGATACTGTTGAAGGGTTTTTGGATTGGGAAATGTGTAACACGGTGAAAGTAACAGATTTTTCTGTTACCATTTTCAATAGCTAAAATATTGCACATGGGTTTTCTACACAAATTAATTTATACTCTCCAGACATTTATAAATGATGATTGATAAAGAAGAATTGTTCATTTTTCCTCAACATAAGTAAATATGCAACGAAAATAGTTTCAAAAGATTAAAATTACCGAGCGAATATTCTATGCATCAATCAACAAATCACAAGCAATTAACTCGTTTTAAGCATAATTGTTTCATGCTCATTAAAAATCAATTGCATCACCTCAAATTTCAACATCGCCCACACATGGACGAAGCCACCCGTCCGACCGACCGTGGGCTGTCCATTTCGAACCTGAACCCAAATCAAAACCGACCGAATAACCCTAGCCCCTTCCACCCGAAAAAGAATCCAAAAACGGCCGGAAAAGGATTTCTTCCTGCTGCAAGATAAATTATTTTCATTTATTTCCTGTTGATTTATGCGCCGAAATAAATATAAACAAAAGCGCTTCACGCTCGACGAGCATTTTTATGATTTTGAGGGCCGCTTCAATTTGGTCTTCGCGCTTCACTCGCATAAAACCGGAGAAACATCTGGCCAGTCGGGGATGGGTCATTTCTCGGGCATGATGATCTTTTCACTCATTCTCCCGTTTCACCCCAAAAGCCAACGCCAATTTTCGAGTGTGTGATGCATCGTTAGTACGCGTGTGTAGCTCGTTTGTGTTACTACGTACAGGCTCATTGCATCAACGTCGACTGCAGCGCTAAGAGGCAGACAGACGGGACCGAGCGAGAGTAATGTGTCGAGTGGTTTGCACTGATTTTTTCCACCCATCCAAAACCGCCCCAATCGAGGACTACTTTGATGGTCATGATGATGGTGCTAAAGAGAGGAATGGGGAGAGTAGCGACAAAAACAAACAAAAAAATCAACCCACAGTACACAGTCATCGCCGAAAAATACACATTACGCGCGGCGCAAACCTTCAAACAAAAGCGGGCCCGTGATTTATTGTAATGTGCGGTATTTTTAACGTTCGTTAATAGGACGGAAAAAGAACAGTGAGGCAAACGACGGGGGGAAAAACAGCGACCATTGCGACACACCCCAAAACGACAGCATCGAGTGTTGGAGCGAAAACCGGCCATTGATTCAACGGCCCACACAAAGCCAAAGCCCGGGCGGGAAGTGGGGGGAGGGTTCTGGTGGGCGCCAAGCGAGAATTAACATCCTCGGGAAGGAAAAAGTGGCCCCCGCCGAGGGGTGAAAGCTGTGCGGCCGACCATTTAATGCTTCGTGGGGGAGGTTTTATTTTCATGTTTTGATTCAAACTGCCCGCCTCCCTCTTTTTTCGTTTTCAATGAAAACATGACCATTTTTTCGCTCAATCCCTGGTCAACGGCGGAAATTCGACCGAACTGAGCTAAAAAAACCAAAAAATAAAAGGAAGGGGAAAACACTGCCGTCCGTACGCCCCGGCAATGGGAGTGCGCTGCAATAATATAAACTGCAAAAAGCGAAAATGCAGCAGAGCGGCAGGGTGGAAAGAGTTGGAAACCAACGCTCGTGTTTCCACTGAAATTCGGAATTCGCATTAAATCGTGCTAGTTGTATGAAGATTTACTGTTGAAATGTAAGCCGAAAGTGAAACTTTTCAAATTTGACGTCAAAGTTAATCGTTTTTCCAGTTTGGAAAAAAAAACAATGTAACGCCCTTTAGAAGCTACGGTTGCCCGTAAAATGCTTCTTAAACAGCAACCGTACATTTATTTCAAGCTGGCTGCGTTTCTTTCGAAACTAACTTTATGGGCCCGCCCAAAAGTATGCAAGACTCATGACAAACGATTTCCTGGGATCTTTTCTGTTGAATTATTCGTCCACTATTAGTACATAAAATCTACTCTAATCTAAAATCTACTAATTTCACTACAGTCATCAGCATAACCCCATCCTGTAAGGTAGAAGTCAATTTTAATTCATTAATTTCATACTCAAATATTCCATATTCAAAAATCTCGATCATACATGAAGTAATCAAATTTCCATTAAATGTGCTCCTAAAGGAATGGCTGTTGAATTTATCTACATATTTCAGCCTTCCGCACAGCTGGAAGCCCAACCCAACGCTCGTAACGCTGCTGCCGGAATCAATTGTTTCCGCCCTGCGTTTCCACACAAAATCACTACAAATAGAGCCACCCGATGTAAATGCATCATCACAGTGCGGTATAATTTATTCACTCAACCCGGACACTTCCCCCTGGCAGGCAGCGGCACCGGTAGATTGAAATTTAATTCTCAGTTGCATAAATTAACATACACGGATCAACACGTACCACGTGTAGTTACTTCAAAGGCGCGCCGGGCATGTTGCGGAGAAATATGAAACAAACCCACCCGACCCGTCATCGTCGTCGGGCGAGCTGTCGTACGGTGCCGCTATCAAATGTCAATAATCAAAAGCCAGCGGTAGGTTTGCGTGTTTCACTACTTCACCGGACCGACGGAAGGATGATGGCTTCGAGAGAACCCCGAACGGCTCGTTTTCCGTGTCACATGGGTCGCTACGACGGTTTCGTCCGAAATCGTACCGTCCGGAACCGTCCCGTGCGCACCAGTGACAGAAATGAGCAATGAGCGTCCGTCCCTGGGCGTCCGGAGCGCAAAACAATGCCCGACATCTTGCCCGAGCGCGCTGGCAGTAACGCCGGAAAAGCCGGACGTAACACCCGGGATGGGACACAAAGCTTTCGCTACCTTGGGGGTAGCTTACGCGAGACTCCTTAAGGAATTACGGAGAGATGTTTGTCCCTTTCCCTTTTACTTTGCTCCCGTCCTTACCTCGCTCGCTCACCCACGGGCCACTCATGTTAATGTCGGTTGGACAATTAACGTCAAAATTATCCTGTAAATATATATGACAGCAGTCCGGGGCCGGTGCGGTGACATCTTGATGGTGGTGGAGCATCCATTTCGGGACCCGCGGCCAAAGGGACGCACGCCCAGACGGATAAACAGCGGGTAATCCTCAAGGCTCAACAATCAGCCAGCTTAGCGCTGGCAATGATGGCAAGCGATGATAGCGCGGATGTTAATATCCCGAACACCATAAGGACACCCACCGCAAGGAAGTGGAACGGGCTGGTACGACCCAGATTGGTACGTTCATATTAATTAAGTGTACACTACTGCCACTGCCAACGGTGTTAGTAGTGGCTGTAGTGGTGGTAGTGGGGGTAGTAGCTTGCTGGTGCGCGACGCTTCCGCGGAAAAGGGGAGCGAAATTATCCTCTTCACTTGTAATGCAAGTTATTTGCCTGGCTCGTGAGCATCACAAAACACATTGTTCGCTGTTCTGCAGGTGTAGGTGGGTGGATGTATCCCTTTTTTGCTCCCGTGAGCGGCGTGCGAACGGAGATAAGTGATAATAATTTCATTTGCAGCCGTTTAGATGTGTACGATGCGACGGGCCCGGGCTTTGTCGCCACCAGCACCGTCGAGTGGTTTCTTATCCTTCTTTTTCTTTTTTGGCCTGAGGACACTAATTGTGAGCTATTGCCCGAGTGGGTGCGTTGCGTATTCCGTATTCCGGTGAAATACTATCTTCACGCTCGTACGGCACCATTCCACCGAAAGCTGTGTCGGTCGTAAATTCGAAACAATCTACACGTAATTGTGTGTCATTATTTTGTTTTCATGCATTGTGTAATGAACAATAATTTGAATCATTTGAAGATAGTGGTAATGATGTGAAGTAAAAATGTATTGTGAAAAATGTAGCGTAAGTAAATTATTAACTAGTTTCATTTCATTTTTGGCTGGTTTTAGAGCAAAAACTGTGCGCCTAAAAGTATGCACACTTTAAATGTTGGTAGTTTATCTAAAAGATTGAACTGATGAAAATGCTTTATTTTTGTATTACTACGAAACTCTCTCAAACGAAAAAAAAACTCCAGCGAACCATCAAAAGAAACATTCTCGCGATTTACTCGTAATGGAGCACAATTACATTTCTGAAGCACGCTCACTCTTGCCTTCACATTCGCCGAAACGCTCGCACAAGCCGGGCAGCATATTTTAAACAAATTATAAACTTCATAATGGAAGTGCAAAATACGGTCAAGTCGGCGATGGGGCAACTATCCCATCAAACAATCACGCCCGAGCGCGTCGCGACGAAGCTAAGTAACAAGCAAGTAAGTAAGTAAGTAAGTAGGTAAGCAAGTAAAAACGATCATATTTTCTCCCGTTCACTTCTCTGCAATCACTGCTACGAGAGCACGAACCTGTCTTTCTCTTTCATTAAAAATTTGCTGGCAAAAAAAAACGCCCAGACCATCGTACTCGATGGTTTCATAATCCATTTTTCCGTATTTTTCCAGCCACTTGCTACACGGCGCGCTCGGTGACACAAATCCGACGCTTCACGCGGCGAAGGTTGAAAAAGTTGCACGTTATAAAATTAATTAAAATTCCTCACACAAAACGTCAGGCAGCGCGCTCCGGTCAGGTGGTGAAAGTGGTGGAACTAAATTAAAGATCACAACTTTCGGTAGAACGCAACGAGCAAACGATAAGGTGGTCGATAACACCGGCCCGAAGATGGTCGTCGGTTTTATGGATGAAGTGGTTGGTTGATTTCTTTTTCTTTTTTCTTCTTTTGCCCGCCCCCCGAACTTCGAACAGTCTTATCACACGAAACAACAACAAGCTAAGGAGTCATCGGCATTCAATATTCACTTCTTCACTTCACTAAAGACTTCCTATTCACCAGTTAGTTAGTTAGACCAACCGAATATCCTGCTACGCGGCCGGACAATGAAACAAATAATTAAAATCAAAATCATTAACTCCCTCGACACGTTGGAGGGACCATCGTGCCCACCGGCACGAGTCTTTATGGCCAAAGTGCAGGCAGAGATGGCAAAAAATTAATGATCCACGCGATTGGATAAAGTAACCTTCGTGCGACCGTTTCTCCAGCCACGGCGCGCCAAATTGGATGGAACTGCTCGAAGGCAAAATGCAGATGACAGCAGACTGGCCCAAAAGATGACGATAATGATGCCACCCGGTGGTGATGATGAAGATGATTATTATTACCGTTCGATTCCGGCCCTGCTGACGTGACGGTTCCACGGCGGCAGCACTCGGGTGTGCGGCAACGGTGTAGTGGGAATAATCTCTTTCCTTTCGAATTCTTTCCTTTTCTGCTGCTTTCACAACCGCTTCGAGAGCTTTTCGCTCGAGCTTACTTATCTTTTATGCGTTTTAAGTTCGCTTTTTGTTTCTTGTTTTACAGAAAGAATCTCATTTTGCTCACGTTTACTTGCTTCAGATGCCGGTGGAGTTGGGAGGCATATTTTTGGTCTACCTTTTTTCGCTCATTACTAGCGTTTCGGTTCCGGTACGCACTTAAGTGACCCGAACAGAAACGAAATCAAATCGGCCGGCGTTATTTTTCGAAAATGGAGAGAAGTAGGGTTTTTGCTTAGGAAAAAAATCCCATTTTTGCGACGTGCTCAAACACTTCGCTTAATTGTTTCCAACAGCGTAGTAGGCTGGTTTTTGTCGTCAAGTTGAGGAGGGTAACAAGCTATTTTATAAATTTAGAGCTTTCTTTTAGGGCATTTCTATCAACAGCAATGAATTTTTATTTTTTTACATTTAAATTCCACATAATTCTTTTGTAAATGATGAAGCGAATATCAATTCGTATTAATTAATTCATATTATTTATATTAATCTCTGCTTAACAAACGATGATCATGGAATCGATGTTTTTGTTTTAACTTTTTTCCGCCTGAATGTATGTAATTTGTATCACTTTATACTTCTTACCACAAAATCGGCCATTTCAGAACATTTTTTCCTACAAAAAAACTATACCAGAAACAAACTATACCAGAATTCCGAATAGAAATTTGTACAGTTTTTATTTTTAGCTTAATAAACTTTTCCATTACTTTCCATCCTGACAAACCAGAAAAATCCTGTCTCTTTCTCCTAAAAAATAAACTACCCAAAACCATCACACATCCGCAAACCGTACCTTTATACGTATGCGGAAAACTTTCGCCTGGGGAAATTTATTTTTCCGTTTATATTTTTTCAAGCACCTTGTTTTTCTTTATATCACCCGTTCACCGGCGCAGCTCCCGGTGGGCCATTTCAAGCAACGAAAAGGGACCGTCAAAAGCACCTCTCCGCATGGCGTAGTTTTGCTTTCACGCTAGCTGAAATCTTTTTGCGCCATCAAGCGGCCGACAGCCTAAGCGTATGCTTTATGCTCAGTGTGCGGAAAAAAACCTCTGAAAGAAAAACCTGCCTACTGCCTTCATTGCCGCCTGCTTCGCAAAACGAAGGCTTTCTTCACGCCTGGAGAGACAAGGGAAGTGATTCGATGGCAGCCAAAAAAAAATAAGAAAAACATTCCTTTCTCCCCTTCTCCTGACCTTCCTGAAAGCCCAATCCCGGAAAACGGCCAAAACTAAGACCTTCCGGTCGGATCGGACCGAGTCCCGGGATTGGTCGTGGCAATGGAATGGAATGGTTGGCAGAAAGTTTTAGCCACCCGCCTTGTGTTTCTATCGCGACGCGGGTGGCTGCCTTTTGCTGGGTGCTCTCTAAAAAGACAGTACAGTCAAAAACGAACACATGCCGGCACGTTCCGAGCCCGTCAGCGTCACCGAAAAAGGGAGATGAGATGGATTCGGAGTGAAAGTTTTTGCTCTGCAAATGAATGAACGAGTTCAAGCGGACGGCTGGGATTGGGGCGGGTAGAGTTTCACGCGCGCTTCCGAGACGCGTTTCGTATCGTGCACTGGTATTTTTTTCTTCTTTTTCTCCCTCACAAAACCACTCATTGTGCACTGATAATGGAACCGTTGATGCTGGTGGAGATCCTCCGCAAACCGGTCCGCCGAAATGATCCCCGGAATCGGTTCACGAACCCATCAGAAGCACGCCCGGATGTGCCCGGAAGCGTTCCGGCTAAGGAAGTTGAAGCCAGTAAATGAAGTGATCGGATTATTAGCTTTCCAACCGATACATGTGATACGGCGCAATGGGGAGGGAGCACGCAGCAGAAGAAGAAAAAACACGCTCATTTCGACCGGGTGCGGCGAGGAATTCTTGATTTCCTCATCGTGTTTCCGATTTTTCGTCCGTCTCACTTTCATCTCCGTTCCGCTTCGCTACAGGCGGTGATATTTGTTTGCCAGTGGGGGTTTTGCTCCGGAGACCGGAAAAAGCGGGCCAAACACGGCCTAGATTCGTGTTCCTTTTTTTCTTTTTGGTCTTCCTGCCTCCATCTGTGCGGCTCGGAACTGTGTCACTTCATGAATGATCATCGGAAAAGTTACATGATAAGCTCGGCGCTAGGTTGGGTGGTTCGTTTTCCTACTTTTCTTTTGCCTACCCAGCTTTGCGCCCACGACTCGCAAGAAAGGAAGTACCACGAGATCTTAGACAAATCAGCCCGGATGGAAAGTTGTGCAGTTTGAGGCAAAGTTTGTAGTTGGGGTTTATTATTCACCAGCTCGCGGGATTGCTTCTGCGCCGCGACCTGCCCAACCGAAAAACCCCAGCGCCAGTTGTTACCACAATATCACGAGATGATCCGCGTTTATTAAATCGAAAAAGTTGCAATAATAGGTTATGGTTGAATGGGGTGTTTGGTTTTAGCGCCACTTCGTTTACCTGTAGTGGTGCAACGACGTGTCGCGTAATCACGTTTGTAAAAGTGATTTTACGGTGGGAAATATGAAGCAGCAGGAGCCAGAACCTTATTAAATTTTGTTCAATATGTTTTGACTTCTATCGACCTCACTTCAAAAGCCCCATACTATTCAGCACACAAAAGCTCTAGTACAAAAAACTTACATTAATATTATCAGCAAGCTTCCTTTACACTATTTACTGAACCGAATTTCGAACTCCATTTTTTGCCCCTTTTTTGTGACAATAAAATGACCGTTAATTATCCTAAGAGGTCTATTTTAATGGGCACTAATCATTGCCTATTTTAACTCAGCAGAAGAGTATACGATTTGTGTTCTTTCAAACGTACCAACCACCCACTCGGCATGTAAAACCACGGTCTCTATTAATCGTGAGTTGCCCTTTTCGGTAATGGACACGGAATGGCTAGTACCTGGTACTGAAGAGTCGCCGGCAATTAGTCCGTCCGGAATCTAATCCTTTTTAAATTTCCAACCATTCTAAAGTCGTAAAAGAAGTTAAAGTTATACGCAGCTTCACCATTCACCTCACTCGGACGCTGCATTTCGGTAACGTTTCGATTCGGTCTCTAAAGGAAACGGACCCCACCTCACCTCCGATGCTCCATAAAAGCTAATCCATTTCGATTAAACATTAATGCGGAGGGTGCAGAAAAAAAAACCCTTTTTTAAAGCAACTCACCGCCTACTGCTGGTAGGGTGGGGTGCATCGAAAAAGGTAGCGAATAAATTGCTCCCTCACCCGGTGCGCGTTTCGGGGCAGGAAAAGGCCGGGCCCCACGTTCGTAATTGTAATTAAATTATTTGCCCATACTCCACCGGCGGTGGGCATCATAAAACCCCGAAAAATTTACCTTCTACCGCTACCGCTACAGCTTTCCCACGCCGCACGGGGTCGATGGGTATGATAATTTTCAATTATAGCTAACCCTTAAAATCTTTTACCCGTAAGTCATCGTCCTAAGTGACGCTGCAATAAAACTGATCACCGACCGGTCGCTGCCTACCTGAAACCGCACGTGCTTCCTGGCCGATCTTATCAGCTATGCATTGGATTACGAAAATGGATTCGCGAGGGTAGATAGCGAAAAAGATAGAGAAAGAGAGAGGAAGAGGAGGAGAACGACCACCATCGTTTTCCATTTCCGAGGTCCACTCTATTCGACCAGAAATTGACTCCGGCAGGCGTTTGAAATGGAAAAATTATGCATGAAAAGGTAAGCAAAACCGTGGCTACCGGCGCCCCGTCCGATGGGCTTCAGTGCCAATGCAAAGGGCACCACCACAATTCACCGTCCGTCCTCTTGCCAACCGAGAAAACGCACTTTCCGCAGCGCAATCTTCACCGGCGTGTCATTCACGGGGTTCCGGATTTCACAGGCTCCCGGTCGTCCCGGGCCGAGATTTGGGCCCGAATTGGGGCCCATCCCTCGTCACGACGCTTCAGAGACTTTGAAAAGAGACGGGAAAAACGGCTGAAACGATTTTTTTCCCCTCGGCGAGATTAATGCAAACAACTAGCGAGAAGATGGAGAAAAAGCAACCGCATCTTGCAAATCATTCCAACGGGAAGTTTACTCACTCGACAGTGAAATGCCAAAGCAAATGAGAAAAGTTGCATATCTCACGATAAAAGTACAATCTCCAGCGCTCCATCAACGGCCGCGAAGGAAGTCGGGAAGCCAACGGTAGGACGGGTGCTGATGCGGGCACTGCGAGCTTAATTTTTCACCGATCACTCAGATTGTGCTTTCGTCGCTGTTTTCCGGGCGGGGACACCGTTTCGTCCTACTACCCCACTCTCACACACTCACACACAGGCACACACTTTGCAGAACGATTATCGCGTCGCTTTTCATTTTCGCCATTTGCAGCTCGTATACGCGGGCTCGAGCGATCGCGCCCGCCACTTTTGCCGCACAATTTTGACACGTAATTTTTCATTTTTAATACGATTTTTATTGAACCCAACTCAAACAAAAGTGCGCGACTCCGCTGCAGACGCCCTGGGGAGCGGGGCTTTTGAAAAATGATAAACCCCATGGCAAGTGTGAGATGCAATAAAACGAAACGAACGAGCACGCAAAAACAAACTCATCCCTTCCGCTCCGGGATAAGCTGGCCCCGTTCCCGGGATAAGTAAATGAGATGCACTGACAATTTTGCGGAGGCAGCAGACGAGAAACGAGAAACAAAAAAAAAAACTTCATAACTCTGTGTTTTGGTCATCCCACAGAGGAAGGATGAGCAAGTATAGTTTGTTTATTTTTTTTTCATCGTTTTAGCATTCCTATTTTAATGTTCTACTTCGCTCTTTACTCTTCCCACCCAACATGAGGTCAAGTGGGGTGTGTTTGCAGCGGGTAAATCCTTCAGCAAATCCGGATCGTTTCTTTTCGCGAGGATAAAAATACACCCCATCACTATAACGCGCGGTAAAGGATTATCAGCTATGGCGGAAGCGCATAGCTGATGTTGGGATGAATTTTTCTCCTTGCGTACTTGAAGGGTGCTTGTTTGCTAGTTCGTTCGAAGGACTCTGGTCTAAGTCTGGTGTTATCAGTGTCGTGGTATAAACATATTCGTTCCATTTTAATCTTTGATATACTTTTTTTTAGTTTTGTATCTAACATTTGCCTAAAAATGTTTAAAAAGAAAGATTTCCTTTAACATATCATCGGTAAATTGTTTTTTTTTTTGCATTTGAGCTCTACAAATTCTTAGTGTATTAGTCAAATAATGGTGCTATAAACTGCTGAAAAGTTCCAATACATTACACGTGCTATAGCACCATCCAATCACTATGGCAGTAAGAAAATGTTTAATTTATAATTATTTTGTTGCTGGTCTTCAATAATAATCTTTTTCTTCCTTATAGGAAATTATTGAAGATTTTGTTGCTCCTAGCTCTGAAAAAGATTATGATTTTACGAGTTTCAAATACAGATTAAAATTACTAATAGATCGTGTAATGCCATCTAGCGGGAAAAGGAAACAACAGATGCATAAAGTAATACTAGAATTCTAGTTAATAAAATATAAGCGGCGGCGAACTGCAAGCATGTTACAAACGTTGCTACCTATTTCTGTACCGTATTATCCGCCATTTCTATTGCTGTCTAATGAGATTACCACATTTCTACGATTTCCACTGTGTGGCAGAGCAGCACACAATAACCGTCCATCCATCTGGGAACACTTAAACTCCTGCAGCAGACGCAGAAACAATTTCTAAAGCACGTTGCAGGATTCGCAAAAAAAATCCCATCTCCAACTCCAACCCAGGGCTATGAAATTCCATCCCAGCAAACTGGCGCAACCCGGAGCAACGCAACACAATAACCCCACAACGGATGCACAGGGTTTCCCTGGCACCCGTGGCTGTATCCTGCACGGAATCTCTGCACCAAATGCAATAAAAACTCCATCGTAATATGCATAAATGCATACGCCTGGAACGGATGTTGCTTCATCAACCTGCTCGCACCTAGTGCACCGGGTGCACCCGGTTCAGGCACCACAAGGCCGGCGAGGTACGGTAAAGTTTAAACAATCAACTTACATCCGGCGACTCGGACACGATCCGGGGCTCGTGTAACAACGCACCATCGACGGTAGTTGACAGTTTTGACCATTACGATGAGTTTGCTGCGAAATGGATATAATATTAATGATTCGCCCGTCGTTCGACAAACTGGTTGTAACTTTTGTTTGGCAAACTTTTCGCTTTCAGCACGGAACCCTTTCAACCGGCACCGAAAGAGAGAGCGAGAATGTAGAAGAGCTGTGCTTATTTATTTAGGATAAAAACACACGACACACGGTTTATTATTCCAGCTTCAGGAGCATTACTCCAAACGACCACTCATCGCCGTGCCGTGTGGATGCTTAAAAACTTGAGCCAAATAACGGATACGCTCCGGACGGCTTACGTTACACCGCACGACTTATCGGTTCGCTTCAGCAACCGTTTGTGACAATATAAATAAAGTAGCGCGTGTCCGTTTGTGTAAATAGACGGACTCATTCGACCGGTCAGTGCCGCCTCTCGTAAAGTTCCTTCCGGAAAAGTGTTTCCCAAGCGTTGAGCAGGGAAGTACACGTAGGAAAACCACGGCCACGTTTGCCGTGGTGCTGATACTCATCAAATCAGCATGGCTACCACATGCACGATTACGAGCCGGTAGCGCAACAGCTTGACATGAAAGTTGATGGGTGTATAGTTCAGAGAAGGTGATGATGGGATGTGTGTTGCCTATGAAGTGGTGAGACACTACTAGGGTTATAGTTTTTTGTGAATTTTGTATAATTCATTTCATGTAAGTACTTGGAAGTTTTAATACAAATCACATAAAATGTGCCAAATTTTTATTTCAGCACGTTGAAATATTTCAATGAAAGAAAAAGTAATCATTCACACGAATGCATACATTTAGGCGCTCTTTTCAATGAACAAAAAAATGTATCGTGTTGGTCATAGCATAAGTTTCTTGCAAACTCTCACCACATTGCGCTGCTTAAGAGCGGCCGAGGCCCAACCCACAACACCACACGATAGTCGCAATCGTCACGAAATCGTCCGCTGCATCGAGCACTGATGTAGCACGAATTCTACTGAAATATGGTATCACTGCAGTATATTTTCTGCAGTTATATTAACCCAGCTGGAGCAGCAGCGGTACCAGCAACAGCAGCAGCAGCAGCAGCAGCACTCATAAACCAAACCGAGCAGTGCCGATGAACCTCGGACCCGGTGGGTTCGTTCCATAAAGCTCACAACTTTTAATCTCACCGCTGCCCGAAAAGGCACTCGCTTGGGCTCGTCGAAATGTATGCTGCGTGTTTTTTCCCCGTCTTCTTCGTCCGTTATTCGGACGTTTCCGGTCTTTCCGGCACTACCTTAACCAACACCCAACTGGCGCACACGTTGCATCCCTCCATTATCCACTCGCTCTCCCCAAAAGCCACGCGCGTCGCTTGCTTCGTTATGAAATCACCATATTTATTACATCTTCAAAATCATCCGGCCTTGAGGAAGAGAGTGCGGGATGAGTTTCTCCTGCCTTTTGGCCAGCAAATGCCCCATGTCGCATGTTGTTGGGTGGAGAAGCGAAACTGAAAATTCTATCCTCCAAGCCACACGCCGTTTCGGCACTCTGGAACAAGCAGCCCGAAATAACCGTTTCACAGGTGCGCTGCAGAGATCAGCACTAGATTGAGACCATATGCGGCAAAGGATGAAACCCTTTGCACCGTACGCACGGTACTGTAAGATACACACGTTCGCGATACACACTTCAAACTGTCACGTTATGGGGTTTTTTCTCCACCTCCTCTCTAGCTACTTCTTATCGTACCGTCCCAAAAAAGGCATTTTCGCCCAAAACCGAAAGGTACGAATGTTACGAGCGACAAATTTTTAATTGCGGCTCATACGTGTGCTGCGCGAAAGCCGTAGTGGTAGTTGTAATTTTTGCGTAGTCCCATTTGCTGTTGGTTCCGAAATTTGTGGTGTTTTTTCTTGTTTTTTTGTGTGTGTGTGTGTGGCCAAAATTTAATGGAGACGCATGGTACCGCATGAACGCTGTATTGCTTTTACTGCATTTTTGTATCGCAGTCAAGGGGAAAACCGCGACTTGACAATGGATTTACTACCGTAGGCATATCTTTCTAGTGTTTGTGGTATTTTGGAAAAAAAATAATTCTGAATCCGTCGTAGAATGCATATGAGCCTGTACAATAATGTTTCTTCACTTTGCTTAGGCGAACAAGTTAATTACTGTGTTGATCATCGGTAATAGGAAATAATTTGCACAATAACTTTTCCAATATCGGTATGAGAGGTATGCAAAATTCATCATAAACATTTCGTATATATTTAACAAAAATGATGAGCATTTTAAATATATTATATTTGTATATTTTACATGCGCCTAAATGTATGCAAACGAAGGCAACGTTTAAACGAAAAAACACTCACTAATGCAAAGAATCGTCTGTTTTTATTTGCAATACTAAAAATGTTTTTAGATAGCACTGTTTTTAGATAGCAAAAGTCTTTACGACACGTTCGGTGACGGTCGTATGGTGAAAATAACACAACATCAACTGCACTAAACAATAAAAGGAAAAAGCCCCATATCAAACAACAAACGGTCCATTGAAAAGAGGCGTTTATGTTGTTCGTTAAAAATAAAGAATATTATGAACCCTTCCCGTGCGGAAGGAAGTAACGTTCTTACTTTATACGGCCCATAATCCTCGCTCGCATGATCTGTTCGTTTGTCGTTATCAATTGAAGCATAAGCGTAAAGTTTTGCACACTTTTCCATTTCGTAGCGCAAGCAATGCGGAATGTGAAACAATGTACGCTCGAACCCCATCCGGAGCAGTTAATATGCCGGATAGTAAGGACCGTACCAATAAAAGCTGCTCCACGCTGGTTCCAAAACAAAAAGAAAATACAAAAATGCCACTCCAATCCAAGATAAGACACGTCGTTACACACCGCGACAGTGGCGATGGGAAGCATCCCTCCACTCGGGATGGACACCTATTCTATTTCTAATGTTGTTTGCCGGCACAAAAAATAAACCCCTTCCATTACAATTGCACAAAGCCAACGGGCACAGTGACTTTCTTATCGCACACACTCCAATCTCGGGCCGAAGGTTGGATGAGGTTTTCGGCTACCTGTGTGCGACGATGGTTCCTCCCGACCGATATAATAATCGAGTCCAGGGGTCGTTTATCGTTCCCACACCGCTCGGTTGCCAGGAAGAAGGATAGCATCATCGTGAGCATTCGGTGGTATAGTTTTAAGGATTAGCCGCCATCCTCCACCCACCGAACCCACGCGCTAAACCCATGTTAGTCGGGTTTATGGGGCTCATTAAACGGTGATTAGTCGGTGCGGAGTATCAGCGAGTGTGGAAACCCAAATTTTCACCCCTCCGTGTTGTGACGCGTTTTTCCATCCCTCAGAGCACGATGGCATAAGAACGTGTTCTAAACATACGGAACGGATTCGTGGGACTCGGTGCTAAAAAACCCGTATCCGTATCCTTCTTTTAATACCTTCCGGTATTTTTTTCACTCTCTCTCACTCTCTGTCCCCTGCACAACCCGTGTGAGTGTTTTTTGACTCCAACCCCACCCGGATAAGACCCTCGTAATCGTGCAGAATGTGATGTGATTTCATTAGTTCGCAAAACGTTCGCTTTCGCTGCCACAAACACACGGTACCGGGACAATTTGCCAACCTTAACCTTCTCAGCCGATCTTCTAACTACCCGGTGTAAACAAGCGCCCTCATCCAGCTCCAAAGACGAAGCCAAAACAAAGCAAGCGGGTGGTAATTAAAATTGCATTTGCGCTTACGAAATCAGCACATGTTAATTAAAATTTCTCCTTCACTTATTTGATTGCACCGCTGCTTTGGTTGTTTTCCACTGTCTCTGCAGCTCGGTCGGACGTGCACACTGCAAACAACTGCAGTCTACGCCTTATCGGTTGTTTTGTCTTTGAAGGTTTCGGTCTGTTGCATACCGACGAGCGAAAATAAAAGCGCAACGAAACAAAATCGCTAAGAAATCGAACCAACCTCCTTCAAGGTTTTGCAGCAAAAATCCCCCTCAAGGTAAGAGCCGCTTAGAGAATGCAATTAAGCGGAAAGAGGGCCAGTGGTGTTCAGCTGAAAAGACAACTGATTATCGCTACAACAATGTAACGCTGCTACCGTTGCGTTCGAAGCGCAAACAACGGGGCACCCTCGAGACGCGTCTTATCCCTTCTAGTCGCATTTATTATTCAATTTTCCGCATTGTCTTTCGTGGTGCCGGGCCGGTGTGCTTTTTTCTGGTCTCATTTGCAGCCCCACTTATGCGAGAATCCAGCAACGAGTGCAAGGAAACGTATTCCAATCATAGCCCTAATGGTTTGTTTTCGCATCATCTGCTCGAACGCGAAAGATGTTATGCTTAATAAGTACCTTCTTAAGGAGTGTTCTCCGTTCCGTTTGTTTCGTTTGGGAAACGGATCGAAAATGCTCGGTGTCAGTATTGGAACGTATGAGAACCTCTTTGCCCTTTTGTGATGCTTTAGTATACCTTTACACAACCATTTCATCTGTGTAAAGTGTTCAATTGCTTACGCGCGAAATTTCCGGCTTCGGTGGTTCGAATTGCATATCTTCAGGCTGATAGACCATTTATTTATTTAAAAACATTATATTATACTCCTTTCATGACCTTTACATTTTCATAGTTGCCTGTACCGCTCGGAAATGGCTTCGACAGTTATTATAGATTACATTAATTATATTTTTGTGAATCAGTAGCTAGCCACCGCAGCTCTCGCGCACTACAAATCTTCATTTGCGCAAGTTCTGTGAATATTGGAATAGCGATAATGATGATTTAATCACCTTTTTCTCCAAAGAATAATAGTTCACTTTAACTAGAGAGAAGTAAGCAGGCCGGTGGTTTCACAAACCGTGCAGCGAACACAAAAGCGCTCGCTCGTTTCATCTTAAAACCATGAAAGCAAATTTGCCTTCATAATGAACGATAAATCGAAATACAACTGCACTAATTGCACTCGTGCAGTACTGCATTACCTCACACATAAGTAAAAAACAAACAACCAACTTATCCCGCTGCAAGATGTTGCACCCTTGAGCGGGAAAAAACGCACCGCCTGCTGCTCTGCTATTTCTTTCATCTCAATTTCCGTTGGCAATGCGCAGGAAACACCGGGAACCGGGAACGGGAGCAAAAATCTGCCGGTGAAAAGTTTGGTGTGCGTGCATAGTCAGCAAGCGCAAGCAGGCAGAAAAATGTTGTCGAGGTAAAAAATAAAAACACCACAAGAAACCTCTGGACCGGACTGGAGCTGGAAAATTTCGTTCGTGAGAATGCGAAAATGAAACGAAACAAACTTAGGGACTGGAGGGAGAGGAGACCAATCCACTGGGTACACCTTTTTGCAGGCACGCTGGCGGCCGGTGATTTCAAATTAAACTTGCTCGTTTAATAATATAACAATTTTTATTCCGCATTGCCACACCGATGCAAGCAGCATCAGAGGTTTCAGCTTCCGCGGTTGTGTATTCTCCATTTAGCTTAGCACTAACTTTTGTTGCGAATTTCCGGTGCACCTAGTACGGTTTTCTTCGCCATCGTTATCATCACCGGGTGGGGGAAAATGTGTTCGTTCTGCGTCGCTTCCATCGGCAAATGTTCTCATCGCCAATCTGATGCTGATCATCTCATTACAGGCTGTTGACGATATAATATCATCTCCCGTCTTCGGAATGGATCCAAACCCGTTCGATAAAGTTTCCGATCGTTAAATAGCCGCTTATTTTAGCCTCACAACATGTTTAAGTGTACGATTTATTTGTTTTTATATCACTGTCTTGAGAGCATAACAGCTGAATATGAAAAAATCTAGCATTGCATAACTTTAGGCGCAATATGATTCGATACACAAACCAGCGTCAAAAGAGGCTAGAAATACAGTATTGTGTATTGTGCTTTTACAGTCTGTTTTAGTTAAAATGTAAAGCAATTGAATGTTAAAAACATAATTTAAACAAAAAAAATAAATAATTCTTACATTTTCCAAACGCGACGACGATCGGAAACGTTTTCGATCGGTTACAGGATAAACCCTCACATATCCAGGTTGCTCCTCAGCAAACAAACTCGTTCGTGTATGTGATTTTCTAGTCAGCAACAGCAAGCGGAAAACTTTTGCTTGCTCTCTCTCTCTCTCTCTCTCTCTCTCTCTCTCTCTCTGTCTCATCTCTCAGATTCTTCACCACAAAACCCTGCTATGCGGCATTGGCATCATTTCTATTATGATCATTTTCATTATCATTATTATTATTATCATTGTTTTTATTTCCATTCCCATCATCACATGGCCATTGCATCGTCACCGCATCGCCCGCGCCACACGTTTGCCATATTACTTTTAGTTCACAACTCTTTCCTTGTGTTATTTTTTTGCGCTGTCGCCTCCGCTTTCTCTCCTCTCCTACCGACATTTTCCCAGCATTAGAGCGTGGCATCACCGATGCAAACTTTTTCGCAACTGCACACTACCCACAGAGCGATGCTTTTTGGTTGGATTTTTTTGTTCCATGCTTTTTTTTCTTCTTTTTTAGTGCTCCCTCCTCAGTTGGAAGAGTTCCGCTGTGAGGTGGGTGGGAAAAAATCATAGCCATACACCTCGCACCGTGCCATACGCGTGCACATTCGATTCAATTACTATTTTATGCATTTCAATTTACTTAATTTCATACTTTGGCCTCCGGGTTTGCACCTCTCGCGCTGGTTGGGGTGATGTTGCAGTGAAGTTTCCTTCGTTTCCTTTTCACTCACGCCGCTTTCATCACGCGAGTGTTGCGAGTTTTTATTCCGTTTTTCACGATTGCGTTGTGAGTTTATGAACAAAAAACGCAATGTATTTTTTGCAAGAGTGCCACCTGTACTTTTAATACATTAGGACATTGCCATTCGTGCTGGAATGTTAGAAAATGGAACGATAAATGGAACTATGAAATAGAATTTGCCTTACGCTGCATTTCCCGTATCCTGTATCTATGCTTCTAGCGTACGAAAGCTATAAAAGTTGTTAGCATTTGTAGTCTTTAATTTACTAGCGTTTCAAAAGTGTCTAAAAGCATAACGATAATGTGAATCTTTTTGATGCATACATTTAGGCGTACATTAAACCCACCACAAATTTAAATATATTTCTCGGATTTCTGGCTCTATCACTATTCGAAGATAGGCCAGTCTATTCTAATTTGTTTTTAAAATACTCGCAAGGTTGCAAATGCAGCCTTAGTGTTTGCAATACGTATTAAATGTTGTTTTATGTTACCAATTATTCACACAGGCGCAGGAGTAATAAAAAATACAATTATTTGTTCAATTCACCACCATAGTGGAACGATTGGAAGCGTTTAACCGCAGCTCACCACAAATCAACATTTAGACCGGTTGCCCTTTTCTAATGCTCACCACACCGTAGTTGGCCATGAAAGCAACCTCGCTCAATCAGCGAACAAATGGTGACAGCAATTTTATTATGACCAACTTAGTTGTTTATTCAATTTTTTTCACCCTCACTCCCGCGTGTGCCATCCGTTCCATCTTTTTATTCCCCATGGAGCATCGTAAAAAAGCACACTTTATGACCCGTCGAGACCATTTTGCGGTGCATTTTGCAGCCGGGCGGTGCGAAATTGTGGCTGCACACGGATGGGATGACGAGCGAAATGGTGAGTCAAAATTTTTAAAATTGTACTCTTAAAAAGCAGACAGAAACGAAAAATCTCACCCCAATTCCGACCGATACACACGGACGGCCGGTGTACGAATGGCCGGCGGGTAGCGCACTGCTCACTAATTAGCCCAATTAGTTTGTTACTTAATTACGGGTCGTGGTCACGGCGTCGCGGTGAACTGCAGCCGGGCGTCAAGCACCGCGTCCGCGTGCATCAATAGGTGGTGACGCTGAATAACGCGCGCAACGAAGTAATGTTTCTGTTGATGAAAACAGGCACAAAAAAGGGGAGTATTTCGCATAACAAAAAATGCATTTTTATGTTCGTTTGAGCGAATTTTCGGTGCACAATCATTCCAACTTAAGCTGGTGCATTGAAACGGAGTACGGTTGTTGTTATTTCTTTTTCTTTTTTAACTCATCGCCCTTCTGTCGCAAACGTGACGAGGAGACATAAATTATATGCTGCACCAATTTACATTTAGCACTTTTACAGCGCATTCTTTGATTGCACACTTGAGTGTGGCGTTTTTTTTTTTTCGTTGAGTTAATCGGTTAAGTCTTCACAAATTATGTAATTAAACCAAGCAAAAAGGGAAATAAATAATTTATTTAGTAATTATTCATAAAAGTTGCAAACTTTGTAACGTCTCATAGTCGTAAAAAAGCATAAAAACAGGGTTCAATAAAAAAAAAAACATTGCATACTTTCAGGCTAAGAGAAGCTGAAATTGAGAAAATTATTCTTCAGGGCTTTCTTAAAAATATAGCAACCTTTGCTATTATCGCGCTTAATAAGAGTCCTTTGCAAGCTTGATTGAATAATGCAACGCTCATTGCTTGGGCTTATGTTATGATCCTATACTTTATGTTCACGGGAAATAAAAAAAAAAAACTATTAGTCTATCGAGTTGTTTTTCCTCTAAAACTAATGTCACCTCTTTTTAAGACAGCGTGCCAGAACGACGGAATCCCAACGAAACTAGCCAACAACTAGCCTCACCTCTCCTTCCCCCTCTTCCATCCGACCGTCGGTGACCATTAAATCATCGCAACTGGAACCATAAAAACGGACAGGAAATGAGCGAACACACGATTATTTTACTGCACTTTCCCCCAATTTGTTCGCGCTTGATTGCATGCACTTATGCTGGATGGATTTATGTCCGTCCGTGTGCCTTTTTATCGCCCAACGACACACACACACACACCAAGGCGCGCGCGACAAACCTGCCGTCAATGACGATGATTATGATGATGCTGATGTTGATACCGATCGTCCATTTCGTCCGTTTGGCGCAACACGAAAGCACGTTCTGCCGATAATTGATGCAATTCGATTGGTTCTGATAGCCGAAACGGTAAGAAAAACATTTTACCCACCCATTGCCTACCGCCGGGCGTAAAATAAATGTCCTTTCCCAGCGGCGGTCGGCGTACCGGGCGATCGCAAACAATCGGCAAACGCGGCCGGCGAGCCTGCGACAATGCGAACTTCCTGCCTGGCGTCGGACGTCGATAACAATGGCACCAACAGTCGGCCCCGAGCGAGAAGGCCAGGCAGCCGAGCAGTTTGCCGATGTGTCGATTGTTGATTTTTATGATATTTTTATAGCAACCACTTCACGCTCCCTGCATCATCATCCCCCAGTCGATCGGGCTTCCTGGTTGGGGAAAACGGTATAGAAAAGCTATCTTCTAATCAACTTTCTGCAACGGAAAGGAATCATTCGCCCTAGAAAGGTTTGAGCGAAAGAAAAAGAGAGAGAGCGAGCGAGATGGTCGAACCAATTTTCTTTCCGATACGAAACATCCCCTGGCAATCCTCCTTCCCGATGCTGCCTACCAAAGAAACAGCAGAACTCATCATTCGGTGTGCTTGGTACGACAAACTTTTCAATGCGATTCGCTGTGTGCTTGTGTGTGTGTGTGTATTTGTGAACCAATCCAACGGAGGAACGCCCGGTAGCAGCAGGCAAAAGGCAACAAATCAATTGGAATATTTTAGTGCGGCTCTCGTTCGCGTTTCGCGTTTCTTTTTTACGATTTGTTTATTTAATTTGTAGCTTCCGGATTGCGTTTTATTTTTCTTGCACCGAAATGTGATTTCTCGGGCCGGTCGCAGGGAGCCTTGGCAATCATTTCGCCGATCGCATCGGAACGCACGCGGAAGCGAGCGAAACGCTTATTGATTTGTTTTTAATTTGTGCATCCTGCCCTCCCTTGCGGAAAAGTTGTCGGTCTGTCTGCGGGAGGAAAAGTTTTTATGAATCATTATGCGAGAGCCAAGTAGCATCATGGAAAGCGATGGACGATAGAGAACGGACCAATAAAAAAGAAAAGAAACACTCTCTCGTAAGTTTCTTTTTCAGATGCTGTTTTACTTTCAGCTTATCGGCACCACCGTTCACGTCACCGTTTGCATTTCCACGCATTTGATTAATTATAGAAACAAATATGCCATGGCAATCAATAGAAACGCGCTTCTTTTTCACGCCCGGCCACACAGTTTTAATTGGATAATTCAATCCGAAAGTTGAGCCGAGATTCGTATGCGAGCAGTTCTAGATTCCGCTGCTGATTGGCTCATTAAAAGGAATGATTATGTTGTTGCGGGCGAATGAACCGCTTCTTGTTATTGAATAACTTTATTTCAAAACTCAATCTATTGTAAATTACATTTGAATCCAACGGGTAGTTCGGTTCAACGGTTCGTCTGAAAATCTCAAAATCAAACAAATTCATCATCCTTACATTTTTCACTGGGAAAGAAGGATGCCCGGATAAACCGGATAACGCAGTTATTATCGTTTCCATGAGTAGGTTTTCTTCATGATGAGCTTTCCACAATATAACTGTTTAGATAGTATTTATTAATCCATTCGGAAGAAAAATTTTACCAAAAAACTACACCATATTAAATACTATACGAATAACATGTTAAAAACTCTATGATTTTCATTTCAACGCAGCTGACAAATGCTTTATTCCGGCTAATCAGCATTAAACTGTCAGTTTTTGCCCAGAGGGAAGCTTCGTGTACGCCATTTGTCAATTGCTATTTCAATGTTTATAATCATTTGTTTATTTTATTTTCCACCAGCACCAAGCTAGCGTTGCATTTACAAAAAGTGTGGAATAAGTGGTCAATAAGTGGTTCTTTTTGTCGCCTACATCACTTGATTCTCGTGTAACAGTGCATCGTTTGTTCGCGCAATAAGTTCGAGCTGCCGTAGCTGTGAAATTAATCACCCAATAATACCCCGACTGTGTCACTGTTTTGCATACGAATGCAATTTTAAGGAATATTTTCGCCTACATAAAGTGTATTTGCGCGCCTTAAAATGTCTCTATCGGCGAATATAAGCGTTGAGGCACCGATAGAGAACCAAATCCAGGAGATTGCGTACGACGGAACGGAGATCTATCAACTGTAAGTAACGCCGCATTCGCCAACCCGGCAAACAACAGCCCCGCCCGGTACTTCTATTCATGTCGTCGTAATTTGCTCTCCTCTCCCTACCTTCGCCTAGCCCACCGACACTTTCGGAGCATCTGGCAAAATGTGCCACCAAGATTGACTTCAGCAAAACCTCGAGTGACATCGACCTGCTGCAGCAGTCCATCAAGAAGGAGGATGAAAAGAAGGAAGAAGAATCAAAAGACCCGAAAGAGCAGTTCCAGTCCAGCCTGTGGCCCTGGGACTCGGTGCGCAACAAGCTGAAGGAGGCACTCACCGAGGTGTGCGTCCTATCGGACGTGCTGAACATCGCGAAGGAAAAGCGCTACATGGTGCTCGATCCGATCCCACAGGAACCCCCGGAAGTAAAGCCGATGGTGCTGGTGTACGCCCGCAAAAAGGCGCTCGCCAGTGCGGCCAACATTCTGCAGAGTGGGGTCGAGCGGCTCAAAGCCGTCCAGAGTGACCAAGGCGTGAATCGCACAAATTCAACCGATTTTCACATTGAGCTGCTGCGGTTGCGACGCAATTGGCGGCTGAAGAAAGTTTCGAACACGATTATCGGCGATTTGAGCTACCGCACGGCCGGGTCGAAGTTTATGCATCCGGGCATGTTCGAGGTGACAAAGGCGGAAGATGAGGAGTCCGGTTCGCCACCGGCAAGCCCGTCCGGTGCGGGTGCCGCCGGCACGGTCGCTTGTCCGAAGATCAACTCCGCGCTGCGTGTGAACGTTCCGACCGAGTTGCAGGGCGTTGCGTTCATAAAGGTGATCACGCAGAAGGACCAGGAGGATCTGTGTACGGCGACGGTCAATATGATGGGTTCGACGCAGCTCGTTCCGCAGGCCGGTGCCTGGCAGCAGACGCTGGAGTACGCGCAGAACGTGCTGTTCTGCAAGGAACTGTTCAATCAGCTCGCCCGGGAAGCGGTTCAGCTGCAGGCACCGATTCCGCATGTTGTGGTTGGCAATCAGATCCGTGCGACGCTGCTGCCGGGCATCCAGCTCATCATCAGCCTGTGCCACTCGACCTCGTCCGACTCGAACAACAGCTCGGAACCGATCAAAGATCACGATCACGTGCTGGAGCACAGTTTGCATCAGCTGTTGCGTGAGTTTCACCACAAAAACACGCACCATCCGTTCCCGCACCCGGCCAGTGGGCCACTGGGCCCCAGCAAGAAGCGTATGCTAGCCGGCCCATCGGCGTACGATCGGCACGAGCTGCTCGAGATGACCAAATCGCAAACGCTGCTCGAGCAGATCATTGCCCAGGCGCAGCACATCTTCACACGGCGCCGGACGCAGTACGTGCTGGACACGGTCGCCCGTGATGTGAAGGATCCGATGATAACGTCACACTGGAACGCCATGAACAGTCCGACGATGTCGTGCGTGAAAATTAACATTACCTCCCACGGTTACGACGCCAACCTGCGCACCTCGCTCGTCATTCACGTGAAGGAACGCTCGCTCAAGTGTATCTGCCGCGATGGACGCATCATGCACATGTCGTACGAGCCGCAGGAACTGCGCGATCTCATCCTCTGCCAGATCAGCCAGCATCAGATCGTGTGTCTGCAGAATCTCGCCAAGTGTATGGCGTGGCAGATTCTTTCCAGCAGCAGCCATCTCGGTATCGGTTCGGTGGAACCGCTGGGAAACGCGAGTTCGTGCGTGTTGGCCTCCCCGAACAGCGATCGATTGATTGCGGTGCAGGTGCGGTGCGATTCGCAGATCGACGTGAAGGTGTACATCGCCCAGAGCCCAGCGAAAGACTTTTTCCCTGGCTCGTTGGTGCAGGGAAGACACTGGGAGCATCTGGGGGGACACTTTAAGGAGGTGAGTGATTGGGGATTTGGCGAGATTCACACAGAATGTAATTCGATTCGATTCCGTTGCAGGTCCGCTTCGACAAGATGGAGGGTAAGAACTTTCACAACAAGATGGAATTTCTCATGGCAAGCCTTACCAGCCAATCGTAGGAGCATTTTGAGCGCCGTGGCACACTTTGACTCATTCTTCCATCATACATACTCTCTTATTGGAATTATTCAACTCGTAACTCATAATACATTTTAAACAATAAAATAATACACTACCATTGCTCTACGGATTTGTTTTATCTTATTTATTGCTCTGATAAATGCATTTTCGGAAAAAAACAATCATGATGATTTAAACGGAAAGTATTATCCATATCTTATCGACTGCATTCAATTTTTGCCGCTAACATTTAAATTAGTGTTTTAGTGTATGTGTATAAGCGTATCACGTTTTCGATCAGTCCCACCAAGCACCCACCCCCATTCACTCGTAGCTATACTTCTCGTCGTACTCCAGCTCGAACAGCAGCTGCTGTATCCGAAGCCGCGCTAGGAGGTTCTTCTTGTTCGGTAACCGGCGCAGAATTGGCGCACAGGACAGGAGAAACCGCTCATCCGGATCCGTAATACCTAACCGGGTGTCTGATTCTTTGGTTTCTTCGCGATTTGGAGGTAAAGGTGCCGGCGCTTGACTTACCGTCGGTGGAGATTCCGATGGTTCCTGAGATGCAGTTGGTGCTGGGGGAACTGGTGGCGGTGGATCGTTCACTGCTGCTTCCGATATTGAATCCAGTTTCGATCGTTTGCAATCGGATTCTTCCATCTGCTCGCTGTTCTCTTTCAGTGTCATTGAGTCATGCAGGTGTTCTTCGCTCCACACGGGAAGATATTCATCCCCGGATTCGGATCGGGCTCTGATTTCAAGCATCGTCGAATTGCTCTCGTACAGTTCTTGATCCGTTTCCTCGTCCGTGGTGGGTTCCACCTGATACCCATCGTTCGGTGCCGGGGTGTACGCGTGCGGGAGATGTCCTTCGTCGTGATTTTCGGTATCTACGAAGTCCTGCTCCGTTAGAGCACCTTCCGTAACTATTGCGCCGGCCGGTAAATCTTCCCCGATAGGTGTGTGCATCACCTGAAACACTTCCTTTCCATCTTGCGTCACGTACGAGACGGTAATCGGACCATCGTACAGTTCTTCGTCGCTCTCGATGCCCAGATAATCGATCTCGTCTCCATTCTCGTCGCATTGGCTGAAGTCATTTATTACGTCGTAATCCCTGCAAAACTTCACACCATAAGTACACCAGTATACAATCCTCCAATCCCTCGCCTTACTAACCCTTTCTGGAAACACAGGTACGGTATCACAAACTCCATCAACCGATAGTGAATCCACGCTTTCCGTTCCTCCTCGTTCTTGAGCCGGATCGTCTTTAATAGCGCGTCACGCATGCTACGCCACCGCTTCTTACACTCCTGCTCGGACAGATTCATCGCCAGCGCAACCTCGCGCCATGCACAGTTCCGTAAACTGATCTTCCGATATTCCTGGTGCAGCGTGTTGTACAGGATGGGCCGCTTTTTGATCTCGTGTACAAACTCCGATACGTTTACCTTCACGTACTGGCGTTTTGATGGCATACCCGAAGCAGTGTAATGCAGTTCATTTCTATCGACCATTATGCGATACTTTTTCGATGGTAAATTCACTGGGTATTGCACTTTCTGTAACATTTTTAACCGGGAATCGGCTCCGAAAATTGCACGTGAATTGCAACGCCAACCCAATAAAAACCCAAATAAATCCAACAAAAAAAAGATGCAAATGCTGCTGTCAAACACGTCAGGACCGCACAGTGGTCGTCCGCCAGATATTCAAATATAATAATTAAAAAATGCTGCTTTTGCTGAAATTAACTATTTCAACGAGTTTTCAATTGTTTACTAAAACAATGTTTTTCATGAAGTTAAATTTTTTTCAGTGAAAACAAAACAGAACGCAAAATTCATGTCCACGGGAACGCCCACTCTGCTGTCAAAATAGAGCTAAATCTTGTGCAAATCGGGGTGCCGTTCAAAAGTGCTCCGCATTTTAAGTGAAAAAGTGCTTCAATTCTAGCAAAAATCCTGCCAAATTTTGGTGCAAAACACAAAGTGAACGCATTGAAATTGTTCTCCGCCATCTGGCGCTCGTTTACCGACCGCCCGGTCCGTGAAAATCTGTGCTGAAAAATCTGCATCGCCGCCTCCGTGAAAACGCATCGCCATCTTTTTTTCATCGTTCACACTGGTGGGTGGTGCGCATTATCGATTTTTCATCGTCGAAGCGCTCCGGAAATGAATTTTCTCTGCGGCTGCCACTAGCGAAGTTGCTACTACGACGACGACCGGAAAATCGTTTTCTTTTCCGACGACATCGAATATTCGCCCCCGCTACCGACTACCGCACCCACATCCGCACATCTAAACGCCGTGTTCCGTGCACCCGCGCGCCGTCTACGAACGAGAATCGCCCACCCACGACGACGACGGTAACCATTTCCACCACCACAAAAAATCGCAAAATCTAGTTTTTCTCTTCGTTCGAAAAACGCCAAAGAAAAACACCCGTACTCTTCCTTCCACGTATGATTTTGTCCCCCACGCCACGCTCTCCTCGATTAGGCGAATGTTATGGAAATAATGCAACACCATCCCAATTCGACCAAGCCCCAAATCTCATACCGTACGCCGTCGTGCGATTGAAGTTGATCGATATAAAATATGGAAGCGAACGGAAAACCCTTATTTGGATCAAGCGAAAATGCCGGCTTCGGTCGGTTAGCAAAATTAACCACCAGATGTTCTTAAAATAAAAGCATCGTACCCGTGTTTAATGGATGATGTGATGGAACACACGGGGATGCGAGACCATATTCGGCACCTCATAATCTATTTTTCAACCTCTATGCGTTTTGAAAGCGCATTCAGAGTGTACTGGTGTGTGTGTTCGTGCGCAAGCGCGCAGATCCAACTGCTTGGAAAGCCGCATTCGTGCCTTACCCGTGGAAAAAGTGAAATTCAATAATTTTCGGACATTTTTTTCTTTTTCGTTTTCCATATTGCATCCATTGGTTAGTTTCGTCACCCCTTTCGGTGCTACGTGCACGCACATCTTGCCCGTCTGTTTGTAGACTGTCATGGCACACTTCGCTTTGCATCCGGGGCAAAAGATGACGAGCACGAGAGTGGGTTTAAGCTATTTTTGAAGCAGCGACACGACCACTGGGAAATCGCAGCAAGCGTGATTCGGTCGATTTCATCGCAGAATATGAAATGCTACACATGTGGCATCTTTTCGATCAGCCAGTGTTTCTTCGAATGAATTTTCCATAGAGTGTCCGCGAATGCCTCGACCGTTTGAATCGGTATCGGTCGCCATCATCAGCAGCATGCCATATGTGCCTGTCGTTTCGAAGATGCTCAACGACTGCTGTTCAAATGTTCCTCAAACGTGCCTACATACAAGCAACAAGCACACTGCTACTGTACCCTTGAATTGGTCGGCTATCCTTCTGGCTACGCTTCTTTCGTGCTCTCTTGATGCTTCTACGATGCTTCTTCCAAAACCCCTCTCCGATTGCCACGTCCTGTGAGCTCTAGTGCTTCGAGATAAAACAAAATCCGGCGCTCTACAAACTACTACCACTTCTACACACGCCACCTTTGATCTTCAAGTTTGTGTAGCTCAGCATCTCTATCGCTCTAGAAGCACGTGTCCCTCCGTGTGCTCCGTGTGTTTATGGCCGTGGTGCTGCTGTACGTTCCTTCGCATCTAGTTACGTTTCGTTTTTATCGTTTCATCGAGAGTTTATTTGCGTTCCGTTTCCGACCACGATCATCACGACCACGACGACCACGATCTAAGACCAAGCAAGACCAAGATTCTTTCGACGAACCACACACCCCCAACACAACAAATGCATGGTGTTCTCCGCTTGCACATACACACAACAAGTGTGCTGTACTTCCCGTAGTAGTAAAAAAAGAGAGGCAACAATACACGAACCGCGCCAAAACTAAAAACACCTCCATCTTCAGCCAATTTTGAATTCGATCCCTGCAGTGTGCGTGCGTGTGTGCGAGCGTACTAAAAGCCTACTATCCTCCTATCAGCATATCATCAAGTGCGTGTGTGTTTGCTGAGCAAAAACAAAATAAAATCTGCTGTTGTGCGCTTCCTCTCCAGGGGGGCATTTCTTCTGGATCTCAACACACAACGAACGAACACGAAATCCGCGAAGAAGCTTCAACAACAGCAGTTATAGTACGATCATCAACCGGCCGGCAACACTACTAACGCAAGCGCGCTCTATCTATCTCTCTCTATCTCGCTCTCGCTCTTCTGTCACGCATATTCTTCAGTTTTACCCGCGACGTATTGGTTCCTTCTTCGCAAACTGGCCTCTCCCACCCGCACACAACTGCATCATCGCAAAAGGACGAAGCGCAGTAACGATCCTTCCTACGTACTGAATTATGTTCCGACACGACGACGATCATCATGCGCGTTATGTTTGAGTTATTCGAGCGATTTTAAATTTTCCATATTGCCCGTATCTTTTTCGGTTTGGGACGGTTCGGAATGAAAGATCAGAATAATTCGTGTCCTGCATGTATATAGATCTGGAGTAGGCGTAGTTGCTGGAAAAATCCATCGCAGTAGGCTGATTTTCCCATCTCGAGCAAATGGGATAATCGAATATTTCACGATGCGCTTTTGAAAGCAACTACACTTTCAACTGCTGTAAACTGCCACTAAAGCTCGAATTTAAGAGTTATTGTTTTCAGTAAATAGACATCCCCTCGTACAAGGGTTGAAATCTAGCGTTACTTTTATGTTTGTTTAAAATTTCACTCGACAATTCTTTTACACACTCATGCTATTACATCTCTACTGCATGCTTTATTCAAAATTACTACCCCCTCCCGCAATAGAGAAACCTATTGAGATGGATAGGCACGCGCATACGGGATGTAATGATGGTGGCAAGCCGGTGTAGAATACATAATGCTATTGATTTCATAATTCATAATTTCCACCGCACTAGAATCGCGCTTCCCCCATCTAACCGCGTGTGCGAGCTTTTGAACCAGCAAACCACCGCCGGGGCGGACGAGTCCCTCATCATGTGGTCTCTCCGTTTCCTTTCGTGGCAAATGCGAGTGCGAGGAAGATCTCGCTTTCTCCTCGCACAATAGTTGGCATTGCTTTGACCAAACCAAACCAAACACTAGAGCCGATTTATAAGAACCATTTCCTTCACAACAACAAAAAACAAACCATCTCTTCTTAGCCATTGCCTTACGAGTAATCTATTTCGCTACGAACCACTATTCTGATCAATTTCACAGTCAAACACGTCGAAGAGCTACTGCGCTACTACCTCTACTACTACTACTACTACTTGCTACCACACGTAGTGGTCGGCCCTTGGAGGCCCCCGTTGGCTACTACGACGATCTTCGACGTGCGAAACAGAGAGAGAGAGATAGTGCGGAAGTAGCGACGACTTCGTCTCCGATCTTCGTGTCATCGAACACAAACACACACAGAGAGAGAAACAGATAGAGAGAGAGAGAGCGTCTTGCAACCGACATCCTTCGTCAGCGACATCCTTCGAACGATCGCCGATCGTTGCCACAGCATCCTTCCAGTGCGTAAGCAAATAGCGAACTTGAAAGTTGTTTGTGCGTGTGTCTGGTAGAGGCGGCATTAGCGACAGAACGAAGTCAAAACAAAAAAAAAACAGCGAGAGTGGGAGTGGGGTTTGGGGTTTAGCCTTAAACTGTTCTGGTCTGATTTAAACAGCACAACGTGCGAGCGCGCAAAGACATACACACACACACGCCACCCGAGCCAGCGAGCACAATGAGCGATTCGAAAGGCACACGCGTCTACGTCGGCAACCTCACCGATAAAGTGAAGAAGGAGGATCTCGAGGGCGAATTCACCAAGTACGGTAAATTGAACTCTGTCTGGGTAGCTTTCAATCCACCAGGTTTCGCGTTCATTGAGTTCGAAAACAAGGAGGAGGCGGAAACGGCCTGCGACAACCTGAACGGTCAGGACATCCTTGGCTCGAAGCTGCGCGTCGAAATATCCAAGGGCCGGCGGAATCCGCGCGGCGCTAGCCGTGGCTTCCGTGGGCCCCCGGGACGCAACGGGGGCAGCGGGGGAAGCAGCATCGGTAGCAGCGGCGGTAGCTTCCGGAATGGGTCGCGCGGTGGCTTCCGCGACGGTGGTTCGAGCTATCGTAGCGGCAGCAGTGGCGGTGGTAGCGGTGGTGGCGGCAGCTTCCGCGGTGGCAGCCGTAGTTCGGGCCGGTTCGATGGTGGCTACGGTAGCAGCGGCGGTGGCGGTGGGGGCGGTGGTCGTTCGACCGGCGGTTACAGCCGGGATGGGGGCCGTGACGGGGGCTATGGAAGCAGCAGTGGTAGCTTCGGAGGTGGTGGCGGTTACGGTGGCGGTGGTGGCCGTAGCAGTGGTGGTGGTGGTGGCGGTGGCGGTGGTGGACGATTCCGTTCACGATCGCCCGTCGGTGGTCGTGGTCGGTATTAAGCGAAGCGATCACACCCAGATACCTGCCTGGACGACGGGACGCCAAACATTGCGCACTTGATAGTATGATCCATCCCATTGCCCGCCGTCTTCAAAACAGTCGCAAACAGGCAGGCGTGCAGCATTCCTCCGATGCTCAAATAGGATTCTTTTGTTCGGTTCCGTTCCTCGAAAACCTCCAAAAACTGAACCCTCCCCTGCATGATGGAGCAGAAGAACAACTTCGCGTTAGCTTAAGTGTAAAACAGAAGCAAAACCAATGTTTCGCAGGCACAATTGAACAAAGTTCTCTGCTCTGCCCGCCATCAGCGTATACAGACAGCTCCCACGCCTACCATCACCCTCGATCGAACGTGTATAGTAGTAGCGGGAGAGATTCATCATTTAGACGTTTAGTTTGAAGAGCAAAGAATTTTAGCATCAAGACAAGACCGGTAGTAGCATCTCGTTTTTGGACATTATTTAATAAGGTATTATTTGCGTTATTTATATGACGATTTGCATCACACACAGACCCGAGCGACAGTTTTCCTCCCATTATTTCGTTCCTTTGCAACCGGGATCACCCACATTCTGTTCGCTCCTTTCAATTTAGTTTGCCCCTCGAAATAGGACCGGAGTCGAACGTACACGAACATGTAGCCATTAAGGACACTCATTTGTAAACATTTGTCATAAGCGCCACAACAGAGCATAACATAAACCCATCCGGAAATGAAATGAAAATCTAATCGCTAGATTTATTGGTGGAAACATCAAAACCACGTGTAATATGTTTATTATTTGCCACACGTGTGTGGTTCTTTCTTCCTGGAGAAACGATCTCCACAAACGAAGGAGCTGCTGCGGGTCAATCGGAGCCAAAACAAAGCATTGCATGCAACTAGGTGAGACATTTTAAAAGCGATGCAGCGGTAGAGTTCCAGGAGTAATACGACAACCACGTCCTGTGGCGTCCTGTGTGCAAGAAGTTTTAATGTGTGACAAAAGAAGTGTGACGACGAACAAGGACGAACACAAGAATCTCTTCGCATTTGGATGAAATATATTTGAATGAAGCTGTCGATTGAAGCAAAGAGAGAGAGAGAAAAAAAATACAAAGCAATAGAATCGATGAAACAAGAAACAAACCCACGATGTGTATGCACCGATCCGAGAACTCTCTGTGCAGGTTTAGGTTTAGGTTATTTATGCTGTGTGACCCACACTTACTCAGTGCTCTCGAGGATGAGGAAGAGTCCTTGTCAGGCCTGGATCTCAGTAGAAGAACGGCGCACACTAACTACTGATGCTACATAACAAAAACGGAAGTCAATGGTAGAGTCGGTGCTTTCTTCTTACACTAGTGATGGAAAGGGAGGTTATCTCTCGTTTTTTTTTTCGTTTCTAGTGCATTACCCACTTTCTTCCGGTGTAATAACAAAACTTGAAAAATGATCTAATAAAAGATTATTCTAGAAACCGTATCGATCGATGGACTACTGCTGCTAGCTTACTAGATTCGAAAGAAAGGCAAACAAGAAGCATCAACCGGTAAGTGCTGCATCCGAAATGCAACCCTCTTTTACCGGTGTTTTCTTTCCTTATAGATGTCTCCGAACTGTGCGTTTACAAACCCTGGCTTCCATCACCGACGAGGATTCGAGCAGGTTACGCTTCGCTGACCTCATTTGAACCTTCTTTCCCGTCCGTCTGTTGGGACGACGACCGGCAGCAACCAACCCACACACCTGTGTGAAAAGGAAAGGACACACCGCGTGTGTCCGCGTGCGCTGGTGTGCGGACGACCCTTAGGGCTTTCCGTGTTCTGTTTTGGGTAGTTCCTTCATATGTTGATTGCAGGAGGAGCGTGGCGCGTGTGCGCAGTATAATGGTGCGCTTTCATTAGTGACGACCGCCAGACGATGGGTCGTCTTGTTTGTTCCGCACGCACGTTGTGGTCTCGCCAGTGAGCATGGGAAGTTCTGCTCTGGGATTTGTACAAAACTTGCAGGTGCGTTACTTGTGTCCCACACTGTAACTCCATCGAGTGCACCGTCGTCGTTGTCGGATGACGTGATCCAACAACGCTTGCTGCGGTTTCTACCCCCCGCCCAGACAGATCATTGCTCTCCAAGCATTCTCTCTTTTGTTTTTCCCATCCCTTAGCGTGTGTTTCTCCACTTCGCTCTCGCGCCACACGCACACAAACACAACCGCACAGGGGCTTAAGCCAGGGTAAAGCAGCCCCAACAAACAACACCCCACGGAGCTGGAAGAGAGTTCGCGAGAGAGAGAGAGAGAGAAAGAGGGCAACTATGCTCAACATCAACCCCTCGGGGATGGGTCGAGTGCAGCGGCGTAGCATAACGTAACATAACGTTTTGTTACTTCGACGACGCGGCACGTACGTACCTGTGCAGTCCGCGCTGGTGGACAGACACCCCTTCGGTTGTTTCTGTTTGTTTCACTCTTTTTTTGTCGCTTCTAATGTGATACTGTTCGGTGTCTACGGTGGTTGTGCTACTCTGCTGGTGTTCGACCGCACCCACCAAAGAGCGATTTCAACAGCCCGAACGTCTTCACCTGCAACCGTCGAATTTCTTGACGCCCAACGACGCGCCATTACTGTGTCAACGGTTACTACGTGGTGACAGGAGCGTCATGCGAGCAGGATAAAAATCCTCACACTAAGAAGGAATATCTCGCCGTGCAATCTAGTGTCCAGTGTGTGCAGTGTGATCTAAGTCTAAAGTAAGTTGTTCTCGTTCTTTCGAAACTTGAAATATCCTCCATCTTTAATCGATTCCAAACGTTGTGTACCAGGGCGAGAAGGTATTGAAATTGGTTGGCGAAGACTGCCGGGGGGGTGGGTTGTGTTTTGTGTGGGGTTGTTCCCGTCCCGATCCCGTCACCGTGTGTACCTGTGTGAGTGTTTTTTTTTTTGCGGTCAGTTACGACTGGTGGCTCCCTTTCTTTCAACCGCTCCAACAGAGCGAGACGGCGCCAGAACAGGTTTCACTCCGGTGTGATGTCGGAATGTAGCTTGTGATCGCGTCTCGTCCACAAGATCTTTCAAGTGTGAGTGTGTGTATGTGTGTGTATGTGTTGGGGATGAAGGAGAAGAAATCTTCGGTTGGAAAAGAACGAACGCCACAGTGACGCCACCGTTTCGAAGTGAGCTTTCCGAGTTCGTTGTTTATGTGTCCGAGTACCAGCAGAGGAGGGGTTCGTCGCCTTGTGTGTTGTGTCAAACCGTGAAATGCATCTCATCGTGCTGCTCGTGGCCTTTGCAGCATCATTAGCCGCGTGATGTGTGTGCCAGTGTGGAGTCCGCAACCGCAACAATACCTTTTTTGGGGTGTTACAAGCGCGAGTAATTTACCCGCCCGTCGTTGCAGCGTTGCAGCCCTTCGTTTTAATCCGCTCTTTACCGAGGCACACCCTAACAGAAATCTCCGTACGTTTCTCAGTGCTTTATGCAGCATGCAGCTGCAGTAGGGGTTAGAGTAGGCACGGATGGCGAAGGTTTCTTTGTGCGCGAAGTTACGGTATCCCGCTGTGGTGTAGTAGCCCCATCTGAGCAATCCTGACCTTGGTGGCGCCGCCAATCTCGGATCGATTCCGTCGGTCTGAGTCACACGGCGGCGTCGTATGACATATGCGCGTGGTCAACCCCTGCTCTCTGCTTTGAACGGACAGAATGTGAGGTTACCATAGAGACGGTGTAAATCTAGGTCGTTGCGCACTTGGAAAAATCAATGAAGACATGTTTGTTGGAGGCGACGTTCCTTTACACAGCTGACTAAATATTGCGTGCGTTTTTTTATTGTCTCGAAAGGGCTCAGCGCGATATCTTCCAATAATGCCCAACATCTCTCCATTTGTTAAGAAAATAAGCAACGAGCTTGCCGGCTTGGCTTTCCCTTTTTCCCGCATTTTCATTCGCTTTCGCGTTCCCTTGGAACGCTTTTCGCTTAGTGAAGCAAAAACAAAGGCACCACCGCGTACCATGGCAGCGTGTATGTTTGCGGAAATGGCTATTGTTTCGGCATTTTTCCCATTTTGTTTTTCCACCCCAGGCACCGGATGAAGTCGTCCGATGGGCCGGTGGATGACCGCTGAAATCGCGCCAGAATGTTTAATTTACAACGGCTTCGGTGGGGGTTTTTTTTTGTAAATATTTCAAATGTTTTGAAAGCTGTCTAAAACACCGTTACTGGCCTTCAGTTTTCGAATACCCGTTTTATTTAGCATATAAACAGAAACCGACCGGCGGCTGGTTAGCGTATTTCACGGACGGGAAATGGGAGATGGTTGCGTATTTGTTTCTGGCCGGTAAATCATTACCCGCTCATTACTGCGCAAGACAAAGCGCATGAACCGACGTCCAGTCAGCCAACGTGCGGCTAATCCTGAACCACCCTCCCTAACGGCATAATGACGGAGGCAATTTAAAACAAGTTTGCGTTGCGTTCTCGCCCGGTTCTGATAATTGCGCATGCAGAACTCCTCAAGCCCGCAGACGTTCCCGGTCGCGACTCGACCAAGCGAGCTTTTGAAGGCAAACGTTCCAGCACATCGACGTCCCGCGAAGGGATGCTCGTCTGGCAGGAGAACACACGTTTCTGTGCTGCGTTCCAGCATGTGGCCTTCGCCTGACGTTTGCCATCTCTTTCACGCTCCAAGAGCAAAGCTAACCGCTGATTGCTTCACGTCCATTCCAACGACTTCCTTCGCAGGGTTCTTTCTTCGTCCGTGCTTTGTAGACGCTTTCTTCTCCGCCACCAACAGAAACGTCTTGTAACGGACGAATGGATCGAAAACGTTTATTTTAAAACCGATCCGTTGATGACGGGCGTTTTAACTGACGCTCAATACTTTGGAGTAAATAAAACAAATACTGTGTTTGGGCGTTAAATGCTTGCGGCAAATAGAAATGTGGATTTGAGTCAAATGTTTGAACATGAAGCCATTTCATGTTCGATGTTCAAGGCGTTTCCCCTGTTCAAACGAGACATTTTACTTTCAGTTCGATGATCGTGTTCCCCAACCCGCGCGCCATCTGAGACATCATGACTCGTCGCCGAGGTCGTTGGTGTCAGTTTTAAATTCCTGCCTACACATACACCGAATGTTGATTCATCCGACGAGCACGTTGTTACCGTCCCCGGTGTTTACGTGTGAAGGTACGATAGTGCTATGAGTGTTATTCTCGGCACGATAATAACTCATACACCCTTGCATAAACGAAACCACACGTGGTTCTGAGCCTCACTTAAACTGATAGCTGAAGTTGAACAAAAAACTATCGATAAAAGTTCCAATTTACAATAACTTAATAGCTAGATGTGTTGGGTGTGGCTTCCCTGCCGTGTTTCTTCCTGTGGAAAGACACCGGAGGTGAAGAAGACACGTAAAAATTCGTTACCGGACGCTAGCCGTTGCGTGCGTGAGAAGAAATATGATCAGCCATTGTGGAGAGGGAGCATCCGTCTTCGATCGTTAGGGGTGTAGACCCACGATCGAGTGGAATGCAAATCGGACCAGAAAAGGGGAAATATAATAGGGACAATCAAACGCTTTCCCTTCCCGAATTCCACCGCAACCGAACACGGCAAGTTTGCAAATGTGGTGCGGAAATTGTAGCAAATTTAAATGTGAGCGAGTTTAGCGACGTTTCGAGTATTTAAATTTTAATTTCATCCCATCGAAAGGGAAGTCGGGCTGGTGTTTACGTAAATATTGAGACCTACTACATGCTTAATTAAGAGAGCTTCCTCGCTGGTTCATTTAGATCAAAATCTTTCTTCTGCTTTGTATTTGGGTGAGCCACACACACACACACTTCGTAATCGCTTTCATCTGCTCAGTATAAACCCTCCGTGGCCACAACCATTTCTCATACCGAAACACAGTAGGCTGCTTTTCATCAGCTCATTGTCCGGATTTTTGTACACTTTTCAAAGCTTTCCACCGCCAGAGTGTGTGCGCACGCTTGCGATTTTCTTTTGTTTCAATCGCGATAGTGATAATCGTGACGGTTGGTTTTTGTTGCTTTCTTTTTGCAAACTATACTGTAACCATCAACCGAGCCCGGTTTTAGTAGCAGCGAAACTTTCCTCCCGGTTAGGCTAAAGTTCGTCAGTTGTATATTGTAACACGATTTTCCGGTGCTTTGCTTAGCACTCGTTCGCCGCGTTTTTCCTTTCAACGCGTGAAATGGTTTCAACTTTGCCGAGATGCTCAGTTCCCATTGGGGGCTCCCGGTTGCCTCTGTCCGTCTTTGTCCGTTGATTGAGCCCTGTAACGGAGTTGAAAGATGAGGGAGAAATGCACGGTGGAGCCAAAAAAAATACGGTCCGGCTCTGCGTTCCAAGTTGGTAATTGATTTTACACTCAAATGGTCACAGCAGCGAAAGGAATGCGTTGTCATGGGGCGAGTAAAAACGGCCTACCTAACCTTTCAACGCTATCGACTTTCGACGACCCCATCTTGAAACTCCCTCTTAGCATCGATTGTCATCGGGATGCCAAAAAATACTCAGGCAACTTCTTCCGGTTGCCATGGCTACCCCAACTGCAACCCTTGATAGATTTATCAGTTGTGGTTAGTTCACATTCACACAGCTTAGCTCATTTCTGCAGCGAAAGGTAGAAAACCCGCACGGACGAGAGCGTGAAAGACGGATTTCACAATCACCACTTCTCGAAAATGGCTCACACGCGTAATTCCTCAATATTTATCCATTTGCTTCACACTTCTCATTCATGCTCACATGCGCAGCTCTTCTCCTCGTTTTAGCGCCTACCAAACCACAAAAAAACTAGAGTGCACTCACCAGGTAGGTTGTCGGATTCCCGCCACAAAAATCTCGAATCGAAACCCATTTCGCTCGGGAGTGATATTTCTGTACCGGTTGACTGAAATTGTACGGGTATTATCAATTTTCCACCACCGCTTTCTACCGTTCGGTTTCGTTTCTTGCCCAACTGAAGAAGCCGGAAGCGTTTGCCATACGAAATCAGGTCACACGGGCACCCCCAATCTACGGTGTGGTTTTGATTCATCGGAAGAGGGAAGCTTTTGAAGTGTCTATCACCTAGAAACCCTAACCCAGATGCTGTTGGTGAAGATCTAAATATTCAAGCGCGTCGGTTCCATCGCTCTGGGTGATCTCATTAGTGCCAGACCGACGAAGTTCTCGAGGCGTCAATGGGAGAGGCAATCACAGGCATTACCACTGGCGCGCACCGTTTCGGAACCATCGTTCGGTGGTGACAAAGTTACCTCCATAGTCGGCGAACTGCAACCACCGACCAGACAGCGCAGGGGAAAAGATGATGGATAACGGAGATTGAGTTGGTGACGATGGAAAACTGATGATCTACATTGAGTAGCTGCTCTGATGAGTAACCGTGTGTTCGCCATCACTTCAAAGACTGGGAGGCTTTAATGGCGGTAGTCATTAGTTAGTTTGTTGGGTTTTTTTTCTTTGCAAAATAGATCGTTACGATCGGGTTTTGCTCACAGAATATTATATGGTCTCATCAGTAGGTTTGCTTGCTACCGAACAAGATCAGAATGAATATTTGTCGTCGGAAAAGATTAACTTGGGAAGATAAGGGATTATGCATGCACATCGTCATGTCCTACATCGGAAAGAGCGAAAGATGCTGATGTTGTCGTAAATCTATCGAAATTGATTCATATTCCAACAACTCAACCAATTTGTTAGAATGACATGCAGTAGCCCTTCGAATGAGCAATCTTTTAAGTGGAAGCAACAGACGGTTGAAAGTGAAGGAAACGCCTTTCGGCAGCACAAACGAGGAACCGTAAACATCACGTACCTCTGCCACTGCTTCCGGCCATGCGCGGGTGAGAGTAAATTACGAAACCATTCCACCATTACCTCGCCCAAGAGTCGCCTCTGAAGCTTAGATGCCCGCGGTACGGCTCCGTCTATTTTTTCATACAGCTGCCGCAAAAGCTCAGCAAACCGGTTTCCTCCGCATCTTCTCGTTCTCCTGTTCCATATGCGCCCTGCTAAGTGTGTTAAGTATGAAGAGGTGCCGCAAGCTTGCATCATATAAATCCCACACACACAGACTGTCGGATTGCTTCGAGAAGCAGTAGCAGCAGCAGCAGCAGTGGTGATTGAAGATTTCGTTAGAGTGTACGTGTGTGTTGGCGTGTTTTATCGTTTCCCCTAAAAGCCTAGGGAGTGTGCACTTATCGTACAAAAGCGGTTGAATGTGTGTTGTTCTATTCCGTTATCAAACCGTGGATCCACATGTTTCTAATACGTATCTCTCCCTATACTTTCAGATAGGCGCGCGTTTCGAACAGACGGGCGTGTGCAACTCAGCGACTACTACGATTTGCGAGTGTTGGTTTGACAGGCCTCGGGAGTATCTCCATGGAAGTCGTAGCGTGAGGTTAGGGTTTTGCGGTTGTTGCTACTACGTACGGGTGATATGTGATTTCGGAATCCCCCATGGGAATGTGGCAGATGACCACCGGCAGCCGTTCAGTGGGTGCTCCATCGATACAAAATAACGTGTTCAGGTGAAAAGGCGTGAATAAATAGTGCAATAACGAAATAAGGAGCCAAAGTGTGTGTGCTCAAGTGTTTGCTGTGGAGCAGCAGTGAATCAGTGAGAAAGAGGTTGCGGAAATGATGGGCCACAGTCGTGCCCGGACTGTGAGGCAATGGAAGAATCGCCTAAAAGATCCAGCGATGGCAGCGTTGAAGGTGTGTGCGGTGCTGGTGCTAGTCGCCATTGTGCTGGTGCCCGGGCAGTGTCAGGAAGAGGATGTGGAAGATTTCGTTGACCATCCGAACCATCCGGATCGTGATTTTGAGCAGGTGCCGGCACCGAGTAGTAAGGAGATCATAACCAACCACATCGTTACGGATCACGGCGATGTTGGCGGTGTTGCCGGTGACCAACGCTATCAGGACGGAGAACAGCACCCGGATGGGGGACGCTACACGGAGATCGGTGGCGATGTGGTGCTGGGTGAGAAGATTCTCCGGGCGTCCGAGAGTCCTTACTCAATGCGAACCGATCTGGAAGTCGAGCGTAGGGCGCGACTCATCATCGAGGCCGGTGTAACGATCCACTTCGCACCGATGGTCGGCATTACGGTGCGCGGTTCGGTGGTGGCAATGGTAAGAATCTCCCGCACAGCTCCCTTATCTTATCTACGCTTCCGCGCCGAGGCCCTGTACGCGCGGGGTGTCTTCTCCCTTTCAAAGCCGAGTTGAGCAATGTTTGATTAATTCGTTCACCTGTTTCGTTTACCTTACGCGCCGCTACGTACGCGTTCGCGGCTTGCTTCCTCAACAGTGAGAGTGTTATCAGCGCACCGTTTTTATCGTGGTTCGTGGAAGGAAGGGTTTGAAGCAAAGACCCTATTTACGGTCACACCGTTTATCTTGATGCTTGGGGTGGTGTTTATTTTCAAACAACCGAACAGGTTGTACGCAAATAGAAAAGGTTCTCAAGTGGGGCGTGCCATCAAGCGGTTGTCCAAAAATGCTTTGAATCATCGGCGAGCGAAAGTAAATGTCATGATGGGATTAATCAAAAAGAAATATGTCGCCAGAACGTATGTCAATATTGGTTGACAATCAGCGCAGCGCATAATGTTATCGGATAAATCTTCAATTTGTTTATTGGAAAAAAATCATGTCCAGACCATTTCTGTAAATGTCAATACAGTATGCATTCCAGTCAGTCGTCCGAAAGGGAAGATCTTCTTTACGCTCCCTTAGCGCCGGTACAGAAAAAACGTTTTCTATGTTGGGTACATAAATTGTAACATTCCACGCCAAATCATCATCAGATGCAGTTCGCTGGAAAGGCACTGCAGCGTAAATAGAACTCCCAGTGCACAGCTACTTGAAGACACCTGTGGAAATGGTGCCGCTCGCACCACGAATCAGTCATCCCTGCGATGAAACGATGCCCCACTTCGGATGTTTCCGGAGGATGGGCAGTTAATCGGCTCCGTCACGCGTCGGCTCCACTTTCCAGTCTTTCCGGTTACGTTGACATCCACAGACGCTCTCGCACCTGGCGAAGTTTTCGGTCAGAAGAGTTCACTTCAGGCTTTTTGTCTCGGGTTTAGCTAAATTCTTACCTAGAGGGACATACTCGCGAGACAATCGTATCGGGCAGCGTTCCATGAATGATTTCCACGCTGTGGAACGAATGGCAAAGCGCCGCAGAAGATTTAAAGCCAGCAATTCTTGCGCTACGAAGTAAAGCGTGAAATTATTCACGCCATTACTTCGGTCCGATTCGGGCACGCGCGTCCATCGACCACAAACTCCACGAATTCTCCCGGGGTTATGAGCAACGGACCAACCCGGAGCACTCCAGCACGCGGGGCAGATAAATTTGAAATTATAAAATTAATTCATTAGCCGGACGACCTCATGCCGGTTAGAGCACTCCCGCAGAAGAGGTCGTCGTTCGCATCGGAAGCTCAAACGTGGCTGGCCGTCACTTAAACTGGAGTCTTGTTGCGAAACTATCGCGTTCCTGTAGTGTCGGACTGGTACGGTGGATGTGTGTTGCTTCTGGCGGTGATTATTAGATTAAAACAAGTCCGCCTAGTTAACCCTTGGCGTGGGATCAATTGTTGAAGACACTAAAAGAATCCTTTGATGGAAGCGAAACGTTTTTCGGCCCCGCACGCGATAATAATTAACTTATTTGTGAAGAACGCAAGCGGTCTGTGTAAGCGATCACTATAAACAGTGCGTAATATTGAAGGTACGCCTATGTTTTTAATCTTATACAACGATCACATTTAAAGTGCATTCAATGCTTTGCATCGTTGAATCGATTCAAATAAAGCACTGCTTCCCCGATTCACTCGGTGTGAAATTTAATCTACGTGATCGTTGGATCACAGTTTTCCCAGCTCCTCGCTCAAACAATGCTCTAACTCTAGCTCCCTACTTAGTGATGGCGTCGATTTTTTGCGAGCATTTTCGTATGAGGCTGCTACTGAAAATGACGTACGACTCGTTTGGAAAGTTGAGAAGATGATGGGCAGAGGAACGCAGCGCCATAACATTCGCTTTGGATTGCGCGGCATTAGATTCGGTAACGAGTTTTTGATTATCTCCCTATGTTGTTCCTGGAATTTTTGTGTGTGTAATGTGGGTGAGAAGATTATGCAACGTTGGTTTGGTGGTCTTAAAAAAGAAATGTTAAAAAATGTAAACACTGACCATGCCTGAGTGTATCGGAACCGTTTCGTTTACTACTCCACGCATGAGTAGATGTCACGCGTGGATGCTTAATTCATCAGCTCACGACATCCAGTTCTTGGATTTTCATTCATAAGTTTGCTCGCTCCATGCTCCAGAACCTGCGTCTTGTAACTCGCGAAGACGGCGATCGTAACAGCCGCAGTTAATCAATTAACCTCGACCTTTTGAAGTGCGTGCAATGAAGGACGGTTTGTCGGGTTGGAACGCGGGCGGGAGGTTGTATCTCTTGCTGCCTGTACCCTACTGAATGATCACGAACGATGTTCGCTCCATGATCCAGGCATAGTCAAAGGTCAGATTCTCGCGGAGACATCACGAGACGAGATCGTTCTTTTAAAGGCTTAAGGGAAAGGGAAGATTCTGCATGGAGCGCTACAGTGGTCGAGTAATAAAATGAACAGCTAATTGAAGCGGTGGTTTTACGCAGTGTAAACGCAGTTCAAAACGGTCATCGCATTGTTAATAACGATTAAACCTTCATTTGAATTTGCTGCCATCGTGGCGGATGTTGCAACAGTCGACGAATGAAACGCAAGCGCACATGAAACGTAAAATGTCCCACACCCTAATTTTGCGGAAACTGTTTGTGCTTTCTTCGGTTTGCTCATGATCTATTGTTTGGAAATTGCACCGGACTTGGTGGGTCGTTCACCTGTGCGGTGCATTCGCAGCAGCGAATTTCTGGCAGTCTGATGATCGGACCAAAGAGCGCAGTGGTGCGTAACTTCGGCCTGTGCAACCCCTCCCTCCCATTCAACGGTACGAACCGTGTGCCATAAACACATCATCATCGGAATAGTAAAAAAATGACAATAGTCGCATACAATAACAGTGCGTTTTTTTTTGTCATGCAATTCGACGTCACTAAACAGCTGATTTTGCGTCGAATTGTGATGGCGGCGCGTTTTTTCTATACGATCAATTTAGAGCCCGTGCTAGTCAATGGAGCCATTAGTTCGAACACCCTCCACCGCGCGGAAATGATCGTCATCATCTAGGGGTTAGTCATCCGGGACGATGGACGGGACAGCCGCCATGATTCATTCGCGCACAACAGGTGGAAGGGCGACACGTGCGTGTGTCGGTGAGTCATGGAACGGTTTCGTGGAAGCACAGGGAGCTTCTGATGGTAGTTTGGGATGTGGTGAGACTCGCAGCGCTACTGTAATCTAATCGCTCGTAGAAGTGTTGCTAGTGTTCGTGACACATAGGTGCACTGGGCGTTTCTAGCGGTAGCTTTAACACCGATTAAGAGTGTTTGTTTTCCGAAAGGTTTCCTTGTCCCTTGTTTGGGTCAATACTCTCGCATTTGGGATGTTTCAGAGTCGTGATCTTTGACTCTATTGTCTCTAAACAGAGAGCGTCGTTATTCTCACTTTTCAGCAAATCATCGTTAAATTCGTCTCTTCGGATGATATTGAAATTTCTAAAGAGAACATTTTTTTGGAGAATAAATCGGATTAAAAAAATCCATCTAAATCAAAATTCCTACAAGCAGCAAAACAGCAATTGTGCAAACACTGGAACAACTCCGACTAGTTTCCACTGCACGGCATCGGGCATCATTTCCATTTTGTAAAACTCTGAGTAAACCATACAATAATGGCGCATAACTTCCGTTCCACTGATTCTGTTCTTATTCGTGCGATTAAAGAAAACATTTGCCTACGAGCTACAGGAGCAACACCTCTACAGGGAAAATAATTACACTATTATTCCAAATGGCGATCACTTCGTTCCACTCCTTCGGTGCTGGAGGGCTCCTTTGTCGCCATATACCAGCACAGCGTAAATACTTGTCTCCTAACCACGGTTTTATGGCGCCGTCGATGGTCGATTGCATATTTATGATCGTCGTGTATGTGACACACTAACGAAGCATGCACAAGCCTGCACTGAGAACTGAGAACCGGTTCACTAATACGCATCGGTACAGTACGGTTGTTTGTATCACCGGATGTACCACCTGTTGCATTGTGCGTTTGTACCCGTTGCTGCTAGCAGTACCAGTTGGTTGTTTTCAAATAGGTCTTTTTTGGTATTAGAGACAAAGGGATAAGATTCAAATTTCATTAATTGAATCACAAACTCTTCAAACAGATAGAAATGGGCCAAGTTTCGCTTTCTTTCGCTCTCTCTCTCTATCTTCATCACCGTCCCAAAATAGGATGGAGCAAACGCGAGAATTTATGGGTACACATTTATCATGCAAATGGACAAATGGGCAAATTATCGTATAGTTTACCGTACTTGCCTTATTTCCTTTAGCGCTTGTTATGTTTGGTTCCACCTCTTCCTAATGAACCGCGGCAAGGTTTATCATTACACGGCAATTTAGAAACAATCGTTTCCATGTGCCATTATGTTCACGTTGAACGTAATAGTAAAAACAATGCTCACCGCACACACCCGTGCGATTATGTGGTGGGAAAAAAATCGCCACAAATAATTTACGGCGATGGGCTCAGGGGAACAAAAAAAACAATTGCATACAATGTTTCTCCCTTCTTTTTGAGGAGATTCGATGCCTATCCGCTAAAAGTTAAGGGCAAGCTTTCAATTCGCTCGTTCAACGGTCGAACTGAACTGGTTCTTATGAATCTTGACCAACGCGATTAACGGGTTAAACTCGGAGCAGGATTACGCAAAAAATACAGTTACCTAAACGGCCAAAACACCGCCGGTTCTCATGTTAACAACGTTCCGAAAGATGTTCATCGTAGTTTTTTTTTCTCGTTAGGAGGGTGGGCACACTCAATAGACCACCGTCGAGCTGTACAAGCGTGTGTACAAACCAAAACGAGATATAAACTTAAGGCAACATGAAGAAAAAAAAGCAGTCATACGCTTGAATACGCTTATGTTGGGTATCGTTTTACGGGCGTTCTCCACTGACCTACATTAACTGCACGACGGCCACAAGACGCCAGCGTGTCGATGCCGGTGAGACGTTCGCTACACACACACGCACACCGGTGGAGAACCCTTGGCGAGGTTGGTAATAGAATTGTTGGAATGCTGCCATCCCTCCCCCTCTACATCCGAGGAGGTGGCGAAAATGGCTGAAAGGGCTTGGAAGAGAAAATTAGTATCAGATTGCGGCACAAACAGTAGCACAAAAATGTGGCAAACCAGGCAGCTTGGAAAGTGTAATGTGTTAACATGCAGCTTACATTAGAGACCCGGGATGTCGTTAGTGCACTTTCTTTCGTTTTTTTTATTCCTCACTAGCCTATTCGATTACAGTGCGGGAAGCTTGAGTATGTGTGATGATTTTATTTTATTTCTTTCGTACATTGCGAGCACGAAAAATCAAAGCATTAGTTGGTAAATAAAACGTTTACTTTCGCTTCCTTTCACGTGCGTCAGAAACGAACCGGTTCATCCAGCCACACTGGTGCTGACAGTGACCGTAAACGGTTTATCTGGTACCTGCCGGCCGTTTGTACACATACACTGTTTATGTTGCTGTGGCGATTTTTTGCCCCTCTCTCTGCAAACAACGCGCTATAATTGGCGCATTTTTTTTTTGTATTATGCAACTGCGTGAGCCCGCGACGCGTGACGGTGTTAAAGCCGGCGAGTACTGGGGCACGTAAAACCGCAACGGAACTGACTCACGCCCTGGGATATGAAAGAAGAAATGGAGAAAGAGTTGAAAAAACGCAGAGTGTTGGCAAATGAAAAAGTGTTTCTGTGTAAGCATATATCAGAATCGAAGCGCTTGCATTGTTTCGAATCATCGCTGGGCAATTTTAATTGCAATGTATTGGGGTCAGAGCGGCATAGAATTATGTTGAACAGTGTACCGGGGTGACACGGTAATTGGCACGCGGTTGAAAAAAACGGTGCACCCCTTCGTTTCCTGTAAAGTCTCGTTCATGATGAATGCCACTGATGCATGTCTCCGTTCTTTTCCGTTTACAGGGAAATGCTGAAAATAAAATCACACTAACGACCCTACCGAACACCGGCTACAAAGATGTTCCCTCCGATCCGCGGGAAGCGGGTGCACGGTTGGTCGATGGTCCAAGTCCGATCGCGGGACGTTTGCAGCTACTCAACAACGGCAAATGGCGCTCCGTTTGTTCCAACTCGAAGAAGTAAGCTTCCTGGTGCATTGAAGTGCTAGACTTTGAGACGGTCACACTGACGCATTTCTTTTCTTTTTAGCTGGACGATCGCTGACTACGAAACCACCTGCCGGCAGCTGGGCTTTAAGGGTGGCTGCTTTTGGAACTGGATGGATCGCGTCTCGAACTACGAGCCCCGGCTGCTGTACGAAGAGCCTCGCTGCGGTGGCACCGAAGGTTCGCTGTTCGATTGTGCCTGGAGTTCGAAGCAAGTCGGATCGGGTGTTTGCGATTACCACAGCGACATTGGGGTGCAGTGTATGCCACTGTTCGACCAGGTGACGCCTCACTGGCGGGGCTTGAAGTTCGAGAACGCCGAAAGCAAGGAGACGCTCTCGTACAATCACGTGCTGTACGACTCGATCTCGCTGTCCCAGCTGCGGCATGTGGATATCGTACGCGCCGGAACGGGTCGCGGTGGCTCGGCGGAGGCAGCCATCAGTGTGCTAGGTGTACCACCGGTGCTGGAGTTCGTCACGATCGACCACTCGTCCTACACGGGTATCAATGTGACGCGACACGATGCGGCGTTCAGCTTCCGCAATGTGACGGTGCTCCGGAGCCGAGGATTCGGCATCTTCATGAACTCGAGCTACGGATCGGCCCATCTCGAGGGGGTGACGGTGAGCGAGAATGGTGCGGATGGTATCCGGTACGTGGGGCACGATTTGCGCGCGGACGAACGGACGGACCGGAGCAAAGTGTTCGATTTCTGTACGCTCACCTCAACGGCCTGGCAGATCTACCCGCTGCAGCTGTCGTTCGAGCAGTCGGCGTTTGCCCTTTCGCCCAAGGAGTGTGCTCGTTCGTTCGAAACCGCCTTCGGGTACGTGTTGACGATGCACTTCGTTTACTTCGAGCTGGCCAGGAACGAATCGGCCCAGATCTCCGTGTACGACGGTATGTCCGAGAACGATCGTCTGCTGGCGCTGTGGGATGTGAGGAACTCAACGCGTCCGCAGAGTGTGACAAGCACGCGGGAGAAGTTGTTCATAAAGCTGCGCGCAGATTCCAGATCGGCCGTGCTGGCACACTTTCGCGTGTCGTCCGGTGTGACGAAGGCGTATGATTTGAACGTGACGCAGGGTACGATCGTGGACAATGGAGGACGTGGGATTGCTGTCGATAACTTAAGATCGCAGGTGCATGTGCACGAAACCACCATTACCAACAATCGGCACGCTGCCGGTTTGCACGTAACGAGCGGGGCCGGGGACGTTAATGTGACCTACTCGACGATCAACTACAATCAGGGTGATGGCATTAACATTACCTACTACGGTGGCAATCGGAATGTATCGCGCAGTACGATAGAATCAAACCGTGGCTATGGCTTCGCCATCTGGCTCAATCAGACGACAACCGATCGGCGGGAGTACTTGGAGTTCAATCAAACGACCGCAATCGAATACTCGACCATCGGCCGCAACCTGGAAATCGGGGTGCTGCACGGAAACTACTGCGGCGATTCGTGGGTTAACGTGACGGGTAACCTGTTCAACGAGAGTACGAGCGATGCCGTCGACATTCAATCGTGCTGGTTCGAAACGCAACCGAACGATCGGCGGTTGCGGCTTCAGATTGGGCACAATAACTTTGAGCATTCGCATCGGATCGCGGTCGTGCTGAGTCCGATTCTGAACCTCGACGGAAGAATCGAGTATAATCATTTCACGCGCGGCACGTACGGCGCACTGCTCACACGCAACAAACCATTGGAGGAGTTCCGCCCGCTGCCGGTGCGTCTTATCGTTCAGCACAATCACTTCATGAACAACGAGGGCATCTACGTCGCATCGTTGGGACTTTCGCCAAACACCGACAGCAAGACGCAGTGGATGCTGTTTACACGTAACTTCGTAAAAGGTAATCGCGTGAAGGAAGCATTCGGGCCGCTGGAGGATGAAGGAGAAGGACTCGGTGGAGAGGGTCGGTTGAATCCGCGTTCGCGTGTTGCAGCGCCGGTGGTGATCTCCTCGAACAATGTGGACGTGTTTAGGAACATTATTTCGAACCAGGAATCACGGTACGAAGTCGGTTCGCAGCTGTCCGACCAGAGCAAGGCACTGAACGTCACCTTCAACTGGCTGGGCAATCAGGACGAAGAGAAAATCTACGATCGACTGTTCCATCGGAAGGACCGGTACGATCTGGCCAAGATCGAGTACTTCCCGTATCTCCTGCACCACTCTAATCCAGGCACGCAGACGATCGCGCAGTATCAAAAGTTTGTTCCCTTCTTCCACAAGGAGGGCAGCGAGCGGATCGGCGGAGAAGTTGATGGGCAGGAGATCCTGCCCGCCGGAAGCTACACGGTAGAGCGCGACATTAACGTGCGACCCGGAGGAAAGTTGATACTGAACTCGGGCGTCATTCTTAACTTTGCGCCCAGTGTCGGTATGATGGTGACGGGCAAGCTGGAAGCCCGTGGACGTGCTCCGGACGACATACTGTTTACGTTGAAGCGGGAAGCGGTCATGTTGGAGAACGATACGACGGAAGCGATCGTAGATGATCAGGAATTCGCGATGGATATCGAAACGGAATCGATCGTGGAGAAAGTGCCGCACGAACCACAGACACCGAAGGTGCCCGTGCGACTTGTCGGTGGAGCGAATGATCACGAAGGCCGACTGCAGGTGTACACCGAGGGAGTTTGGGGAACGGTGTGCGATTACGGATGGACAATCACCAATGCGGCCCTCGTTTGCCATCAGCTTGGCTTGGCGTTGAATCCAATGGACTGGAGATTGCAGCGTTCGGAAGTTCCTGGCGCTGGTACGACGGAAAATGTGCTGCTTTCGAACGTCCGCTGTACCGAGCACGATATCGACATCACAAAGTGTCGCGCTGAACGAGCTTCTCGGGGTGACTTTGAAAATTCGTGCGGCCACGAAAACGACGTTGGCGTACGGTGCTACGAAGGTGCTTGGGCGGGTTTGCGGTTCGGAGTTCTTGCTGAGCGTGCGGACTTGCAGTATGTCACGATCGAAAAGGCGGGTCTGTTTGACTACGTAACGAACACGTTCAAACCTGCGCTACAGATGGACCTGGCTCGGCACAATCTGGACAGCGTGCGTGTGGTGGAGAATCTGCAGGACGGTTTGGGTATTATCTACTCCGACATCTACGCCGGCTCGTCGGTGAACAACGTGAAGAACTCGGAGTTTTCTGCCAACCGGGGTAATGGAATCAGCATCAAGCAGCTCGGCTTGAAGGTGCAAGGCAGCATCATCAAGGACAACCGGGGGTCGGGCATCATTCACGATCAGGTTGTTTCGTCGCTGGAGCAACGAGAAATTACCAGCTGGTTCAATATGGTACCGGACTTCAATGTGGACGATTCGGACTACCGGCCGATTCTTGTGCCGGAAAGCACCACCACCAACATCGACATTAATCAGTGGCAGATTAAGCACATCATCACAACGCCGGTGCGTAATGAGCCGGTGGAGCGCAAAATTATTATCCAATGCCAACCGGGATACGTCATTGGCATACAGCTGCTGAATCCGATCGAGAACCGGTCGACGGAAAACATCTGGATTCACGACTCACTAACGGGTAGCACCGAGTCGGACATCTGGCAGGTGAAGCGTGATCTTTCGGTCTTTCCACTTACGACCAGCAGCTACGGTGCAATATTGGAGTACCGCAGTGGCACGAACGCGCTCGGTGGAGCGGTTTTAGTGCTTCGATCGATTCAGGCGCCGATACAGAACATTTTCAACCGTATAGTGCGTGGCCCGGTGCCAACACTTCAGATAACGTCGTCGAAGATACAGCGCAACTTCCGCGGACTAACGGGCACGTACTACAACCGCTACTTGGGCGAATCGGGTGAGCTGTATCTTCGCAAAGCGAACGAATCGATCAAACTGGTCAACTGCGAAATTAGCCACAACCGAGAGGAGGCGATCTTTATCAACTCACCGTTCTGGGACGTGCACGTTAGCAACATCTCGGAGATTACGATTCACGTCAACAACAGCATGGTACGAGACAACGGGCGTGGTATTCGACAGTTTTCCAAAGACCTGCGCTCGTCGAACAATCTGTTCCATTACGTGCTGCAGGACACGACCGTGGAGAGTAATTCGTACGGTGGGCTGGAGCTAAGCTTACCGTACGTGTGGCAGTACAACGAAAACTTTACGCACTCCGTCTTTCTCGGCAACGACACGTGGGCGAGAAATCGCAAGTTTGGCATCCTGATCGACGGCCATTACGCGGCGGTCAATATTTCTTCGAACATCTTCACCGAGAACGTGTGCGCGCAGGGTGTGATAGGGTTCCGCGGTATGGAGAAGAAGCTGCGAATAGACAACAATCGCATCACGCGCAATTATGGCAGCTACATGGTGGAGTTCCGATCGGACAGTCAGAGTGAGATTCTGGGCGAGATTCCGGCGTTGTTGGCGTACAATCAGATCGAAAGCAACGAAGAGTTAAAAGACACGCGATCCTCTATGCGCAACTTTATCCGGGGCGAGCGTAACAACGCGAACGATCCGACGTGCGTGATCGGATTCGGCGGTGTGCAGAAGGTGCAGATCTATCGAAACGTTATCTCCAACAATCAGCAAGATTACGATCTGATTGCGGGCGTTAAGTCGGCCCGGCTGCGGAACTATCTCGATGCGCGGGAGAACTGGTGGGGAAGCAGCGATGAGCTGCACATACGTAAGAGAATCTTCGATTTCGACGATTGGAACAATCATGCGGAAGCGTTGTACAGACCGTACCTGATAGAGGATGTGATCGACGGCAGTGTGTCGGTGAGCGAAGGTCCAAGTCCACCGGTGGATTTGAATGTGCTCGGTGGACGAATCGTGGAAGATTTGGCGATCTACAGGCGGGAAGCACCATATGTTATTCGATCGGATATCACCGTCATGCCGGGAGTTACGCTGAGCATCCACGCGGGTGTGGTGATGGAGTTTGCCCCGAACGTTGGCATTCTGGTGCTGGGAACGTTGGTGGCGCGCGGTACTAGTGACGCCGAAGTAGTGATGAAACCGATCGAGAGTGCCTCCGAGGGAATGCGTCGTATTGAAAGATCGCTAGAAAACATGGTCAACTACGACTCGATTCGCCTGTGCACGAACCGAAATTGTTCGCAAGGCGAAGGGGAAAGTGACCGAGCGAAGGAAGGTTTCCTAGAGTACTACAACCACACGACGCTACAGTGGATTCCAATCTGTGATCGCAGGTTTACGGAGCGGAACGCTCAGGTGGTCTGCCGGGAGCTGGGGTATGATCCGTTGGATGTATTCTTCGGACATGATCGGCGGATCGAGTTTCACACGAACTCACTGACGCGCATTTGGTCGTGGGTGGAACCGATGGAGTGTCACGGCGATGAACTGCGGCTCGAGGAATGTCCCGAGCGGCTGAATGGACAACTGTACGGCCGTCGGCACGAATGCCAGTGGGATTCGGAGTTTGTGTTCATCAGTTGTAACGGCGAGCCAGAGCGTCGCAACTACTGGGGAGGAATACGATTCGCTAACCAAGACTTTGAGGCAAGCCTGTACGAACATCGACTGCACGACGCATTGACACATTCCACGGCACAGCCGGTTGAGAGTGTGATGGATTTCGTTCGCATACATCGCGCCGGTATGCTGCACGGTGAGAAATCACCCGCGATACAGACGATCGCTAAGAACCCTAGCATCAGTTCAGTGTCCATTCGAGACAGTGCACATCACGGCGTGAACCTGATCTCACCCACGAACGCCATCCACCTGAACCATATGCAGATCCTGCGAAGTCTTGGTCAGGGAATTAACGCCATCTCGCTGACCGGAGAAGGACGCGAGAGTGACGAATCGAGCTACAGCCCACTGAAAGATCTCGATCTCCCGTACAATCTGTTCTCTTTGGTTGACATCTGTGACACAAACAAGGAGATCACGCTGGAGGAACGTGTGCTGGTGTACTACAAGTACGACAATAATCCCGTAAACTGCGTTAAGATCTTTAAGAGCGCGTACCGAGTGAAACCACTCGGATTCCGACTGCTGCAGTCGAACCTGTTCAATCACTCGAAGGAGTACGGACGGCGAGACATGATTCAGTTGCTGGATGGTGACATTTACAACGTTTCGTCGCGGATTATCGGCACGGTGGATGCCGATTCCGACAACCAGAAGCGACTGTTCCGAACGATCGAACCGGCTCTGAGCGTGCGACTGATCGCTAGTGGAGCGCCGGCACGTCATGGCTTCATTGCGGAGGTAGTCACGCTACCGATATCGGCTATTGGATTTAGTAAGTTGTGCTCTTTATTAAGGCTCAATAGAAAGGATTGAGATCTAAGTACATTCCACGTTTTGTTTCCCTCCTAGACCGTGATGCACAGCACAACATATCGAACACCGAGATTGCGGGCTGCGTTGGTGGAGCACTACAGTACACCTCGGTGGGTGAAGTTTCCCCTATACTAACGCTGGAAAGAAACAGAATCATGAACAACTGTCGCCAGCTGTACGGAAACTTTTCCTCCTGTGAGTCAGCGATCCGGATTGACGTTCAGAACATGCAGTCATTGCATTTCAGAGTAAGTTTAAAGGTTTTAGATTTGTTTTTGTTGAAATGCGCAAAGCGTCCGTTAACGTGTGGATTTTCTGCCTTCCAGAACAATCTCGTCCAATCCAACCAAGGTGGTATATCGATTCGGGCCGACTCCCGCGGTTCCGCTACATCGCTGCGCGGATGGATTCATCATAATCTGTTCGCGCGTAACCGTAATCGGCCGGCGATTTACGTGGAAGGCCGCCAGTCTTCCCCGTACCAGGAGGTGATCATACACAACAACTACATCACACAAAATGACGCCACCTTCCGGGATGTGGTTGTGCTGCGGCAGGTCGTTTCGAACTTCACCTACAACTATGTCCACCGCAACAAGGGTCTACGGATTGTGCAGGTGTCGGGTTTCGATCGAGTGCGCCTTCCAATCTACCAGACTACAACACACAATGGATTTTATGAGTACGTTTAGCGAATGTGGTTATATGGCTTGTATTAATCGCGCACGCATTATTTTAGTAACGTTGCAACGGATTGGGAAGGACGGGCTACCATCGTCGCTGGAACTGCCGGGCAGCACTACATCGATAACATATTCGCTAATCCGGACAATGACTACGAAATCATCACCGTCAACCGATCGATGTAAGTATCTGAGTCTGAGAAAGGGAGACGGTACTAACTGAACATACACTAACCATGGCAGATGATTGAGAAGGAGTAGTAAGTAGAGGATAGCATCCAATGCTTAGTTTTTTTTTATCTCCACTTCCGGCATTCGATGTATTCGACGTATGGTTAGTTATCAAAATTTGCATGCTATTTTGATCGTTATTTCTCTTACCTCCTTCCCATCTCTTGTACTTCTAAACACCAACCCAACCTCTCTCCTGCAACTTCACTACTCTGCGTAACCGTGGGCTGCCGAATGAATGCACAAAATTTATCGCGCCCTGGCAGAATTGATTTCCAGTACTGGAATAGGTAGGTGTGCCAGTTGTATTCGCAATATTGTATAATGCATAATTGGTGACGGAAACGCTTACTCCACGGAAATGTGTTCCTTTATCTTATAAAAAAACGTAAGAATACGCTAAAACTTCTCGCTTCGCATCTTCAAACAGCACGCTGGACGTATGGAAGACGAAAATCGACGCTCGGCACAACTACTGGAGCTACAACGAAACGCTGGCGGTCAGTTCGCGTATTCGCGATCGGTACGATGACCCACAGCTTCTGGAGGTATCCTATTTGCCACTGCACATGAACAATCTGACCGTGCTGGATGGCAAGTGTCCCCCGGGGTGGACACTGCTGATCGATACCTGCTACATGTACGTCGGTGCTCCGATGAGTTTCCGAGAGGCGCGTGACTTCTGCCGATCGGATAACGCCTCGCTACCGTTCATCCATGGCGATGCGAACGCACTGTGGATGTTCATCGAACAGCAGTCGCGCTATCTGAGGAACTACGAGCGTGTATGGGTGCAGGATGCGAATTACATCGATCGCTGCACATCCTTCCTGTACCAGAGCGTCGAGGTGGAGGAATGCCACAATCGGCATGCATTCTTGTGTGAAATCGATCCAAAGGTAGGGGGAGTGCGGGGAATACGGGCAAAGGCGAGGGTAGAACTCATGGAATTCCATTATGTGTGTGTGTTTTTCTTCAGGTTGAGATTGATCCACTCCACTGGACGGCTAGCGTGGAGGTGATTGGAATTATCGTAGCCTTAGCGTTAGTCATAGTGCTGATCTGCATTGTGTGCGTCTGCTGGTGCCATAAATCTCGCTATCGACAGGCGCAACGATTGCAGCGACGCAACAGCATACGGCAGAGCATGCGCAGTCTGAACAGTATTGATCCGCAAGGATCACTTCGAAGAAGAAACTATGTAAGTACGCTTGACGACACACGAGATTACATGATTCCTGTACCTCTCTCTCAATAACTATCTTTTTTGCAAACGATTTGGCAGCCAACAGCAGTTTAACATTGCTGCCGTAAGTGATTGTGGTTCATGTGCCTGTTTGTTGTTTGGCTTGATTTTTCCTGAATGAATCGGCTATTGCATTGTCCGTTTCCTCTGTTGTTTTGCATTAATGTTTTTAGTGTTTGAACTGGGTTTCTAAGAAGATAAATCTTCACATATGCTTATGCTAATGTCCACTTTGCTATGCGTTCCCGTTTCTACAGGCGATGTCACGCTCAACGGATACACTACGAACAGCAACAACGAACGACTATAAACGAATGGCTTCGAATGGATCGATCGAATCTGTCGACAAGAGTGTCCTCAGTACCGAAACCAGCTACGACATGTACGACCAGAAACAGAAGCAGCAGTACAGTAACGAATACGCCGAACAGTTGAAGAGTCAGCTCGGTTACAGCGAAAGTAATGGCGCTCCATCGGAGTACGTGCAAAGCACAAACGGTGCTAGTCCCGCGAAAACGAAAGTGTACGGTCTTCCCGAGTACACCAGCCATGGGGGAAGTATCGCACTAGAGCTAGCGTTCCGCAACGAAGGTTTCCGGGACACTTCCACCACCTACTCGGGCGTAACGCGCAACAACTCCATCAGCACTGCCATCAACGAGGAGTCGCCCATCATACACGCACCGGGCGGTGGCGAGGAAGAGATGGAGGAAAACGGTTCCGACTACTACGGCAACTCGAGCACCCTGCCCATGCGTGTGCAGGACAAACTATCCTTCCTGCACGAGCTCAAGCAACATTTGCCCGAGTACGAGCCACCGATGGCTTCGACGGTTACTCACAGCAGTTTCCAGCCGGCGCGAAACTCCCAAACCGACTCGCTGTCGGGCGTGAACGGAGGAGGATCAACGTTCAGTGGCCGAAGACAAAGCCCACCGTCCAGACCGGCACCCCCGGTGGTACCACCGATGGGGCACGTGTATCAGCAACCCTCGATACAGGTACGCCGTCCGGCACCACCACTCGAACCGGAGCAGATGCGACGGCCCGACTCGTACATGAAGGCTGTGAAAAAGTACGCCACCCCCGGGCGAGAACGGGACTCTATACTGCCACCACCCCGGTCGGACAGCCAGCGGCCAAAGACGCTGTACGAATCGTCCGGTGAGTCGCAACCACCGCCAGTCTCACCGACAATGGATCCGTCACCGATGGCGTCCGGCACGAGGGGAAACTATGCCCGTTCGAAATCGGAAGCACTGCTCGAGACCAACTTCGACGGAGCGGCCACGGAACCGGTCATGCTAAGCGCCGACAGCCGGAGTTACTCGCAACCTCTCGAAACTGCTATGTAAGCTGTGCGGCGGGCGGGGTTTCGAGTAATGAGTGTGCAAGAATATTTTCACAATATTTGCTTGTTTGTTTTGTAAACGAATTTGTACAGCTAGTTTTAGGAGACGTTTTTATGGCAGCGAACAAAACACGCGTGCGCTTTAGTCGTGGAAAGCTTAATATACAGTGACATTTGTGAGGTTTCACGTGGTCGACGGGTGCTTTTCGGCGCGCACTCTCTCAGTAGAATAATTTCGAAAGTGGTTCGTTCAGAATGTATGGCATTGTTGGGTTGAGAACATGGGACCAGCATCGTACCGAAGGGAGAATTAAGAAAGCAGTACAGGGTGCCTTAATGTGATCGTTTCGATTTTCGATGCACAAACTCTAGGTTTTGGTATGTTCCATGACTTTGCACACCCCTGCCCTGCTCTCAGACTCCAGAGTAATGCAGGCAACAATATTCTTATGATAGAGAGGTCGCATATGGCATGTGAAGCAACTAGGTATTATAAAATATTTTTTTAAATCGCGTTTTTCAGTGACAATCGAACGCACGATCAAGCATTCACAAATCGATCTAGGTAGCTACAACCGATATAAATGTTGTGTTTTAAATCGTTTTATTTTTAACTGCTCTTGTAATTGTTCGGTTTTATGTAGTCTAAATGTCCAACGAAATAAAGAAGAGCATCGCGGGCGGGCGTGCTGTGAGATGTGCAAAACATTATAAAGATTAAAAAGCGACGAGTGGCTCTGGATTAATTATATTCCGATATTCAGGGGTATTTTTGTACCCATCATTCGAAAGTGAAACGATCCGAAAACAAACAACTCTATTTCGCATGCAAATTGATGCGGAATAAGCACGGCGACGACGGTCAACAGAGCAGATTGAACTGCAACCAACAGGAATTGTGCTGCTTCGTGCGGCTGAATCATGATCGAGATTTGTTTCGATTTGAAAGCGTCAAGGTCGTCGAGGTTTTACGAAACTGATTTTAATAAGCTAATGATTCTGATAGCGGAGGATGCCTTCCGCCTCGCATTGGCGTGAGTAGAGTTATTTTAAAATGATTGTCTTCCATTTTCAGCATATCAAGATAAAAATGGAGATCGTTCGCATATTTAAACACCGATCGGAATGATTAGAAATAAAAGAATCGACACGAAAAACGAAGGATATGGATATTTGTTTGTTCGTTTGTGGAGCATGTTTATTTCCACATTAAACACATGACTCGTGAATTGTTAGCTGCGCGCAAAACGATCTCCTATGACGTTATTTAGGGTCGTATGTGGTGTTGCTAACACAATCAACGTCCTTCTTTAAATTCATGCAACAGGTAACAGGTTCGCAAATTAACGGCACTCCGCAAACAACTGGATGATAGTTTGAATGGGGAATTGTAAAAGAATGTTGTACCATGTTGACTTGAACAGCCTAAATGGAAGAATTCGGCGGAGGTTGTTGAATATTGCAGTTTTAATTTTTACTGCTACACTCTCAAACTTCTAAAGTATTGTGGTGCACCTAAGTTCTTAAGGTTGTGTGACCAACTGAAGTTGGCAGAATCATTTATTGGCTGTAAGTATAATCCAGGTTACAGTATTATTTGTTAGACAAAATTAATATTAGGATTAATATTAGACAAAAAAACGTATCACGTGTTTTCAATTAAAATCAAATGTGTGTAACTGTTGTTGTGATAGCAACGCTAGGTTTGAATTTAAAACCGTTGTAACTTGTCGTTCGGAATCGTCGTCGTTGGTCTAAATAAGCATAAAAGCAAGGTTTAAACAATCAGCTTAAACCTTCCATCTTTGTGCAATGACATCTCAAAAGCTATAACACGTACTGATGCAGTCGGTAATAAGCACAAGCGTTGTTCATTCAAATAGACATCTAGAATGTACTATCAAAAGTTGTTAAAATGTATGCAGCTCATCGCTTACTCCACATTCGTGGCAAAGATTTCCCATTGTTGGACCACTAGCGTAAGTTAAACGAGCAACCCAGTAAAAGAAGCGCTCCTCGACGTCGTACGCGTTACAAAATCTTTTCAAGTTCTCGCACTTTGATAAAACAACCACAGAATTCGTTTTTTAATCACTACCCAGATTGCTCAGAAAACTAAGAGTTTGCGCCCGAATTGTGCCTCCGGCAGCCGCGTTGCGGCCCATAGTCCAGAAAATTTGCCGAAAATGGCCGAGAAAGAGATGCACAATCTCCGAATCTCAAACAAATGGCCATTTGGATCGCCGGCGAGGATAGGCTGCTAGAATCGTGCGAGCGAGATGCAAAAGCGGTTTCGGCTGATACCCAGGCTGCTTTCTACGCTCGCAGTGGCGGCTGGCCGCTCGATCCGACGACGGACTCCTCGCACCGATGACAGATTTGACAGCTGAGTTGTGTTTGTTGTTTGTTGATACACACGGGTGGTGGGTGGTGGAATCTGTATTGTATTATTTTCTAGCTTTCTGGCGAATATCGGGATTTGAGGGTGGAATTCAAGCGTTTAGTGCGTGAAGAAGCGATTGACGGCAGCACTTTCCACATTTTATCGCACGCGATTTATGATTCTGATAGTGATAGTGTGTAAAAGCAGCAGCATCTCCATCACCGCTCCTCGCCAAAAACGTGGTGATTATATTGCATTGATTAGTGGCCTGTGGTTGTTGCTACTGTTGCATTCCGCAGCCGTTAAGTGCGATTGAATTGAAGTGGTGTGTAAGCTCTGCAATTAGCGTTATCTAGTGAGCCCTACAATCTGGCCATCCGAATACCCGCACGGCGAACACTAATATTACGACGATTTGTAGGAAGCGAAACCCTGCCAGAACCGAAAAGTTGTTCACCGTTGTGCGTGTGCGCGAGGAAGGAAAACTCTGTTGAGAAAGGACACTTCCCCGCAGGCCACTGCTCCCCCCCCCCCCACCTCACGCGAGATATGAGCAGTGAGAAAAGGACACACACACACGGACGGAGTCTGCGAGCTAAGGAGCAATAAAATATGGTCAAAGTAGCAGTGTTTTGACGGCGCGGTGGCTGCTCCAGTGGATTTTTGGCGCTTCCGTGGCGTTTTTCGCTTGCAAGTCTCCGGGTCGTCCGTACTGGTTGCCGTAGGTTGTGTCGTTTCTCTCGGGAAGGTGTAAATTATCGTGCTCCTAAGTGCAAATTCCTCTACACACGCCTGAACGCACCACGTAAACGTGCTGCTGCTGCGGACAGTCGCGTGATAAGATAGCGCTTAAACTCCCCACCGCACACATTATGTCGTTGACCAGCTACCATATCTCCTTCTCATCGACGGTTAATTGCGAACGAACAGAGCCTTATTTAAGCCACATTAGCGTCGTGCAGGTTTTTTATTTAGTAAATCCAAAGTAATTCCACCAAAAGATCTCTTTTCTGGCCGTCCAGTGCGAGTGCAGAAAAGTGCAGCGCCTCCACCAGGGGGCTGTCGCGGTGTAGGAAAATTGAAAAATCGATAACATTTTATTGCAACTCCCGCAAAGGCTCGTCTCGGCTAGGCCGGCTTCGAAATATGCGAAATATTCAGGAGAGAGCGGGACCACTCTAGTACGCGAGAAATACTTGAAGTGGTTGTTGGTTTGAGGGTAGCTTGTAGATTTTGTTGTAAAAAAAAGTCACGTTTGAAATTAGTAGCTGCAGGACTAATGAAGCTGCTTGGAACTAAGGTTTCCATTTTCATCCCAAATCACTATTTGGAGCTGTCTCGGCCACTAACTGATGAGACAAGGAACAAGATTTTCCGGAAAAGTGCGGAGAGCGAAGAATTGTTGAGTGCAACCAACAGTTTGTTCTTTTCTCTTCCACGAAAACCACGCGTTGCTATGCTGCCGTTTTAGTGGATAGGAAATCCCCTTTGCGGTGCCGTTAGAGCATGCCGTGGAATTTCGTTTGTTGTTTCCTGCCCAACTGTCTAGAGTTGTGATATTTCATGTTCGATTTGTGCTCTCCCACCTCGGTTGTGAAGCGAAGGGCAACAGTTGCCGGGAGTGCCGATATCGTTGGATGGTTAGCTGCTAGTGGTGTCCAGTGTGCCGGTGTCTTATGAGAGGTGTCCCGATTAGTGATCGCGTAGTGTGAAAAGCGGTCTCCAATCTCCGCTCCCCAGCCCCCGTGTGAAGGAAAACCGCGGAAGTGGAACGCAGCAGCAGCAGCAGCAGCAGCAGCAACAACAGCAGCCGTAGCAACGAAAAGTGCCGTGGTGGTGTTCGTGCCCGCCGAGGAAACGGAGGACGGTCAAAGTGTATCTTCACCGTGCAGGACCTCAGTGCCGGCCTCGACGTCGAGGAAGGAGACGTTGGCGAAGCGGGTGGTGGAAGGGTGCCGCCGGTGGTAGCAGTGGTGAACGACGGCGGGCTGCGGAGACGACGGCGGCGGTGCAGGGTGGTGGCGTCGGGGAAGCGAGCGGCAGCGAACCAAACTATGCTCAAGTATCTAACGCACAAGCTCCGCACACAATCAATCAACGATGAGAATCATGCCAATGAGAAGGTAAGTGAGCGAGCGAGCAGGTCAGCAGTTTATGATTAGTTCGTGTACACTTTTGCACTTTTGTAGACATTGCACCGGACGATGGACGATGTGAAGCCGAACACCGATTCCCTTCCGAATTGGGTTAGGGTCGTTGTCGGTTTTGGATGCCATTTTTCTTACTACCCATCTACAAAGCCTTCTGCGATTTCGTCGATGAATAACATCTTCTCATAGGTTCCTTCTCACTCAACCTCACTCCCCTGCCCTCAGCTCTTCTCACTTGCATCCATGGTTACTCTACGCGGTGGTGCCGGTCATCATGGTCCTTTTCTGGGAGCTTTCTCACCGTTCTCCGTGTGGGGGTGGGTGGTCGGGTTGCATTTCTCTCGCACCCTAGCACCACCGGTTTTTCTGGTGGCTACACAGGAAGCGCAACAACATCGCAGTCAACATGTGCAACGAACGAACCTTGCCTTGCTCAGTCTCTCCCAATCTCTGTTGGCTCTTTGTGTCGCTCTTTGTACCCGGTTTTTCCCGCTGCGTGGTGGGAGTCAATATGTCTACGATGCTCTCATTTTCATTTGTAACAAATATAGATCCATGTCCTCGGTTCCGAGTAGCGCTGGGGTGTAATTTACATGGTAGTGCGCCTACCGAGAGGGGCCGCGCACTCGGGTGTTTATGAACAAAGGAAGCTGTTTGTACCCTTTTGAAGTTTGGCGTAGAGTTGTTCGTGTATAAAATTTCAATTTAGACGCACACGGACTTATCATTCAACTTTTACTCATTGAGGAAGAGCGCCGCCGCAGCTCAAAAGCGTTTTTTCCGCTAATCATCAAGGTTCCTAATTTGCAAAAATCGTTCACCCACCACGAGCCAGTAACCTTCGGTGCAAAAATAACCTCCAGCCACCACCGGCACATCCATTCGCCAATGCCATTGTTGGCCACCCCATTTGGTCGTGTTTTTTTTTCTGCTCCACACAAGGACGAGCCCGTCTGGGCTCGCGCGGGCTGGTTCGATCCTCCTACATTACACAATGGCTGCTGGCGGCAGCGTAGGCGACCGTGTGGCATGTCCTGTGCGTGTTTCTTGCTTTTCAGAAAAAAATATGAAAACACACACACGCACGCACACAGCAGGAACATTTTATTTTTCCTGCAAAATGCTGTGAGTTACTTCGCTCCTTTGTGGTGGCCCACGTGTGTGTGTGCGTGTGTGTGTGTGTTTGTACGAGAAGGTGTACCCTCACTACACGAGTGAAAGTTTTTGGGGAGGAAGCGTTTGAAGCGTTTCATTCAACCCGCGCCACGACGATATGCGTTGGTGATGAGGACGGAGGACACGACCGACCGACCGACCGGTTACCGGTTGGCGCGATACGCGCATGACCCTGCCTGCGCCCTAGGAGTAAGGGGCCAACACCGGCGAGGGAAAAAGTGCGAAAAACAAGGCGAATATCATATAGCTTGCTCGCCGCCCGACCGGTATAGTAGAGAGAAATACGGGGCTACTACGGGCGACGGGTTTTGGTTCTCGGTTCCTGTTTCCACTTCTTCCACCCCGGGTGGTGCTCTTCTAAGCTTCTAACCCACTGGGGGAGGGAGGATGCAACGCGGGGTACACACCGAATCGAGCGTTTCTTGGTATTGGTGGTGAATTGAGTTTAGGGTTCCTGAATCTCCTGAGCGAGCACGAACGAACGAACGAACTCACGACTCACGTTACAGCACCCTCTCGTGTGGCACATCAACCCCACACTCCCCTCCCGGAAAAGCTGGTGGGCAGCCTGTAACAAAGAAACGCTGAGTTCCGCATGGGTCCTTGCGGGTGCTGCCGGTGCAGGAAGAAGCTTTAAGCTTTCCGGAGCCCAGCGTGAGTGAGCACCACTGACACTCACAGGACCCGCGCTGAGTGACCGATAAAAATGTTGAATGAGCAAGGACAAACACGGACGGTCGATGGATGGTGTAGAGAAAGCCGCACACCTCCACAGGACACACAAAAAAAACACACAGGGCATGTGCAACTGCTGCCGCCAGAGGAAAAGGCCGCACGAGAGCTTCGTGCTAAGCGTGTGTGTGTGTCGATTCAGCAGCACCAGAAAGAGATAGCAGAACAAGTAATAACCGCCCGCCTCCTCCCGTCGGGGTGTGTGTGTGTGTGCGTTGCGTTTTTGTACACGCTCGCTCGCTCCCGGAGCAAATGACGACAGCGATTTGGGGCTGTTCGTCCTTTTTCCAGTACGATCTCGACCGTTCACAGGGGCACACAAGCAACCGACGACGGCTCCCGCCAAGGGCCGGGTACATACACACACACACCACCGGTTGTGTGTTGCGGTTTGGAAGAAAATTGCCCCCTTTTGCCCTCCACTCTGGTGTCTTACGTGGAGGCTTTATTGAAACCTCCCTCGCGTTCGGAGACGGGGTAAAAGGGCGCAGGGAAAATCCGGTTGCCGAAGAACGTCAACGGACGAAGCCGGACCAGTCGTCCGTTTTCTGATGGCATCAGCAGCACGCTCGGTGCGGTGGTCCCGAAGTAATAATACCCGTGGGCTCGAGAAGCCTGCTGCCAGTGTGTGCCGAGTATCCGTACCGTGCGGTGTGTGTGCTGAGGGGACTCGCTCCGAAGAACGGCTGCCGATGGCTTTCGTCGACCACTAGCGATCCTATTTTAAGTGCGCCACAACCTAGCAAAGGGAAGAAGGATGTTGCCGAGATCGATCCCGGGTTGCGAACGGTTTGCGTACAATCTCGCCCCAATCGCGTAACCGCGCGTGGGAGGGCGGGGTGGGTGGTTCCGGGGGCAGCATATCGAAAGCGAAAGTGTCAAATCCGTCGTTCGGAGGAGGAGGAGTAGAAGAAACCAGAGTCGCGCGAAAGAGAGAGAGAGAGAGAGAGAGAGAGAGAGAGAGAGAGAGAGAGAGAGAGTAGAAACAGGAAGACCAAAGTGTTGGAAAAGTGTGTGCGTTTTTTTTTTATTGTTGCCACTAACCAAAACTTGGGATAAACCTCCCCGAGTGTGCGTGTGAGTGTGTTTGTGTCCCAGCAGAATATCCCTTCCCATCAGCGCATTACTTCCCGAAAAAAAAAATAAATAAAAAATACTCCCGGAATCACATTTTCACGTCGGGTTTGCCCGTGCGTGGGGGTTTTCCTCCCCTCCCCCCCCGCCTCTCCCCCATTTACTCCCACCCGCGCTTGTGTGTGGGTGTGTGTCAGCTGTGTGTGACGTTGCGCTCCCAGTGTGTTTCGTGCGCTTGCTTCCGTGTGCCGCTTAAAAAGGCATGCCGAGAAGGATCGTCGACACCAGGACGTTGTTTAGCACCTCCTCCCTCACCCACCCCAAAACCGGTGGTGGCGGCCTCCGTTTTCGGGACTGCTAGTGTGCGAGCGCCACGGAGGAGCAGCAGGCAAATCGAGAGCGACAACGGGGAGAACACAAACTCTGCTGGTGGTGGTGGTGGTGTTCTTTGTTGTTTGCCGAAGGTGACTTTGGAAGTGTCGTGTGTGTGTGTGTGTGTGTGGGTGTTTGAGTGTCAGTGTGCCCGAACCGGTGTTTTTCCTTCCTGTCCTCACAGTGCGAGCCAGAGAAACACACGTAAGGCAGGGCGATATTGCAAAATGCCTGGCTTGTTTCCGTCGAGCGTAAGTATTTCGATTTTTGTTTTCGTTACAATCGCCAGAACTTTAGAATCGAAATCGTCAAGATGCTGGTGGTGTGGAGCCAGTTTTAGTAGCTTTCTTAGTGTCCGAAAGTGTGCTGCACTGTGTGTGTGTGTGTGAGTGTGCCCTTGAAAATCAATGTTCTAGCAGCATCATGTTGTCGCTTTTGGTCGAAGTTTGTCGAGCTTCGAGTGCTTCGAGTTAGTTACCGATACTACATGTCTTGTTACGTCTCAGGACCTCGTTCGATTTTGGTAGCCCTTCCTTTCCGGGAGAACATCACTCTTGACGGTACTACGCAATTAGTGTCATTTCGTTTTTGGGTAAAATATCTCTTTGACTAGACCATAAGACGTCCTTTAGCGGCTTTTTTGAACGAAGATGGTCAATCATCAGTCAGTAGTTCCCACTCGACCCATCGATGGTGCGAAATTATCACATCAGTCTTGACTTTGATTTGTGCCCTCTAAACGGTTAGGAAAGTTCTCTCTCTTTCTCTCTCTCTCTCTCTCTGTGAGTGTGCCACTGCGTAGTGACCTTGTAGCGTGTGTCTTCTACGGGAAAACGGTTGAGTTGAGTTGAGTTGAGTTTGGGTCGAGACGCAAGCGGTGGGGTCCTGTAGAATTATTTTACAAACTCTCGCCCATCATCATCCGCCACTCTCGATCGTAATTTTGCCTCCACAATCGAATCGCTAGTGTGAACAAAACGCACACACACACAGTGGAGAAGGTGTAGTAGTAGTACGCCTTCATCGGACGTTCAATCTTTTGCTCTTGAACACGTTCTCAAAGCGGATCGGGAAACGGTGGGGGTGAGTGGGACGGAGACAGCACATAAGAAAAAGGATCTTCCGCGTGTGTAAGGCGCAAGACGTTACGGTGGACCGGACCGTCGTCTTCTCGAACTCCAAGCCAAGAGAAATTCGAGTATCTGTGCGCGTTTTTCCGCAACAATGCCCTCCTCCTCCTTCTTCGGCGAGCGAAAGCGAGAGAACTCGCTTCTCTGTCGCTGCTGATCGAAACCGGCGAAGGGAAGTTGGTCTGAGAGGATGATCGGGATGTTCCACCATCCTGGAACCGACCCCGGTGCGAGATAGCGTAGAGTAAGCAGCGAGCGAGTGTGTAGCGTAAAGCCGTTTGTACAAACGCACACCCGAGATCCGACCGAAGAAGGTTCGACAAAAGGGAACAACCTCTCCGGGAGACTTCAAAGTCATCCCCCACATACAGTTCCCATACCGGCCCCCCTCGAGGGGTGGTGGGTTCGGGTTCGTGTCCGACTGCTTGCTGCTGCTGCTGCTGCGCTTTGCGCATACTACGGGCGATGGCGTAGAAAATGTTATTTCAGCATTAGAGAGCAAGCAGCAGCAGTGCTCTGCCCCAAACCACCACCCAGCTTCAACCTTGGCGGTGGAAGGCGACGTGTGGGAGGCGACGACGGTGTCCGTTGCGTGGCGTGGCTCCCATTTCATTCACGAACCACGAACCTCCTCCATCCAACCAGTAATGCTCTAGTTCCGTGGAGCGTAGTTTTTCCTGTTTTATGAATCGACCGAACGTCGTACAACAACGCCGTCGTATTCGCTCAACTCGGCTGGAAATTTCGGAAACTCTCTCTCTCTCTCGGGGTCTCTCTTGCTGGAAAGCTCTTTCTTGAAAGACGTTCCTTGGTGTCGTTTTCTTCGGCGATATTGGACATGGTGCGCGGTATTGTAATGCGTGGTTCCGAACATTTCCTTCTCTCTCGTGGTGTCGGTAGTGTTTTTTTTATGTTAACCATCGCTCAATCTCTCCCACACGCGATGTGATTTGGTTTCCGCGCATAACGTATTTCTTTGCTACATTTTGCTGCGTTATTTGCTGTTTTGAACTGTTTTACAAGCTGAGGTAGGAAGTGTTTCGGGGTGTGTTTTTCAAGATGGGTTAACCTGAGGGATCGTCTCAAGAAAACTCAAGAAGGATCTATAATGTGAAAACTAGCAAATCATAAGATAAGATCTTCCGCAGTTGTTTGTCTTATTGGAGCCACATTTTTGTGAAAAAATCTCTCACATATTCCTAGAAAACGTTAACGCCATCCACTGATGCAATTAACAGCGCTTGACTAACCATAGCGCATTAATCGATTGATTTCATGCCGGAGAGTTAGTTAATGCGAAGCTACACTTCCATTTCCGAGAACATCTCAATCCCATAACATTAATCTCCCCTAGCGCTTGGTGAAACCTATATCGCATGGACGTTTGTTACCGCATGCACTTTTGGAAAGCGATTTTACGCTCGCTCCTCCCGAGCTCCTCTCCATTACACGCCGCAAAACCACCACGACGGCGATCGGAACTCCACCACCACCCTGTTTTCCAGCGCCCTGTCTGGCGCTCACAGCCCAACGATTCGACATACGTGCACAATTTTCTCATCGTCCGTTCGGTTCATGTCACACGACATTTAAGTTAATCCCGGGCCGGGAAAAGGGATATTAGGAAAAGCGGGATAATCCTCGGGTTTTCCGTGTGGTGGAGACTTCATGCGAAACTCCCGGGAGATTCCGTTTTCCGGCGTGAATGTGTCCTTGGGACCACCGAGCGAAACTCGTTCGAGTGTCCCTCCCCACACACTCTTGATTATCGTACCGTGAATGTCACGGCGGTAGAGTTTTGCAATACATATAAAATTCGTTTCGTTTGGGGCGGAAGGATGGGTCGTTTTTGCGTCCTGATGTACTGTATTTTTTTTTTTTGTTGGTGTCGCTGTTATTACTGTGTCCACCACCCACGATGGTTAGTGCCACGTGCGAGGACTCGATGCTACAAACTGTTCGGGTCAGGGACACGTACACTGCCATGGGTTTTCCGATGGTATTACTACCCCTGGTGGGAGAGGGAGTCAGAGAAAACAAGTGCCTCAATGCGGTTCGTGGAAGTGTGGTTCAAAAAATAAAATGATGCTGGAAATTCGATCGTGTTTCCGATCGGGAGCACATCGAGAACCCAAAAGGAGGGTTTTTTTACAGGATAAAACTCCCGATGTGTTGGGAAGGGGATCTTGGGCGAACGTTAAAAAATAAACCCTTGCGCGCTTCGGTGTTGTTTGCCCAAAAAGGGGACACGCAAGCATTGCCTATCTTTTAGTACGGTTAATTAATTTTAATAATCGACCTTTTCTTGTTTTTTTTTCTTTGACGGACCGAGACCAGAGCGAAACGTACGTGGGTGGCCGGCTCGGGGTTCTTTTGGGTTGCTGTTTGTCGGGCCGGAGCGGAGCAGCAGCAATTTCTTTCCGTTTTGCAACACAAATTCGCGTTCGATAACATTCGCTTTGATGTGAAGTAATGGGGGTGATCGATTTTGTGATGAAAAGCGCACACGGTATTGATTATTATGTTGCGGTGTAATTAATGACACTTTTCGGTGGGTGGAAAACAGGGAGGTGGCGGGTGGGGAGGGTGTACATTATAACGTGACCGATGGTACTGGCCTTTTGCGCATGGATACGTTTATTTGGCACTTTGAGAGAGAGTTGTTGTAGCGTAGTTAATAAGCCAATAAATTGTTTCCAAACTGCTGCTGTGTTTTGGAAGCGGAACTGGTATGGATAAAGTGAAGAAAGTAAAAGGAAATTCTAAAAAAAATATCCCACCCCGCCGGAAGGTTTGTCTTTCTGCAAGTTTAAATGAGCATTCAATGTGGTATGCTGCATGAGGAATTGCTTCATGAAAAGGCATAAAATATGTGGCGCGCATGCATTCGTTCCAGGCGTTCGGGGAGATTTCGGTCCCTGGGATGACCCGAGGAAGGTGGGAGAAAAGAACCCGATTACAGCCCAACCGCCTCCGTACGAAATTCAATGCACTTTTTTGTTCTGTCCCACAACACAACCGTGTATTGCGCGCGAGGAAGGTAATAAATTTGGCCGTCCACCAGCGCAAGAAGTCCACCGTCCAGGAGGAGCGCCCAGCGGAAAACGGTACAGCGAAACCTGAAACACCGGCTCCGAAACAATTTGGGCAAAGGAATGTGCCAAAAACGAGTCGCCCTACGCCCCGCCCCGGCAGACGACACCGGCAGCTTTCCACGGGTGGTTCCGTTCCGCTGGCAGCGGGAGGAATAAAGATTCATCCTACCGGCACGTCTCGGTCGCTTTCTTCCTGGTGGCTGCATACGATGAGTACTCGCGATACACATACAAAAAAGGAAGATGGATGTGTGTGTGTGTGTGTGTGTTTTTTTTTTCTCGGTGGATGTGTTTCGGAAAACACGCACCGAACCCACCGACCGCCGATGTGAATGAAGGACGAAGAAAGGTTAAACCGAGGCTCAATCAAATCAAACCGTGCGTGCGCGTACGTACAGCCGGGTTTTTCTTACGCTCGCCAGAATAATTGGGCTCTCGTTCGGCAAGCGCAAGATCAGTGGGCGCGATTTGGCGATTCGGTTGTGTTGCCTGCGCCTTTTTCCGAAGGTGCCGAATGCATATGACGAACGCGGCCGGGCGACACATCACGGAAACCGGTTGGCACTGGTTACGGATCTCACTCTCCGTACTTGATTGTGTCTGGAACTCCACCCCAGCCTGGAGAAAAGAGTCGCCTAGTGCCGGGGGACCTATCGGTTTCTACCGTCCAACGTCAGCTCGCACTAATTGCTGTGTTGCGATCGTTTTTCCGATGCGGAGGAGCGGAAAAAACTCGGCAATTGGGGAGGCCGAGTTTTACAACTAGATCCGTTCTGTGGCTGGTGGAGTCTTTAAGCCGTAATCGGCTCGACCGACACTCGAGCTGCGTTCCAATGGCCACCAGGGACAGGTTTTCGGTTGCCCTCGTATGTACGTGTGCACATAATCGTGACCGCGCGCCGTACATTGTCGAACGAGTTAAACCAGAATATCAAGCGGGGTGGTGGGCCCTCCCCGACAAGACCCACCGGCACCGTGCCGTGCCGTCCTCAGCTGCTGACTGTCGCGCGAGCTGCACGACATGGCAAAAAAAAAAACACACACACACACAGGCGAAGCAGACAAGACGAAACATGCCCATGAGAACGAGATCCCGATGCAAACCACAGAACGGAGGGGGAGTGAAGGGGCGGCGGGATCGGTCGGTTCTTGCGTTTGGAGAGTTGCTGCGTTTGCAGCAGCCAGTTTGCCAAAAACGTGCCGCCGTGCGAAGAAGTCTCGATCGAAGCGAGAGAGACAGAGAGATTGAGTTCATGATTTATGCGTTTTACGTCGCTGCTCGGATATTCTTCTCGCCAGCGCTCTATGTGTGTGTGTGTGTTTCGGGGGGAAGCCAGCACTTCTTCCTCTTGCGCGGATCGCCTTCTCGACCCCGTCAATTGGAATGCCTTCTACGCGGCCTGGAGTTTCGTTCTTGCTCCGTGCGCCGTGCCCGTTGTGCTGCTTTCGGTCCGGTTTCTTGACTTCTTGCACGGAAACCGGCACGGGGTGGCCACGGAGGATGAGGTGGGGGTGGTAATACTACTCGCTGTGGTGGTGGTGCTGGTAAAGTACGAATGGGATTAGGTGTGTACGCCTCGTGGAGATGATGGCGAGAAGAAGGGATAATGTAAAGAGATTCTGGAGATCGGTCGTTCTTGCCTTTTTCCTCGACCACCGTAACTCGTAAGCCGCTCGCAAAATAGGCAAGGCAAAAGTGCGGTAGTGATCGACCTCTAGCACAGGTACATAAGAATGGTGAAAAATAAAAGGAAATAAGAACTGGTTGTGGGCGCACCTCCACCCTGTCCAAATCGGGTTCGAAATGTTTCCATTTCGTTTGCCATAAACCGGGCTGGGGGCACAACTCACTCAGCCCGTCAGAACACTATTTCTGACCTATTTCTGGTAGCATTTGCAGAAGGGTATTCGCACATGATTTATTTTATTCTACCAAAAAAAAAAAAAATAAATAAATTCAACGTTCGCTCTTGTAGCAGCGAACGGCCATTGTATCACGCTTCCGGCCGGTGCCGTTACTGTGACTTCCAGCTCGGGTTGGGCCATTGCTCGCACAAATGGTATTTAAAATCTTCTACCCGTGGCAACACCAGCGTATGAATGATGCATCGGATGTAGATCACGCCGATCCGGCTGCTTGTCTCTCGTGGCTGTTCACGGTGAATAAATGTGAGGTGACCTTACCGGGCTTGACGGGTGGTGGCGGCCTGCTTTAACTACCAAATGAGAGGCGACCGAGTTTGTCTATCAATCGCGTGATCTTACCGGAGGAGGAGCAGTGCAAATCGATCCGGCACCTAGAGTATATCTTATCGGTCCTGCGGCAGCAGCGGCGACATAATGCGGTGGTAAAAAAAAAATCACTCCACCACTTACGGGGTTGGTAACACCCAAAAACCGCGCGGCACAACATGTGTTGAACGCATGTTTGGCTGGTTTGGGTGGTTGGTTAAAGTAGTTACTCGAAATCGTGCCCATTCGCCACGAGCTCCGAACGTGGTGAGTTGTTTATTGTGATTGGGAAGCTTGGAGAGGCGAACAAGAGCGATCGGTCACTTATCCTTATAACGTGATTGACATCGTCATGTTTGAAGCATCAACTTTTGATTCGTTCTCAAAGTGCTGCTCGGATACGTTCAACTCCTTTACCTCGACAGGCTCACGATGTCTTCCAACATCTGAATGAATGTGGTAAAGAACCTCCACGTTCCTCCAAGCGGATTCCGTTACCCATGTTGGTTTTTATTAGCCATATATGGAGGACGATCGACGATCAAGTTATGATCCACGCATGTGGCCGTTGCTGCCTGCTGCCAAACCGACCGTGCTGGGGTTGGGAATTAATTACAGTTTAAAAAATCGTAACATTAACCATGCAAGTCACGGGAAAGGGCAGGCGTTTTTGTGTGTTTCGGGATGGAATGGATGAATGGGAAACGGTGAACATAACTGCGAACCCGGGCGGGTCTTGGTTGAAGGAGAGCAGAAGGTGTACAACACGACGCAGAGCGAACAAACATGCTCTTCTCATTGTCACCTCCCACTGGGGGATGGTATGTCGAAGCATCGCTCGCGTCCGTTCCCCTCCCCACCCTCCCCCATGGCTTGGAAGTGTGTACTGTTTATTTCTTTACTTTACACTTCACACACGATCGAAACGGGCCGGGTCAAACCGTGGCATGGCGGGAGGCAAAAGATTGTTGCCAGTTCTACACCGTCGTCGGCTCTCGATATGTGTCTCGTACGCTATATTCCGCACGGGAAATGAGCCACTGGGAAAACGTGGGACTGGAGCGGGGTGGTGAGTTCTTCAGGTTTCTTCTGGGTCTCTGTGTATCGGATTTTTTTTCTGTTTTCTTTTGTGTAATTTCTCTTTACGTTGTTGCAACGACGCAGACACAAACCACAGACAGACAGACAGGACAGGACAGGACCGGGGCTGCTCGGTATGACAGTTGAATGGAAGTGACAAACGGGGCCCGCTTGATGCCGACGACCACGTACCCGTTCTATGTATATCACCGCAGACCACATCGTTAGGGCAAAGAAAGGTGCATTGATTAGTTGCCCGTGTGTTCTCCACTCTCTTGATGCATCGCTTATTGTTTGCCGCACGATGGTGTGGCTGCTGCTTGTGTGCATGTACGCTGGGTGCACCGAGAAGATGCGTGATGCATCATCGTTAGGGTGCGATACACATCGGGAGGGGCCCGGGGGAGGGGGAGGAGCGCATTGTGTAATAATGCAATTGTGAATGCAATTCAATTGACGCGCGCACCAACAGCGATCCCGTGGCGTCGGCATTCGTTCGTGGTTGGTGGTGGAGGAGTTAAAGAATTCTTGAAAAACGAGAGCATCGGCCACATTCACTCCTTTTAGGGCAAAGCAAACGCAAAAGCCGGTTTTGTGGGTGATTGTTGAAAAGTTTTAATTAATTAAGAGTAATATTTAGCGCGCGAACAAAAAGGTGCCAGCTTTTGAGGCGACTTTGGCACAACACGCACACGACTAAACAATGCCTGCCCACCCGTTGCACAGTGCCTTTTTGCCTTTCGGTAACATAATTGCCTTCCAGATGATGGTGATGATGGCACGTTGCGCGCACGATTGCGTGAGCGTCGATCGTTTTTTTACGGGAAAGCGAGCCGCCGAAGAGAGATACTCATGCCGCGGCGGTAGGCGCAGAATCGTAGCATTCCGATCAAATGACTATAATACACGGATATATCGGACACGGTGAAGAGATGTTGGAAACGATGTTGGCAACTCCGTCGTCGTTCTCTCTCTTTCGCTCTTCTGCAATCGTTGATTTGGCTGCATAATGATGGCCCCGTTTTCTTCGCTTCCTCAACACACATCCGAGCCGGGGCAGAGCTCATAATGCTGGTGGAAAGAAAAAAAAAACGCTCGTACTCGCCGGTGTGCCGATGGGCGCGTAAATAAATTGCAGTACATTACGGCGCCGCCGTGAACCTGACGTATTAGTACAGCATCAGCTAGCCCCGTGCGACGAGAACACACATACACAATGCCCGAACCACTCCCAACCATCGCGGTGGTGGGGTCGTCTCTATTGTTGTATCGATGCTGGTTTATTTTTCCTTTCCTTTTTTTGTGTTACACCACGAGCAGCACTGCGAGGAAGAGCTTTCGTGCTAACCCACCGTCGTCGGTCACGGTGTTGTGGAGGAGAAAAATGACCGAATTTCCAGCGTGTATACCGCGTGAGTTCGGGTAGAAAGAGGCTGCTCGATCGTGCCAAAGGGTTAACCCGTTGCCAAAACGCTCATTAACCTTGACCCTCCCCTTTTACTGGTGCTGGAGTGCTTTTACAGCTTGTGAAAGGTTCTGTCTTTGCTAGCAGGATTTTTCGTTGAATAAAAGAAAAAAAGAAACGGCTTCGGTTTGATGTTATTCCGAACGCATTACTTAGTGTGCTCTCAGTGCCCTTGAATAGTTGTGCAGTAATTGTCACTCGAGCCCCGCCACGGTAATGCGGTGGTAAAAGGTTCGATTCGGGTTTTGTGAAATGTGGCTTTTTATTACCCAAAAACGGTGCCAAGCTTCGATCGTGGGTAATGTGCAAGGTAAATCGTTGAGAAACGGGATCATTAAATTTAAAAAAGTTGATAAAAATATTCAACTTCGTTTTTAATAAAATGGTTCAAATCAAGTGAAGTTATTTGATAAGAAGAGAGGGTTGATATCTTTGTGATAGAGGATAGCAAGAGGATGTGTTAAAGAACGGACTTACAAAAAATAATGTGTAAATAATTATTCTATTAAGAACACTACATTTATCACCAGTCACACGAAAACTACTTACTTTCTTACGTTGCAAGCGCCGCGTATCATAAAACCCGTTCTTCCTTCAACGCGCCGGGTTAAGCGCCAGAGTAATTTACAGTTGACTACGTTTGGAATAAAAAATAAAATCAACCAAAGCGGCATGGAAATAATCCGCCCGGCACACGTAAGTAAAACGAAACTCGGGAGAACATTCATCTTCGTCGCTGGGGGTAGAAGAAGAGACCCGGGCATTACTGTAGCGCACTTGTGTCTGCCTTTACGTCCACCGGAGAACGTCCCCGGCACAAGGGGGTTGGGAGGTGTGGGTGGATTTGACTGGTTGACGCGCACAACCTGGCCAAACCCACTAACGAGAAACGTGAGCCAAGAACAGCCCGGGCCTCACCTTTGCTGTGGATGCTGGTGGGCATGAGTGTGTGTGTGTGAGAGAGAGAGCGAGAACGGGTGTGAGTAAAGAACCGAACAGATGATTGTGTGCCGGTTTGTTGGCGTGGTTTTGGTTTTTTTTTTCGCCGTTCGTTGCTCAATCTTTTACTCGACTCCTAGATCAGAGATAAGTGAGCTGTGTTCGGTGGAGTGTGTGGGCATGAAGCCGTGTGCAGTAAGTAGTAGTAGTAATGGCTGAAGTAGTACTATTGCCAGCACGTTTCTCCATTCTCCCACCCTGACGGCGAACGCGACGGGATAACACTTTGCCGGGAAGTGCAATCTATCAGTCCCGGCAAAGGGGCTTCTCCGTGTTCCGATGCTTCACGACGCTCTGGAGGGAGGGCTGGATGGAACGGAACGGGTGAAGCAATGGAAGCGATGGGAGATACAACCGGTACGAGTCACGAGCGAAAGGAAGGTGAAATAGAAGTCACCTCGGGTCGGGATGCGAGACGCCGGTGACGGGGAGGGGCGGGGAAGCGAATTGGGTGAAAATGGCGATAGAAGGAAACAAAAGCGAACGTGTTCTTGGAGAGTAAGCGAAATTACGCGAACGCGATCGCCACCGAGCGAACGAACTGGTTCTTGCCTTTTGGCCAAAAAACGAGCCGCACCTCCACCACCCGACCCGGCAGTGATCCAACCTTGCGGCGTTTATTTTGTGTGTGTGTTGTTTTGTAGCTGTTGTTACTGCCGTTGTATTCGACACGACAGCAAACTCCAACGGTTCCAGTACGTATCTCCTCTTTCTTCGCTGGGGACGAACGCGACGCCCGTGAGTAAATAAACTGAAGCTCAAAATGAAATATAAATACGGGCAATATAATGTATTCTCGGCGCAGCAGCAGCAGCAGCAGCACCGAGACCATCGTGCGGGAATGCGGAGGAATGTGTAATCGGGCACCTTCTTCGATATCTTTCGGGACATTTCGTTTCGTAGTGTTCCGCAGGATGCCGAGCTACAATGAGTTATGGAAATGTTCGATTAGTGAATATTCTTATCTGCCCATAACAGGCTGCTAGCCACCGTCGAATTCTCAAGTTCGCTAGCGTTGTTGGGCTGCAAAGTTGTTGGGCCACCTTTTGGAGAGCTTTGTCGCTGATTGAAGCTAATGCTGTTAGGACGAAATATGACACCCGTTTCATGATTAAAATTGTCCTGGCAGCACACCAAAATGTGCGCCTGCCGGCTCTGCAGTAAGACTCACAGCAGCGTCTTACTTATCATACCGTTCCCAAAATCGTTTCACCATTTTTCCTGAGAACATAACTAACCACCACTAACCCACCCTTGCCCCGTTCGTTTCCATTTGCAGATTGACGGTCACGACTCGGGCACCGAGTCGGACGGCGACCTGGAGCAGGAAGACGACCTGATACAGGAGCACGAGATGGAGCTAAGTAAGTAGTTGCACCTTTTTTTTTTTTTTGCTCATCATTGTGTGTTCACCGGCCGGACGAAGAAGCTTTCCGGCATCGGGCCGCCGGTAGGTTGATGGTGGTGGTGTTTAAGTTCAGCCTCAGTTTTACGACGACTGCAACGTTTTGTCGTAGTAGCATACTGAGCCAAACGCGGCATAAGGTTTGCCTGTTAGGGCGAGCTTTTGTATTTTTTCTTTGCGGCTCTCTCTCTCTTTCCTCCCGTTGTTTTCGCGTTACTTTGTTGTTACTTTCTTCCTCGCGCAATGGTTCGCGTTTCGCCGCGGTCCCAACGACGGCTGTGCCGGATGCTTTGGCGTAACTTTGCCGGCAAAGGTTTTATGGCACGTGCTTGGGAATACAATTTGGCAGGATGTAATAAGGAGCATGAATTGTATGTGTCTTTTTCTTCCATAAACCACTCCAACGAAAGCGAGGGGGAGGCGCAAAAAGATTCGCAGAATGTATGTGTGTGCGTTGGGCGGGAAGGGGATAGGGAATATAATTTTGAAATTTATATTCCAGCCGCGAAATGGGGGATGGGTATGATTTTCACCTATTTCGCATGTCACTAATCATGCTTGTTTTTCTGGGTTTAATTTCGCATGCGTGATTGTCGAATGAAAGCGTGTAGCGGCATCGAGATGTGATCAAGAAGTTTTTTTTTTATGTGCCCTAGACTAGATTATAATCTACACGAGCACCCGTGCTAATGGAAGCTTTTCGAAGACATGATCAGCTGATTAACGCGACGTCGTTTAAATGGCTGATTTAGGTTGATTCGTAGCAAATGTTCTGTATGTGATAATTGGAGACATCTTTTCTAGATGTGATTAGAACTGATTAGACCCCGATCTGGGTGGGTTCAGTCTGCATCGATCAATCAATGGGCAGCGTGAAGGTCAATTTGTTTAACTCATTTTTTGATTTGCCACCAACCAACTTCCTGGTTTGAGCTTAATATTATTGCAGAACATTGCTAATACATCCTCCCATTATTGACAATGTGATGTAGCTTATCCTGTGAAGTTGCAAACATCGGGCTCAGTTTCGTAATCGGTGCGCCACGGGAAAAAGTGCTGACAAAATCGGAACTCACAAAATCACTTCACGTCAGCACGTTTCCCTGGTGCTGTTGGGTGTTGTTGCTGGCCGTGCAAAAATTCTTGCAGCATAAACACACTTCCAGGCGGGTACGAAGTGGGCGCCCATCGTGACACCCGACCAGCTGCACCGTTTGATGACTGCATCATCTGCATCAGCTGTGCGCAAACGGTTCGAAAGCGGCCGATTACACCATTACGCGAGCGAAGAAAACAGAAATAAATAAACTCACCGAGAAGTGAGGATGGTGTGAATTACTCCAACATAATAAACATACACACACCACCACCACCACCACCACCACAATTGCTGTCCGTGGTGAAAATGAAGTTGGAGCTGAATTGAAAGAAATAGATATTATTTGCAATCATTTGCAGTTATTTTTAATGGGCACTGCTGCTTGCCTGGCCGCACTGTGCGAGGGACGATTTAATGGAGCCAGTTTGCTGTATCCAGAACCGAGCCATGTGAAGGTGGGAGGAGATGGAGGAACATAGCAAAAAAAAGAAAAAAAGAAAACGAGATAAAAGCGCTTCAACAGCAGCATTTGACCCGCCACGACCCAATCTCAAATCTCGGACAGGCAGTAGTGGTGTCGCCAATTTTTACGGCCGCGGACTAATTTTTGCCAACCAGCAGCAGCTGACCAGTGTGTTTAGAGCGGGTTCATTGTCATTTGGCCGTACTCGCCAACTCACCGAACGGGGGTAGGGTGTGGGAGGGAGACCCAGGGTGACATTGAAAAAACCCGGTGGGTGAATGTTTATTCGCCTTTTGCCCGCACGTACGCGTCGGTGGTCGGCTTGTTTGCTGTTTGGCAATTTAAATTAATAAAATTGTCGATCGCGCGAGGGTGGGGAGCTTGTGAGGTTGAATATGATGGAAATGCACACAGTGTTCATTTGACTGTTCAGGACGTTACGTAAGGGAAGGGCTGAAAAGGCTTTCAGGAGCTGGGGTTTTTTTTATTTGCTGACAGGAAGTTTGAGACATAGTTGGATGGATGCATAATTAATTTAGATATTTGGATTTAGCAATATGCTTCCAAATATTTTCAAAGTTTGTACGATTAGCACACTTTGAAAGTCCAATTTATTAGAATAAAGCGAGTCGCTTGAAAGTAGCTAACCTAATATGTATGAGAGCGCCTAAGGAAATGAAAAACACTGCGCCTGTTCTGCTGTTGATGGATCCTGTATCGAAATACCGATATCTGCACTCAATACTAACTTCAGGCTCATGTTGATGAAAAGTTTTGGACGTTGAATATAAACTTTACCCAAACACCACTAACTTTCACCGTTCCAACGTCAAGAGGGAGAGGGAGTGGTTTGGATGTGGCCGGGATGCGTCTTAAAATTATTAACATGCTCTAACATCCACGGCGTCCTCTTTTACCATTTCCTCGGCGCGATCGTGCACAGGCGCCTCAATAAACAAACTCATCTTGGCGTAATTGTTGCTAATGGCTGTGAAGCTGAAACAATTTGCACTCTTCTCGCTCTGCGCCCTGCTGCGCCCTCTTCGTATCGTGAACGGAAGCGTGAAAATTGAACCAGTCGTCGTCGTCGTCATCGTCCGCAGTACGAGCCCTAGCTCTGGGGTTCCGGATGTGTTTGACATTCAGCGGAAAATCGCTCCGGGGTCCACCAAGGCCGACCAATCTTCCCGGAGGCGGCGCCACCGGGTCGTGCGGGTGAGTTTGAAGTTGATTTGCTACAATTAAAACAAACGTCCGAAACACTCATTTCTTCGGACGACCGTGTGTGTTTGTGCGGCTGTGTGTTGGTCATACTTTTCGGAATTATTACAGCTTGGTTCAAACTTCCTTCTAAGCCACTGTCGGCGGCGAGTGCACTAGTGTGGTCAGATAGAGGCGGTGGTGGTAGAAATATGAAGATAAAAAGCGGGAGGGAAGCTGGTGCTTGGAAAACGTCGCCATTTTTCACCACAACCGAGACACCCGAAGTCCGAGTCTCTGAAGCCGTTTATCCTTTTTTGGGTTGCTCTTTGCGTTGGCACGGGCATCCTTCGAGGAGAAGCGAAATCGTAATTAAGATTTGTGTATGGCTTGGAAAGTGGTCGGCTGTCCTTCTTGAGGAGGTCGTCCTGAATGGCGAAGATTCCATTGCAAAAGCAGCTATCATTCTACTAGTCGTCGGTCGGTGCGGTCGTCGGGTTGGGGGAAATAAACTGGCCGGGGCGGTTCCGAAGCACACAATTTGTTTAGGTGAAAGCTTCTGGTGAAAAGGTGTGGGTAGCTGAAACGCAACAATATACAGAGAGAGAAAGAGTGAGAGAGAAAGAGCGGGAGCGATACTTCACATTCTTTTGACTGTGAAATAACTCCCTTTAATTATGATATATTTGGCTCTTTACGCCGCTCGGCGAAGGTGTTCCATGAAAATAATCCTGTTTGGGGCGGTACATTTTCGCTTCGCCTCGGCATCGCAACAAACGGGAAATGGATTTTTCATCGTACCGGAACGGAACGAATTGTTGCCGGTGCCTTCCGTATTTTATACACCGTCGGCAGTAAAAGCTCTCCTCACTGCACACAAGAGAACAAAACCAGAACCCGCAGAAGGGGTAAATTGTGTTTCCATTTTCTTTTAATTTGTCATCTTTTCAGAGGGAATGCGTTTTTAGGCGGGGACCGGTTTTTAGTTCGAAGCAATCATTTCGTCGGCGGGCTCCGGTTTCCCCCGTGCATCGATTTAGGGCGTGTTTGGGAGGGCAACCCTCCCTCCGAGCAGGCCATGCGCCGTGATGAAGAAGGTTTTGCCGGATTAAATGACATTCGACCCCGTAAAACATTATACGGCCTTTTGTTTTACAGCCACCTTCTCTGAGTGTTCTGTGGAGCTGTTGTTGAAGGGACTGACCCAAACGGGTGGCAGGAGAATGGGATGGATGGCATCGTTCGCTCTCGGTACTCAATGGTGTCCGTACTTCGGTGCCGTGCCGTTCGTTCCACAAAGCCGCCAGGTTGAACAGTCGAAAGGACACTCCAAGGACACGAAGCAAAAGATGACAAGAAAAAAAAACACACTCACACACAACGAGCAAAAGGGTTCAAATCATATCATTAAGAGACGAGTGCGAGGGAGTGTGTGCGAGCGGGGATGGGTGTATTGTTGGGGTGATTTGCTATTATGGGTCCATAATCCGCATTGCAATATAGCTGGAATTAATGGGCACCCTCCCGGTAAACGGTTTCGCAAATCGCATCTCATTTTTATTGCTTTTTATGATCGTTCCATCGATGCAGGGTTGATGGAGCAGTAGGGACAGGTGGCGGAGGGGAGGGGGGAGGTGGTAGTACTTGTACAACGTCAAACATCATCGCAGCAGAGAGAGGTTCGATTCTCGACTGAGTCGTAAAATTTCGAAAATTCGATATGCATGAACATTAGCAGAAGATTTAGAGAGGAAAATGATTACAGCAACAGCCAAGCCAATTAACGATCGTTACAAGTGTGCGAGCGATGCACAATAATAAACATCCGCGCTCTACACACGCGCTCTCAAAATAGATGAATGGTAGCTGGCGGTAAAGAAAAGCGTTTAAGCGTACGATATCTTGGCCCGTCATTCATTGAGTTTTCGGGTCCCGCGGTGGCCATTTTAACTACCGAATCGCTTTGTTTGAAAAGCGCACACACGCCCCGTCTTAATTTCGTTGTTTTTTCTTCTTGCTCAGACTGTGCGACCGTCAAACAGCATTCCTTCGCGATCCCGTGTACTCCTGTGCCTTCTTACATACGGCCCAAGTGCCCAATAGGCACCTATTGAGCAGTATGATTGAAGCGATCGAACGATTTGTGCGAAAGATATTATTAGAAATTGTTGGCAGAAGAGGCAGAAAAGGCTGGGTGGGGTGCAGTGGCATTGTGTCTGCTCTTTTAACAGATCGTGTGCGTGATGTAACAACGCGCTTCACGAGCAGTTCGATTTCTACGATCGATTCTTTTGTGTGCGTGTTGTTTTTTTTTGTCTAAACAATTCACACAGGGGATGGATTTTCATCTGAATAAGGAAACAGTTTGGACTTATACAATGTATTAAAATTTTCCCTCATAGAAAAAAGGAATTCAGCATATTTTTTTAAAGAGTTTAAATAAACGCTCATAACATGTTTGGCAAAAGAAAATCGAACTCGGAACTGTGTGTACGATGAACCCGAGTTGCTCGCACCGAAATGGCGATTTTGTTTTCCTTCGTGCGGTTACTCAAACCCATGCCAGGAAGAATACGCTTTTACGCTAAGAAAAACACTACACCACAATTTCTCTGACGCACGTCTCATACCAAACCTCGGCCCCCGCGCCAGCGTCAGCGTGTTCTCCTCGCCGTGCTGCCGTGGCGTGTGTAGTAGAGTGTGTAGGGCACATCGTAGCGCATCGTAAAATCGGCACTCACGGAAACGTGCCGATTTTTCCTTCCCTTTTTTTTTGTTTCTGCCACGCCGCCCGCGTCTACGCTACTACGCGTCCGAGAACTTACCCCGCGAGATTATACTGGGAGCGCTAAGAGATGGGTGCCTTGAGTGGTCGACGACGTCTCTCGACAAGCTCAGCTTGGCTCGGCTCAGCTCAGCAGCAAGTTCATTGATAGTGGCCGGTTGCGAGAGGTTCAATTGTGTGGGAGATGATGGCTTTGACCGGAAGAGGAGGAGGTTGGTGAGGAAATGGGGTTGAAACACCCTCGATCTTACGCTCCGGTTTTCTCGCAAATCTCTGTGACCCCGTTGAGAGTCTCGTGCAAATGCCCCGAGAGTACACGTCTAAGCAAACTACTCTTTATGCATGCGCGTGAGGTGTGTGGAGCGGGGTGGTGAGTGTCTCACACCCCCCTGTTACACCCTCTCGTTTTCTCTCTTTTCTTTCTCGCTCACTCTCCACCCGTGAGCGAATGGTTCGAAGAAGCACCGAGCGGGGAAGCGGAGGGGTAGGTTTGCGATATCGTAAAATTCCTCCGTGCTCGTAGCGCGTCGTCGCGTACGGCGCATGCGTCCGGCTCGTTCATTCACATTTCTCCACGCCGGCATGTTGGTGTTTCTTGTGTGTATGCTACACACCCGTCGTCACCGCCGCCAGCTGCTGTTACGCTACCCTGGATGGCGCAGGCGTACGCATATGCCAACGCGAGTGTGAAAGAGCGAGTGCCTCTTTATTCTTCGCTGGCCAGCGCTGGGGAGTCCCAAAAACTTGCGAATTTCAGTGTGGCGCCCCTGCTGCTGGAACATACGCGCACACACACACATACTCACACAAACGCTTCGAACACATCCAGAAGTCAGTGTTGGAGTCAATTTTCGTACGTACGTTCTTTGCGTTGTTACTTCGCCAACGCTTTTATTGGCAGGTTTGCATACAATCGTAAACACATCTCCGAAATAGCAAGAAAAAAAGGTCAAACAACCGCCCGTTTTTGTGTAGTGTGCGCCAGGCAGAGTACGATGAGCAAGCACTTCTGGAGCATCTTTCGCATGCAAAGAGGACAAGCAAGAAACAAGAAGAAAAAAATCGCAAAGCTTCCGAACCAGAGAATCGCTTCGTTTCTTCTTGCACTAACCTTCAAAACAACCGATGGACTGGGTTTTTTTCTGCCTTTTATCCCCCTTGCGCATGAAATCTACTCAGCTTCCTCTCTCTCTTTCCTTCTTTGGCGTTCGGAAACCGCAACCCGTACGAGTCCCCGTTGGCAGGATTCGTGTGTGTCTAAAAATAGCGTCATTTGCGTTCCGGGAACAGGGCCGAGAAATGTGTGTGCTACGCGGGTTTTTGGCGTACTCACTTGAGGTTTTTTTTTACCATTACCCCCGTGTACGCGCGCAATATGCAAGAAGATGGCGGTAGGGGTGTATCGCCCGCACTGGTATGCTGTTGGTGGTGGTTCATGAATGGGGATGGTGTGTTGCTACCGCTTCGATGTGGCAGTTTCGGTAAACATGATCGACTAATGGTGTTTATCTTTCACGCAATGCTTTGTTTGAAATCTTTATCGTAATGGTTCGATTGGAATTTTTATACCGTTTCGTGTGAATTTTGGGTGTTAAGTTTCCTGAAGTACCGGGCGCCTCCATTTGATCCTGGGAACACGGGTTCGACACCTTTGGTGGAGGTTTTTTGTCGAGTTTTGAAACCTCCATGCAATTTTATTAGCTGCTAAATTTATGATGTTTCCTACTCTGATTGGAACCTGTTTGATCTATGAATCCTGCAAGCTGGTTCTCAAAAGCACATATTACAGTGCGCTTTGCAGCGTTTAAAGTATCCTTATTGGAAACCACTACAAGGGAAATATTTAAAACAACAACAACAAAACCTTTGATCGATCAAATTGAAGCGCAACTAAGCGGCTAATATTTATTACGAATAATTACATTATCGCACGTTCGCCTTTTGCTTGTCCGTGGTTTCTTGCGGTGGAAATGTGTTGTTGTCTTCCGCCGGTTGCACTTTTTACTTGACGCCGCTTGATTCCCCTTCACAATCCACCCTCAAAAGCATTAGCATCGCTTGCTCTAACAGTTTGTTATGGTGGTGGAAAAAAGCACGAGGACTAAATTATTCAATTAACATCAATTATATGCCATCGCTTGTTTCGCGTTCGCTAGGGTTGACTTTTATCGTTCCTTTTTTCCTCGCTCTCACTCCATCTCGCTCGTGTTGTGCATTTCGGTTGTTGTTTGTTTCCTGCTATATGTGCCCGGTGGGGTGTGCGGTGCCGATGGGCACCTTGCGCTGTGGATGCAGCTGGTAAAATTTTTCTTTTCTACAGCACCTTTTATCGCACTCGCAACGAGAGCAGGGGGTCGCTTTGATCTTGAAGTGTGCGGGGTTTGAGGCGTTGCGAGTCCAGCACCGTATGGGAAACGATATTAAAGTGAACATTTGCCATTGCATAATTAAAAGACACTGTTGTTAAATGCACGATTCGGTGGATGTTGTACCATTCTTTCTCTCTTTCGTCCCTTTTCGCTGTGTGGTTTCGCAAACGTGAAACAGGGCAGGAATGTGAAATGTTTGATCAACCTATTTAATTTTTTTATACACGCTGTATCGCAAAAAGAATCTGTCGATTATTATTACTAAACAGAACGAAATGAAAGCCTTCCAGTGCCCCGGGGCTTTGTGTGCAATCGTATTATCGATTGGTTTGCTAGTTTGAGATAGGCATGCAAATAACAACCAACCAGCGAACGTTTCTCGGGGTCGGGGTTTCGTGGTCGGGATGCTCGTGGTCCCTGGTCAAGGACTTAACCGAAAGTTAATTAAATTTCCGCCAACTCACACCCTCGCACGCCATGAGGACGGTGCTGTAGCTCGGCTATGCGAGGGTATGCTTGCTCCGTTTCCGGACCATTTCTTCACAGTAGAAGCCCCAAACTTCCGGAGCATCGTTCGAACGGCCACTGTTGGCTTCGCTATTCGTTAGATAACTCAAGAAAACTTTGGCCCTTCTTGTGTGAAAACAGCTCCGACACCGGTTTAGAGTGCCGAATGTGCTGTTTGAAATTTGATGTTAGTGCCCCTTGCGTACTCGTCGCACTGGTCAAAGTAAAACCAAACGCCCAGCCAGCACCAACACGCTCCAACTGGAGGATCTTTATCGCGTGAGCGAAGCAGAACTTTCAGCACGTCCAGCGCAACATTCTCACCAACCAGCGGGCTTAAACTGTGTAACATTTTGTGCCCGTTTCGGTGGTGGTGTCGGATGGCCAGTAAAAAGTTTATGGTCAAAATTTTTATCGTCCCGTGTCCCGGCTGTGGGAGTGAATTCCCTTCGGTTGAAAGATTATCGGGGACACAAAACGCGAAATTCACGGCTCATAAAATTTCGGCTGAGGCCCGTGTGCCGATTCTTTCTTATTTTCTTTGCTGTCACTAGCCTCCCACCCAAAACCCGCCCTCGCCACCCCTCAAACAAAAGCTCTCGTTTACATGACAACAGAACAAAAAATCTCAGGTGAAATGTTTTGAACGATTTATTTTTAAAGGTTGTTTTTTCCAGGTCGAAATCAAACGGAAGCTTCTGGAAATTTTATGACATTCCGCCGGCCACCTCTCTTCCATGTAATGATTGAACGACAGGTGCTTGACAGACTGATTGGGTCGGTTGTTGGCGTGCCTTGACGGGTTCGTCTCGATTGAAAGTTTTATGAGCAAATCGGATGGTAAATTTGTGTTCGCTCAATGACGAATTTTCCGAGTCACTTTTACATGCGGTCTTGTCACTTGTACAACCAGCCACTGGTGACATTCTGGCAGACCAGTGTAGCATTTTGCTCCAACAAAAGTGAACATTGAATGGATTTTGGTGTGATCAACTTGGTACGACTTTGCTTTGAAGCAAAAGTAATTAGGAAACACATTAAATTTCCAGAATTTAATTATGCGAATATAGACTAATCCAAACGTGAATGCTTCATTTGTTTGGGTAAACCTCGTATACGTTTTCTGGCTACGGTGCCAAAAATACTGTGTTATCGCCTCCGTAACGCGTTATTGATTTAATAAATCACATTAAAACTGTTTTCTATTTAGCTGAGGCGTGTCAAAACCATTGCTGGAAACATATTATCCTCTAGAATCGAAGCATTTCCAAACCCCGCCAGCACACACCCGATCCGATGAAAAGATTACTTGGCGGGGGCTTCTTTTGAAAAACCCACCGCGACGCTCGATTAAGCAATCAATCAAGTGAAAGCGTCGGTAGGCGTCGGTGCCGTTCGCCATCGGAGGAGGACCAGGAGGACCGTCCGTTTCTCATGCTTTTTTCTTACCCTCAGTCACCCACTAAAACCATAAAGCTAATGGTGTACGCACACAAAGCACAGCACAACACAGCCCAGGACGGTTTTGTTCTCGTCTGGCGAGACACAAAATCCACAGCAGCAGCTGCTGCACCCCACCAACACCACCACCACCACCCACTAGGCGGCTCATCCTTGACGATCGCCGGCAGACCGAGGGATGGATACTGTGTGCTGTTAAAATTCATGTCCGATGGATTATGCAAAAACCCATTTCCCTTCCGTTTCTCTCCTTGGTTTGGCGAACTTTCTTCTCCTTCTCCAAATCCCACCCCCTTGGCTCCATTCGGCCGAGCCGGGTGTTGGGTGTAAAATTTCTCCCCTACGCCAGACAGGAGACTCTCGGGCCGCCGTCGTCTGTCTAATTGGAATAAAAATGTGAGCCTGATGAAATATTTATGCGCGTTGTTCCGTCCGCTTCGCCGCACGGCTTCGGTCCCAGTTTTGGGGTCGATTTTAGTCCGATTGTGTGTATCGATAGGAAGTGGAGTGGGCTCGGACAGTAAAAGATCCCATTAATGGGCTGGGTGGAGAGTATGGCTAGGAAAAAGTGATTTCTATGGGTCGGTTTTGCTAACGTGTTCGGCTTAGAACGTTCGCCCGGACCAGCGGAATCAAATTCGTACGGGAAAGGAGCGGAAGACCGGTACGGGAGTGTGCAACAAAGTTGCAGTTTAGCAGTTTACATGCACCGATCGGTTCCCGTGCATGGGTGGGTGGTGGTTGTAACAGCCATCATAATAAAACTCACCGATAAAACGCTCGTTCATTTTCCAAGACGACGGCCGGGAACGACTATGGAGCCGTGGGATGAGGAACACTTTCGTAATGCCATATTAGGAGCGTTGTCCTTTTACCGCTGCCCAAGGCTGGATTGGGGACGAATTAATAATGGATCGTTTAACGTGTATAGGTGCAGTGGACACTCGGAGCGGTTTGCTACCTTGTTGCACTGTGTTTCGATCGATTGTGCCATCGTGCTGATGTAATGGGAGAGTAAAAAAAATGAAAGCGTTGAAAAAAATATCACTACCACTTTTTCCCGTTTAATTGTACTAATTAGCACTGTGCGCGGAACCGTTCACATGTGCGTACGTGTCATTACTGAAGCGATAAACCACAATTGCACTCACCAATCTGATAATGGGGCAGAGGTGGCGAGCCCCTCTAGCAACTCTTTAGTTCATATTTAATGTCCATAACTGCAGGACTTTCCCGGCGCGAAGACAATCTCATTAAAAGACAACTATTCAGTAAACGACGCAGACGCACGTTCCGTGCATATCGATATATTTTTGTGCCTTTATTTGCAAATGATGTCGTTTCAAATTAACCTTATGCAAATTGGTCGAAACGACTCGTTTGCATTAAGAGGTGGCACCCCACCCCCTGGCGCAAATGACATTATTCAAATTTCGGACAGAATGGACCCAAACTACTGTTTCAATCTTTTGTATTGAAACGTGGCTCATCCCGGTCGTGTGTGAACTTGTGTGTGAGAGCTTGCTACAACACACAACACTTATCATAATGAATGTCGAAATATCGTTGATTAATCACTTATGGAAGCGCGCACGCATAATCGGATAAGCTCCCGATTGCCGAATCTCGGTAAATCATCGGACATTTTTGGACTTTTTTGTGCGACGTGTGGAGGTGCGCAAAGTATCCAGTACATTACCACTGCTGCTGCTGCTGTTGCTGGAATACATTAATATGAACAAAAAATCCTTAAAGTGAAGGGCCCTTAATAAAGCGCGCACGAGGCCCTCATCCATCGCGATTACACGCGCATTTTCGACTGTTGCAATTTCCGGTCGACGTACTATTGAATAAAATTACCGACCCCTCGGTTGATGGGTTTGCCGCGATAGTCACATTAATTTCGCGGTCAATAGCTGCAAAGTTTTCTGCCTCCGTTCAATCCGTCGTCAACGTCATCCTGGGTTGTTTCGGATCGGGGTCGCCGTTGCTCCCAATAAATTGTATTCAATTGCGCCATTTCAATGTGGAAATTTGTTTCCTGCATTGCGATGGGCGATTCGTCGCGGACTGAATCTCAACCGATAAGGAGACGAGAAAATAATAAAAGATAATAGTGTGTCGCTGTCATTTGCGAAGGCTCTGGGACATTTTGCGTGGTCAGCGGTTTTGCTGCAATTAATTTAATTTCGAATATCCGTTGGTTCTTTTTTGCTTCATTTAAGACGATCGCACAAAAAGAAGCGATATCAGTTAATCTACATTATGTTATTTAAAAGTGTATTTTCATAAACGCTTTTAATCACCGAGTGAAGGGTTTTTTTCAGTTTCTGTTTCGGTCTCTACATATAGAGACAGGGTACGCAATTGCCTTCAGGGGTAGCTTCGTGGAAAGTCTTTGTAATACGGGGTAGGTCATGCCAAATTGTTGAATGGTATGAAAAGATAATACATATATTTACACGAAAGACCTAGAGAAGCTTCACTTATTAATTATCTAATTAGTTGTAAATTGAATCAACTGATGATGGCTGCTTTGTCACATTTTATTTATTATACAAGAATCGAATACCAAATCCGATGTTATAGCTAATATAATAGCATACTTACTGCCTTATAATGATATAATATTGGTAATCCAACGCTCTATGAATTGCATTCGAACAAACAAACGATCACGCTGAGCCGGCGTCGTGGAAACGGTCACGAACGCTGCGAACGACGGTGTGCTGCTGAGTGATTGTTTGAGAAATTGCTTTTAAAATACATTTACGAATACCCCTGCGCCTCCCCCAATGCCTCCTCAGCAGCCACATTTGAGTGCCTGAAATGCCTCAAACACGGTGCTTTGTGTTGTTGTGATCTATAAATATCGTTTTATGACGCTATAGCAGTACGTCTTTACGCGGTTTCGCGATAATAAGCAAGGAACCGACCGGACCGGGGGTGCTAACTCTAATGCTAACTTCCCTTTACGTGTGTGTCCGTACCTCACCATATGGGATACGAAAAACAGCTGTTTTATGATAAGCGTGACTTCTTGCTGCTCGCTGTCCCGCGTTGCGAAAACGGTGGAGAAATCAACACTCTTCTTCAGTATCGCGAGCAAATTCTCTAACTTTGGCGAATGAATTATTGTTTGTCAAATATTTGCCTTAGAGTTAGAGGCTCTCGCTCGCGCTGTATTTATTGGCCGCCTCTAACAGCGACCGTTGTGCGGTGTGTGTGTGTGTGTGTGTTACACAAGAACGTCAGGGTGCGCGATCTTGTTTGACGATCGCATCATGCGTTGCCTTCATGCAGGATGTGCGCTGACAGCACGGAACGCGTTGTTTACGTTTAGACAGTAGCGCGCCTGATTCTCCCAAACTGAGGAGACGCATGGATCATCAATAAAACTGCTGTGTTTGCGTACGGGTCCGCCACAACAAGGGGTCAATCAAATATGTAATTCTCGACGACGATCTGTTGATAATGGGACGATGATGGTGGTGGTGGTGTGGGAGGTGTGGGAGGTGTTTTTGAAATTCTTTCCGCACTTCTCACACCATCATCAGCATAACAATAACTCGCGAGATAAGCGAGACACGAACAACAACGGCAAACTATGACTTATCTGTCAGCTTCCAGCCAGTGTGTCCACTGTGTCAAGTTTTGGAATCGAATGACCGTAGAGTTGCATCGAAGCATTGGTGTCATTGTGATGGTTGACTTGTTTGTCATGGGCCAGATATAGGAACCCTGTTTTGATACCTTCATGATATTTTTTGTTTTTGCACGGATGAGGTCAAATTTACTCTCCACACGCACACAAGACTCTACTCACCAACGGGGGCCCGTCCATCCGGTGCGTCTACCACCAGCGCCACACGTTGTGCTAGGCCAGGTTCAAGGAAAGAAGTTCACCGTATACGGCCGCGACACGGTTATCGGTTTGCATGCAGGGCGCGCACGGTCGGGCGAGTTTTACACGCTGTTTACTCTAACGCGTGCGCCCCATCGCCTTTCGTACCATCATCGTAAACAGTCCCGGTAGGCGGAGGTCCAACACACTTCTTATCACTGCGCTTTGTTGTATCGCGAGATTTGCTTCGTTCGCAAAACGCTCCACTACCACCACCATCACCCGCTGATAAGATTGCAAGCGCAAGATTAGAGGAACCGGCGCTCCCTTACGATCAGCAATAATCGTTTAAAAAATAGTACAAACAACACAAAAAAAACCTGTACTATTCTAAGCGCTCGTTGTTTGTGGCTCCTCTCCGTGCTCGGGCCAAAACGTTTCATGCCTGTTTTGAATGATAGATCCGCCGGGTCCACTGGGCCGGGGCCGGATCCAGGTGTGTGTGTGTTATTACATCAACGCTGATGGCTTGTTTGGTTGGCCGACTTTGAAGATAAGCCATCAACACATCGTCCTCCACGTCGGGAGTTCGCGCACAATGAAACAGCTGATGAAATTCGAGCTACAATTTTCAGCACGAAACTCGTCCGAACCTTGCTTGGTGCGAGTTCCCCGCCGTGGGTTTGCAGATAAGCGCCGGGTTCCAAATTGTGAAAGGAAAATTCCATCGGAAGATGGGTGAACTAAAGCCGGCAGCACGTCAGGTCCAGCCTATCGGGGGATGTTTCTCTGTGTGTGTATGAGTGTAGCTGATGCGTTCACAACGCTCGATCGTAACGATGCTCAGAATGCAGAAGAATAACAAGAAGCGCACGCGGAACTGATCTCTGGAACGTTTTGTCTATTTGCCGAATGGCGGATGTTGGAGTGGTGGATGGCGAGGTGTCTGCTACTTGTTTGCCGGCTGTCTGGCGCGCTAGGGTGCCTCTCGACTATTAGATAATCGCGGCGCGACATCTCGAAGCTTCCCGGTTCCAGGAACAACGCGAAACACACCCCTCTCGGTGGGAGGTACAGTTGAGTGCAGTTCACTACATGCATGTGTGTGTTTGTGACACACCCTGTAAGCTTCTTCCTGTGTTGCGGTCCAATTGAGGCATCGCGTTGACTACCATTAGCAGTTACTATTTACTATCTCCCGCATCTCTCGCTCGCCTCGCCTGCTCCACCTTTCCGAGGGGAAAAAAACGAAACCCCTCCTCTGTCTGTTGCAGAGTTTTACGTCATGCTACGAAAGCCCTGTCTCACGTTTCTGCTCTTCCCCTGCTAGTGAGTCGCACTCGTCCAGCTGCTACTACGAGCCGTTGGCGATAGTTTCGCGAAAAGTTAACCTTGAACGGGTACATGCACCCACGGCGGCGAGTTTCGACGGAGGTGGAGTAGTACTAAGTATCCTCCGCCGGTCGTTTGGTCGCCGGCGTTGGTATCTCGCAGCAAAAATTTACATACATTGATAAACAAGATTCCGATGGTGGCGGGTGTTGGTGCGGGCGCGGGCCTGTGGCCTTTCGATATTTGCATGCCTTCCCTTGCCGTTTGCTTAGTGTGCGGTTCAAGGGGAAGTGCAACGATCATCACCTACTCGTGATGTGGGTGAGGTATTTTTATGCCGATTCCAATGGACAGCTGTATGGCGGTTGGTTGGACGATTTACGGTCGAGAGAGAAAGTCGCAGAAGGACACATTCTAAAGGGATGCTGGGTTTTCGAGAAAGGTCCATTGGAATCGGTTGGGATGAGGAAAGATTAGTCTTCCAGCACCGGGCATCAATGTGAGATAAATTTGGATTTCCTAGAAATTTCCATTCCAAATGAGGCCCAAAGGATGCTGTTTAGTATATCCATATGGCTGATCTCAGTGGTGGTTAAAGCAACTGAATATGATTGTTCCTTTTTTCGGTCATGTGAATAAAAATTCAACAAAAACTTATCCATAAAATTAATAATATTTAATTTGTGCCTACTATTAGTTGACCAATTGATAGCTTGAATATTCGTTATTGGGCAACATATATTTGAAATTGTCATCTAGTAGCACCTTTTTAATTTGTTCCTACATAATTTCAACTACCTATTCTATAGCTTCTCATTCTCGGCGATATTTTTATGTTGAAATTTATATTATTACTGAATAACACTGCTGTCGGGCGGACACTTTCACTGCCGTTGTACCTTTTCCCCCATTGTGCTAGGAAGAAATATGTAAATTTTCTCGTTCCAGTCTGGTGCCACTGTGTCACCTTCTACCCACTGCCATAATGCTTCCTTGACGACGGGCGGCTTCCAGCGCCTTACTGTTGGCCAAAAAAGTATTTTATCTTTTCACCTTTCGTTGCCGAATTGGCTGCTCTGCCCGTTCTCGTCTCGTCGTTCAGCTGCTGCGTTTGCTCGTTTTCTAGCCGAGCGCGCTCGTCTCGTTATAAATACTTTGACATTTGAATACGGTTTCAATCGGTCGAGGCTCGACCGCTTATCCAAGGCAAGCGTCGAGGCTTATACAAGGCAAGCGTCACATTCACCTCGCATAGGTGGATAGCAAAACATTTTTATGAACTCGGGAGTTTTTTTTTTTGACACAGTTGTGTTGTTGTTATTGTTTGCATTCATCTTACTTGTTATTCCACTCGACTCTCGTGGCATACTCGATACGACACGACGAACCGTTTCGGAGCTTGTGCACGGCTTCTCAAACCATCCAAAGTGTGTGTTATTCGCAAAATAGCGACTAAATATTCAACTGCCGTTTCGGCTCTACCTCGCGCGCCATCGCTCGCGACTTTTTTTATTCTGTTTCGCCCCATTCGGCCGCGGTTGACGCCGCCAGGCAAGGCAAACAGAGACGAAGCTGGTCGATTATAGCAACAGGTGTGGCAAGCGGCAGTCAGTCTGTTCGATTGTTCTTCTCCGCGTTCGGGCAGCGATTTTGACAACGTTGCAGAATTGGTCGCATGTTGTTGCGTCGCTTGCCCTTGGTGAGATTATTATTCCGAAGCGCGCTGCTGGTCTGGTGTCATCTCAGCTGCGTCGGTCCGCTTTGCATCCGCTTGTCGAGGCTAAAAATAAGGGACCGGCGGTTGATATGCATGCCAGCTACGGGGTTTTTACGATCCTAACACAGGCACACGCACACGGCGCGCACTAAAAGGTTCGATTTGGAAAGGAGGTTGTAAAATGTATCGCTTACATTGTGGCGCAGGTTACCTCCAGTTTATGGCGGCAGAAACTTCCGAACTATTTTTAAAAGCTTCTGATAGCGATTGTGCTTGGAATATCGTCGCATGGAGTATCGTCTTCCCGCTGTGCGGCCCATTAAAGGGCCCCTTCTGCAGTGATGATCGGGCCTCAGGATGATCTCATCACGCTTACCGTGGAGAATGAATTATGAAACAGTCTTTTCACGTTTTGTTTGACGCAAAAAAGGTCCCGCTGCGATTACTCACACCGGAGCGGATGCAGCAACATGTGCAGATTAGAGCGGGTGTCCAGTGTCTTATAAAATTAGATCAATCGATGCACACCCGAACCCGCCGGTAAATGCAATGCAGAGGAACGTTCGATCGGGAACGATCTTCCGGTCGTCTATTTTAAGACCGAGATTGTAATAAAAAAGAACCACTTTCTTCCCGATCCATTCGGTGCGGCTTCCTCCGTCGAGTGTTTGGACACGTGAGTTGCGGGTAGTGAAACAGCGAGTATCCCACAAACGAACGGGGGTGGGGGTGGGAAAAATGAAATCATCAGCGACGAATATTGACGCTTTCCCTGTTCCCTTCCGTCTGTTACAGTGACACAGCGTTAGGTTCAAGTGTCGGTTGTGAGTGTTGGTGTTGCGATTATTGCGATCCCGTAGGAGAGGCCGCAGCGATGTTTTTTTGCTTCTAATTCCCCCGGCTCCCTTCACTATTTATAACCACACTTTATCGACCGCGAAACCGGGAGCGGTGACGGGAAACGCAAAGTAAACTAATCAACGGAGGGAACGCGACGTTCCGTCATGCACACATGCTCGCATGCCCACAGGCTCTTGCTTGGGGATGGGTGGAGGGATGGGGGGGGAGGTCGAGGAGGGGAGGGAAAAATTCACGTTGACCGGTGGAAGTATGTATGCGGGTTTCGAGGCTTAGATGCAACAAAGTTGCAGCTAGTTTAGCGCTGCAACTGTTCGCGCTCTCGTAGGTGCACTGTACTCGTTCAAGGTCAGAGGCGGCTTATTTGTGTGCAAGTGCAAGTGCATGTCCCGCACACACAGACACAAACACACACACATATATACACGCACATAAGGGAGATACGGCGGTAGGCAAGACCGGAAGAGGGAAAGTGACACACAAACACACAGACCATATCCTATGGTGCGCGCTGGTGTTAGTTTTCGGATGAGCGAAGCAAACTGCTCACAAGAGGCGAGCCTCCTCATCGGGACGTTTCCCGGTCGGGAGGGGGGGGAGGTCGCGTGAGATGTGTGTTACATGTAGCAGCTAATTGATTCGATTGATTTTCAGAACTCGTTATACGCGTTACATCATACTGCTTGTTTTCTTACAAGCGCACTCGATCGTTCAGCTGTAGGCATGCTGATTGAAGTGGAAGGCATGATTTAGACCAGCAAAATATTGTTACTTCCATTGTTTGAGGAACTTAACCGATGCCGATATAATCCAACCCTAAGAGAAAGATTTCATACGCAAGTTCCTACAAAATGGATTGGTAATGAAATCGTAAAACATTTCTTGCTTGCCCCACAAATGAGAAATGGCCACTGAACAATATCGTCATCGTTGCAAACATGAATCCGGCGCGGAACAAGTATTAAGATACTCATTTCTGTACCGCGCTCCGTATCGCGCTCATGTTTGGCGAGTTAAACGAAGCGTGTGTTGGCAGTAATAAAGAAGCCTCGCCATGGTACGACACATGCACGACACATGCATCTGCCTCCAGCGCCGAGCGCAGAACGCATTTGTCGGACTCGTCAAACTGCCACCGGCATGCATGTGCAGTAACGCATCCGTATCAGCGCGGCCGGCCTTATTACTGCACCAATGCCACTGTCGAATGTTGGAGGGTGCCAAAAACACGGGCCACCGACCGAACGGGGGAAGGAAGCTGAAGTAAAACGGGTATATGCATCGAAAGCATCGCCCTGGTGGTGGCAGACGGAAACACGTAGGAGAAGGTAGGAGGATGAGGTGCAGGAGGTCAACGAAGCGTGTGCTAGAGCGACACAGACAAGACAAGCGGTTGTCGTGGCTGCAACATTGTTGCGATACGAATTTCCACCCCAACGATCGTGCCGGCCGGGTTGTGTTATCCGTGCCCGTGGAAAATTCGGGCCGCCTCGTTGGTGCATTACTGGAAATTCTGTCCCATTTACTGTGCCCAGTCAATCATTCGTTTGCCAGCGCAACGCAACGTCGGCATGGTATTGTTGGGGTGTTTGTGTGTGTGTGTGTGTTCGCTATCGTTCCGTTTATCGTCACGCGACAAGGTGTTTCAGGCTGGGAGAAGGGGATGAAAATGTAGGATATAAAAGGATACAGTGTGCGTTGGAAAATTGGGGGTTTTGGACGATTTTCCTTTCCGATTGGGGGTTTCCAACACATGTTCTAAAACATTTACTAATATTTAATGTAAAATTTCAAATCGTGGATCTTTCTTCGCTGGTATTACGTGACAAGAACCACAAAGAAATCATAAAAAAAAGATTAAAAAGCCTTTCATAAATTTGTTCATGATCGGGGCGTCCTGTAAGCAAAACGGTTGCCTACAACTGTGTGGTGATTTTGCAACAAAGTATAACAATTTTCCTGCTCCTTTTTAGGGAGAACGATTCCCGAGATATCACTCGAGGTTTCGGGAAGTTTGTGTACCATCCGTTACTCCCTCAGTCCCATATTTCCGGGTCATTCCGTTCCGCTTTCCTCCCATCTCCTCCAGCGCTTTTCGCTATGCTTCGGCTACAATATTGCTCCCGGTGTTATACGAGCGTTTTTTTTTTCGTTTTTGTTTACAATTTCCTCGGAGTTGGCGTGTAATACCGCGGGCAAGCCGTCGGCGTCCGAGCGAACGGTTGAAGAGTGTCTGCATCGTTGCACGCGATTTTTTCTCGCGTGACACCACCACCTCTCTCGCGCAAAGACCCCACGGCACAACGGCGCGTCCCGAAACAAACTGCGCCCGGCTCGTCTGCCACGGTTTGGCCACGGTTTTTGCCGGTTGTTTCAGTTTGCAAATTGTGTATCCCATCGGCACGCTCTTGCTCCTCGTTCCCGGCCGGCTAGCTTAGGGGAGGGGCGAAAAGTAAACGCTTTATGAGTTGAGTGGTTCCGTTACGCGAGCTTTCATGTTGTTTTAATGGTTCTGTCAAGTAAGAACCAAACAATATGCATGCGAGGAAGGAACGAAATGCGAGATTGTGCTACGCTCTAATTAGATGGGAGCGGAAGGGCGCGAGGGAGAGGCTGGGGACGGAGGGTGGCAGCGAGTTTCCGAGTTCTATTTGTGTACAGCGATCGAAAACGGCCCAGTGTGAGCGGAACCGCTGTTGATACAAACTTGCGCATTGTTTTGTTTGTGTTGACGACGATGCTCCAGCCAAAACGGAGGGTGCGTAAGATGACTTTCCGTAGAAGTCTGTCGAGAAGATGGGCGCAAGAAAAAGTGAATCAATCCACACGGACGGCGCTTCTTGCTTTCCGCTTGGAGGTGCTAATTGCTAAAGTAAATATCTCATGTCCGCCTTAGTCGGATGGTGGTTACTTTTTTTCTTCTTCAATCACGATCGTACGAGGTAGACACCGAGTGCTCCGATTGATTAAACCGCTTTCTTATCAGCAGGAACAGTCAGACCCAACGTTATCGCTGAAGAAGCGAGCGAAAACACGGTAATATCTGTGATATCTTTTGCCTGGGCTAGCTTCTTGGCTGTATGATAAATCACTTCACAGGACTTGGTGAAGATCGATAACGCGACGAGCGTGATAGCGTTCGGTACAGGAGAGACCCGGTGGCGGCACCAGTTATGACCCTTTGTGATGAGGACTGAGTGTGTATTGCATGCGAGAAAAAAGGGAGCTTTTTCGAAAATCTCTCCTCTATGCAAATCATCCGAATCGTTCCACTTGAAACATAAAATAAGAAATATCCAACCAGCTTTTGTTGTCGCTGGTCACAACGGCTTCAACTCGATTCCTATCGGAAGCATTTGAAATAACTCACCTCTTAGTTTAACACGGTAGAGCTGGGGAAGAATATGGGGAGGCCGCCGCGCAGCAATCCGCGATAGTTGGCGAACTTGTCAGCTGTTCCGCGGCCGATCACACGCACACCACGCCACCGGGAGCCGGCTAGCTAGCTCCCCGCTGTTACGAACACACAGCCGACCGAGATAGCGGGCGGCGGCCACACAGCAGTGAGACACACAAACCGGCGGCGGCGGCGGCGGCAGAGAAGCTGTGGCATCGCGCGCGTTAGTCGTGGTTCGATTGCGCACGCTCTGGTAGTAGTCGTCGTCGCCGTCGTCGTCGTCATTGTCGGCACGGTCGTTCGCTTCCACAACCACAGTGTAGCTGCACTTGCGCCAGATGATGTGTGTTCATGTATAAAAGCAGTACGGCAGAAGGGTTCTGAGGGCGACAAATGGTCTACACGACGCCGGTAACGCATCGCAGCAGCAGCAGCAGTGAACGGTCGGTCGGTCTCGGTACGGAGACATCGGAATAGTGCGTTTGTGTTGTGGATGGGCGCGTGTGTGCGGCGGTTGTGGTGGTTTGGTTCCTTCTTCGCACCTGGCCCTGATAGAGAGGGTGCCTTTTTTTCGTGGCCCTGTGTGTGCCTATTGCCCGGTACTGATCTCAAACAAAAAACACCATTCTGGAGCGTTCTGGAGTGGAGTGTGTGATTGCCGTGCGTGATCGTTGCAAGTCTAAACGTGGGCAAACAAGTCGTTGACGTCGCCGACGGTGGCACAGTGCAAAGTGATCTCTCTCTCTCTCTCTCTGTCTCTCTCGGTCGGTCGGTCGCGTGTGGGGAACGTGTAAAATCTAGTGAAATCTGCATTATTCTACCTAAGCCCCCTCGCGAACACGCGCTCCTGCTCTCTCGCTATATCGCTATTTCTTTTCGGTATTCAACATGTGGGATGAAGTGCTAACAAGTAAATTATCGTTCCTGATGTATCACCCTTATCTTTCACGTTTCCCATATATTACCCTACCGTACCGGTGTATCTCTTTTATCTGATCGTGTTTTTTTTTTGTTTCAAAATGAAATTTACTAACCACATGTACCGTTCGTTCTCTTCCGGTTTTTTCCGTGTAGGTTTAAGTTCCCGGCAGGACACCGTCTCACCGACGGATACGGCCTGTTCCTCCGAGTCACCCGCCTTCCTCGGTCCCTCCTCCTCGCATCTGCTGCTGTACGATCAGAACAGCTCCGAGGAGGAGCTGGAAGTGATCAATGGTGGGGCGGGCGGTGGTGACTGTGAGGTGGGCAGCGTGAGTGGCGTGCCTAGCCGGGTGAGTGTTGGTGGTGGAGGTATCGTCGGCATTCCCATCATCAATCCACACGACGACGACGACGACGATGAGGAGGATGATGAGGACGACAACGAGGAGGAGGAGGACGACGACGCCACCGAAGATATTGTGGAGGATGACGTGGACTACGTGTCGCCCCCTTCGCCGGACTCTTGTTCGCGAACGCCAACCGGACCTGCAGCGAACACAACGGCAGTGACAATCATCGGCGAAGGTGCCATGGACACGTGCAGTGGCAGCAGCGGCAGTGGCAGCATCGTGCGCGGTCAGTTCATGGCGTTCGGTGCGTGCACGGACGAGAGCAGCACCGAACCGTTGGACGACTTTTCGGACGAGCTGTCCTGTTTGACGGCGGCCACAGTGCCGAGCGTACCCGTGACACCGACCGCCACCAAAGTGATCTCAACCGGTGGCGGCAAACGGTTAGGCAGCGTGAGCAGCCTGCTGGAGAAACGTAAACGATCGCTAGCGCACAATTCGGACGATGAGGTACGGTGGACAGCCATGGTGCCATGTGTCAGAACATTCTAAAATAGCTCTCCCTTGCGTTTTGTTTTAGGTTCGTTACCTTCTCGAGCAGCAGCAACAGCAGCAGCAGCAGCAGCCAACACCACAGTCACAAACTCATCATCCGCTCGCATCGCATCAACATCATCACCATCATCATTCGTTGCGCCAGCAGCAGCAGCAGCACCAGCACCAGCAACAACAGCAACATCATCACCACGAGGAGCTGCAGTCAGAAGACGCACCACTCTCGGCACCGGTCAATTTCCGCACGTCACCACCTCTAGAAGCTTTAAAACCACACCGTGGCCATATACTGCAGCGCTCGACGACACCGCTGGTGCTGAGCGAAGGGAACGGTACGACCGGAGCCGGCGGTGGCCTTCCCTCCAACGGGCTGCTGCTTCTATCGTCCGGTTCGTCGCTGCTCTCCTCAGCGGCTTCATCCCTCTCGTCGCTCAGTGGCACCGGGGTCAGTGGATTTTACGGACCCGGTGGCAGCGGCAGCAGCAACAGCAGCAGTAGTAATAGCGGCCCCGTTGGCCTGCGATTCGGTCTCGGTCGGCGCCCCATTGGCTGTGATAGTCCCCTGACTGCTGTGTGCCATCGCATCAACAGTTCCACCGCGGCCGCTTCACTTCCACCCACTCCGGCACAGGGTGGGGTCGGTGGCAGCAGCAGCCTCGGAGCCGGTCTTAGTACAACAACAACTCGAACATCATCATTATCGTCGACGCCATCGTCACTGTCGTCGGCACCGGCATCGCTGGCACGGCTCGGCGGTGGCGGCGCCGCCGGTTCCACCCGCCCCGGCAGTCCCGGTGATGCCAGCAGCACCCTAGTAACCAATATGGACGTCAGCCGGTCCGTTAGTCCGCCGGCGAAGATGTTCCACTGTGCCGTTTCGCCCCGGCGACGTCAACCACGCCATCAGCAGCAGCGACTTCAACGTCCCCATCGGCCATGCTTAGATTTCGATAAAATGCAACAGGTAGGTGCAACACTAAAACGCGCTTTGCGTCGGCTGTTTTGTTGGGTTTACTAATGCTTACTCGGCGTTTTTCTTTTTTACTCCCGATTTTCGTTTCTATTAAAGCTCAAAGCACGTTCCGTGACCACCTGGCGGCACAGCAACGAACACTCGGGTGAACTGTCCGTCTTCTGCTGGTGATGATGAACGACGGGCAGCCTCCACCGGGCGTGGACAGCAGCCATCCGCTGGTGGTCACTAGCACGAGGAGTCGTTGCGTTGTGAAACCGAACGCAGCAGAAGCAACAACTCACCGTCGGGTGCCGTTGGAAGGGAATTTTTACTGACGGTGGTGTGGAAGGTGGAGAGCACGGTAGGCGAGCACAATTTCTTTCCCGCGGTAGCAGACGATCGGGAGATGGCTGTGGTGCAATCAGTTTCCGGAAGCAATTAGAAACGCCGTCTCCGCTATCGGGACTAAATGCTCGTTTTTAGCATATGCGTGCGTGAAGGAGAAGAGAGTGCGAGAGAAAGGAGAAAAAGAGAGAGCAGAGCAGGAAGCGTGATGTAGTGGATCATTCCTGAGCCTGGGATTGTTCTGGAGCCTGGATCCGAGAGTTGGGCGGCGGTTGGGCGTTTTGGGCGGACTACATCATTGTTAGTGAGCATCCCAATCCGGAGCAGTAAGACATATAGTACAAGCTCGTATCGTTTTTTTGTTCTTGTTTTATAAATGTGTGTTACCCAAACGGCTTTTTGGGGTATGCTCAACACATATACACACACTCACACTCACACAAACACACGTTACGTTAGTTAGACCGGCGGAGAAAGAAGCGTTGCGCACGTCTTTCTCTGTGCCCATTAATATTGTTCTTTAATAGGAAGCCGTACCGAGACGGGGAGTGCGCGTGGACGCGCCTTGCGGCTAGGAGTTAATCATTTCACAATGTTGTGTGTATACGTGTTTCGTTTTGTTTTAAAAAAAAACCTACTCTTAATGACACTTTCAAAGCAAGTTTGTGATTTTAATCGTTAGCAATGTGTATTAAGTTTGATCTTTTGTTTCTACAATATATTTTCATCTGCTCATGAAAACCCAACACTTGCGCGGTGGACCTTGTTCGGTTTTTTCGGGAGACCGCTCGCTATAAAACAGTGCGCTATGCGATAGCAAGTGTGCTAAGAACACATACGCACTCGAACTCAAATACACACACGTGCAGTGTGGGCTGACGAGAGGGACGACTAAACGGATTGATTCACACGAATACAATGGCGAATGATCTTGACGGGCTAGTTCTTCTCAGGGACATATAGTACTGGTATATCCGCTGTATACAGAGCGAGAAGGCAGAATGGCAGTATAGACGGTGTTTAAACGTTTAGACACTGAGCACACAGTAGGCTAGCGAGAGAACCAGCTACCAAAGACGAACCAGTTGGGGTTGAACATGGGGCGGATATTCGAGGAACGGAGCGGAGAAGAGCACCTGCTTTAAGCGAGAAATATAGTGCAACTAGGACAATAGGGGCAAGTAAATCATCATCCAGTTGATCGTTTTATCCGTTTTTAGCCGGACGAGCAGTTTGTTTGATGGGTAGAGCGATTAACGATTGCACGATGTCACAGTATACTAGAAAGTCAAAGAAACCAACAACACAACCACTACCTGCCTGGTCCGGTTTACGGTGAGAACAGTGCGAACAGCAACAACGCGATACAACAACCGCAACCGGGGTGAACATATTTTAGTAGAAAACATCAATCAATAGCGAATAAACGAACGTTTTTCGGACGGCGCGGACGAAGGCGACCACGGATCGGTACTTTTAGGAAAGCAAGTAAACGAAAACTTACAAACAAACAAAATTGTGTTCACCGATCCGGCACACGGTGCAGCCCGATCCGTGCCGACTGTACAAAGGAAAACCACAGCTACACTCTCACAGCGACTATCCTAAAATCATCGGGCTGGCAAAAATGTGCATAAGATGTATCAAACCCCACCCCCTCCGTCAATCGAAAACAAAAACAAAATCCCCCCAAACATCTGCCCGCGATCCCCGCGAATAAGAGTTACGATAATCATGCGATCACCAGCAGCAACCAACAGCCGACAACAAAACAAGCCATAATACTGCCGTGATGAATTTGTTTAGGTGTGTGCGTTTGTGTGGCGTGCGGTGAAACGGTCCCCAGTTGGACGCTAGTAGGGAGCCGTGGAGCCACCGTCACGTTCTACCAGCCATCGAGACGTGCGTATCGCGTGCGTTTGTTATTTAGAATTCGTATTCGTTTCCTCGTTGAGGTTCCACGTTACGGAACGCTTCGAACCCTTGACGACATCAACAACATCAAACTGCCCGTCAGCAGCAGCAGTAACAGCAGCAGCATCAGCAGCAACAGGATCCATATGCCTGATTACTCACAACTTTCGTCAGCTCTCAAGCGAAACGATATCTGGGGTTTTGGTGAACAGAAGCAGGAGGCAGAGTAGAGGCATGGAACGGAAGGATATCAAACCTAGCATTTTACAATTACTATTGCATACGAAACAATAAAGCAACAACCGTAGACTATAAATATATATATATATTTTACCGCAAACTAAACAGACGACAACTAAACATTGCACATACACGCAGAACCCGCGCACGGTTTTAACCGGCAAGAAAATTACACAGAATAATAAGACAACCGTAAGTTGGCGAGTGGTTCAAGGTTTTTTGTTTCAAAATCCAGGGTTGGGAGCTTGCTAGGAGGAGGATACGCATAAACACGCAAGTGGATGTTTGGATCCATACTCGTACCCTCGACCGAACTCAAGATCTTGGATCGCGAAAACCCGCTGCTGGCAAGTTTTGAATTGATTGTAGCCAACGGACTGAACGATTTGTAGCGGAGAAGCCCATTCATATCGACTGTACATTAGTTTGTATCTTTTTTGCGGCAACTTGTGAACATGCATATGGCGGCGCTATTACACGGAGGAAATAGGAGTGCCAATGGGTGCAGCGTTCACTGTCTGCGCCTTCATACCTTGGCTGTTTTTACGGTGTACATCAATTTACGCCGGCGTGTCTGTGAGGTGCCGAACGGTGAGCACGGCACGGCGAACGGCCTCCATCAGATGCGCCTCGATCTTTGACATTGAGCGTACGACTTTGAGCATATTGGTTTCCGGTCGGTGGTTCGCTGGCAGCATTAGAAAAGGCGAATTTAGAGCGCCGTACAGCAATTAGTCGGTAGGAATTTGGTTGGTTTGTGACATTTGGTGTGGTAGCGCGTAAGTGTGTGCGTGTGTGGCAGTGGCGATTCGCAAAGCTAAGTGAACTTTGATCCAAGAGAGCAACATGGAAGCAGTTTTCATCGCTGTGGATTTGTATTGGGCGATTGTGCGAAGGTTTTACAAATTTGTATCATACATAATGGTAAATAAAAAAAACTAAAAAAAAACACACACACACACACGAAGAAATAACAAAGTAATGCATAACACATTTAGGTAAGGTCGAGATAAACAAAAAAAAAAGACCCGGCAGCATGCAGGCGTTAAACGGACCCTTTTTTCGATGGGATGTCCGGTTGATGTTGGAAGGTTAGTACACATAAAAAATGCAACAAAAGAGAAAAAAAAGCGACACGATAACACACATTCAGCAGCCACAAAACAATAGCAGGTGAATACGATGCATTAATGATAGAGCAAAATGGATACAACTTACAATACATCAAAACACTACGACAGAACGCACTGGCGACTGACCACGAAACAACTACACACGCAAGCAACAAATTACGATTGTAAGTTTAAGTAGCGAAACAAATAATTAATTACTGGTACGGAAGAAGCCGGAGGAGAAGATGACATTGATACGAAAGCAGGCAACACGGACATAGACCGAAGCAAACGTTAATCAAATCGAGTTAAAACACTGGAAAACATGGAAAACACAATTGCGCACAGAGACAAACCCCGTAGCGAGAGAAAGCAAGGGATAGTGGGTGGTAGTGAACGATATTTGATAGTGCGCTGCAGTAGCACCATGTTTTTGGTTTAGTTTCGATTATTTTCACGTACATCTTTTACGTTCTTTTGTAGTGGATAAAATTGGTACTGAAACGCGGTTCCGTAGTAAGACGAAACGCGAAGCGACGCTGGTGCGCGAAGAATCGTTTGGAACGCTTCTCAGGCTCGGCTAGCTTTTCTGGAGCGTCGTTGTTGTGTAAATATAATGATAAAATTGGTAACGTAAGGTGGAAGGGGAGCCGCGCGGTTGTAGGAACGGAATAGTAGAGTACTGCGCCTGCCCCTGCTGCAAAGCGTGCCGACGGGGATGATCATCATGTGCATTTTGAAGTGGATTTTTGTAGTTTTTCAAAGCCAATCGTATTCGGACAGGAGCAGTAGACGGTGATACGAGCCGTATCATGAATTAAATGAGCGAAAGGAAAATTGTACTAGTTGTGGGTGTGCGTGCGATACAAACAATGGATTACAGGATCGGATTGCTTTAATCAATCGAATTTTCGTTTCGTTCGAAATCAATCAATCGAATTTTCGAATCCTCCCTTTTCGGTAGCAAGAACATTTGTCTGAACTGCATCTCCTCCCGTAACTAGGCAACCGAGATTGCTAGTGAACGTAGCTCGTAAGTGAAAATTGTCGTTGACTTATCGAAGTGAACTGTGCGAATTTATTAAATGATTACAAAATCGTCCTCCCCCTATCTTTCCCTCCCCATACCGAACTAAAAGGGTTTAGTGGTGATAAGTTTTATTGCAGTTTTGTTTCTGTAGTTTCGAAACGAAACGAAACATCCGCTCTGTGGTTTCTTTGGAACGTATTGGAAAGGTGTTTTTCCTCTCTCAAAAACAACCCAGGAAAGGGGCTATCACGAACTTACGACTGGAAGTGGCAAGAGAAATGAAAATCAACAACAAATAAACGTAGAAACGGACGATATGGCCGAAGTAGTTTGAACACAATACATTACTAGTATCACGAGCAGCGCAGCGAAACAAGGTAACACGAAAACGCACGGAACTGAACTGGATGAAAATAGACTCGTCGGTGAAGAGAAACAAAAACGAACAGAAGTTACTCAAAAGAAGAAGTAACGAAAAATCTGCAACAAAATAGTAGCGCAAAGGAAAACCATGAACCAGAAAGTAAATAATAAAAAAACAAACAAACAAACCACAAAATGATTTAAAACAAGTGTAGCAAGTGGCTGATTTTCTTTTACGGCGCAGTCTTCTTATCCGAAAGATTTGTTCTCAGACCGTTTTGCGTATGTATTGCGTGACTAAACATACTCATTTTTTATTTATAAAAACATAATACATCTACTAATCAGCGTCAACTGATAGACTACTTGAATGGGAAATTCCAACTCGTACCTTTTGATGTGTTGGTTCCTTCGTCTTATCAGATGTTGGTTTGCATCATTTCTCCCAGTACGTGTTGATCATTCTCAGGCATCGGGTGTTCTTTCGACGGAAGCCTCGCCAAGATGAAAGTTACATTGTTTGCATGTATTCTAATTTTCTGTGTGATTGCAAAATCGAGTGCACTTACAAGAAGTCAAAAAAGATGCAAAAAGTTTAACAACAATATACAGATTTATTACCCACAAGGACTTGTAGTGAAATACCCGGCTGATGCAAATCTTCAATCGCTTGTGCTAAATGTGTTCGTGAATCAAGCAAACTTCGGAAAGCGATCGTGCGACGTATGTGCGAATAAGACCGTCACAAATGGCTACGTGATGATACATAATCCATCCGTAGTTGCCCGCCATCAGGACCTATTTCAATATACCGTTTCCAAGAAATACCACTCTGAAAGAACTTCGCGTACTTTATACTGTACCTTCTACGTTGACGGTAGGTGAAATGTATTTGTGTTATGTTTTATAAAATGTGAGGATTTCTTGCAGGCAATCGTTTGATGGCAGTTCCGTCAACACAATCGCAAGCTTATCCGTTGTCCAGCGGAAGTACGATCGCAAAAAGCTCGAAACAGCGCACCAACTACCACACCGAGAAGGCTTTGCTGAAAGAAATGATCACTGACTTGACCGATTCTTGCCACAGCGTAACGAAAATGCTTATCCTCGACAGCGAACGCAGTTCGTTCGTGGATAAATCCGATCTCCAAGAGTACGCTATTAGTCGCCTGACCTCGTTGGTACCGTCGGTGGACTGGGATGAGGAGCTGGAAAACGTGTACCTATCCGGGGATATGATCGTTTTCGATGTGAAAACTGTTTTGATGAAGAAAACAATCATGCACATGATTCGTGGAACGGACGTGGCTGACAAGATCATCGATTACGATCGATTGGAGCGTTCGGAGTACGATGGCGAGAACGACGATGATTATGATACTGCAACGGATAGGTACAATGTTGTTCAAGATGAGTGATTCATTAAAACGGATACGAACGAAATGAAATAAATTTAGTTAATCACGCTACGTGGTCAATTTAGGGGAGCATTTCGTATTTTATTGCGTATTTTTGAATTTGTTGAAGTGTAATATCAGTTTAACGAAAGATGATTATTCGACAAAATATGTTTGTTGTGCGTATTGCATACATTTTGGCGCACCGTGCTCCCTAGTGGTGCCACAAGGTATGCAATCCGCGTAACAACATGTTCACTTTGATGACCACAGCATGCTTTGTTCCCTTTGCTTTGCTGTTATATGAGATAAGCTTTAACTAAGTTCTGCTAATGGAAATAAAAACAACGTCACATTATATACAATTCATTGGAAAGTTTGTAAACTTTGTTTTCCTACACCCCTCCTGATAACCTTACCGATCGTCTGGCTGGGATGATTCATTCCGGTGAATCATTCGCTAGTTGCTTGCACCTTTTGTGTGAAGATTATGGCCGATCTGTCGCACCACTACAAGCACGAAATCCTCCGCGGCTAATCAAGTCAATACGAGCTTATCAGCTCACACGCAGCAAACAAACACGATCTAGCTGTGCGTCCAGTTCGCCTGCGTTCGCTGCGATCGCTGTTCATCAGTTATATCGGACACCGTCAAACCGTCAAGATGTCTGGAAATCGTAAGCATCAGCTACTGGTAACGATCGCACTGATATGGCTCGTAGCAGCGAGCTGCCTGTTGGAGCAGGTCGATGCTAAAAGAAGCCGAAGCAGCAAGCGTGTGTCCAAGCGCCCGAAAGGGGTCAACATTGAGATCTACCACCCGAAGGGCGTCATGATCTGGTACCCGTACCGTGCCGGCATCGAATCGTTCAGCATCGAAATCTTCATCAACAAGGCCAACCAACAGACGAGCGACGAGTCCTCGTCCGCATCCTCGGCCGAGTGCGATATTTGTCTCAGCACGACCGAAGTTTCCTACGGTAAGTTCATTTTGCGCAGTCCGGACGCCGTGATCCGCAGCCGGGACCATCTCTACTACAATGCGATCGTGAAGAAGACCGGCGGGCAAGAGTATGTGTCGCGTTCGAACGAGTTCTACGTGTCAGGTGAGTTTGATTACGGGTTCATCCGTCACACGGGTCGCGGTCGCGTCTAACAGGCTCCATTTTGTTTCACGGTAGAGAGTCGCATCCTGGTTGGGGACATGGGTGGCAGTGGTAGCCCGTGTGAGACCGCCGTAGTGCCACTTTCCGGGGAGGATGATAAACAGCTGGCCGAGATTAAGCTGCTCGAGGCCATTTTGCTCGACCTAAACGACCAGTGCGATGGGCAGACGAACCGCACGAAGCAGTTGCTGCTAAGTGCCACAACTCCGACGCGCTACGACGCGAAGCAACTGTACGAGTATGCGGCTAGCGTGCTGGGCCAGAAGATGCCCGCACTCAACTGGAACCGAACGTTGGTGGATGCGTTCTACGCTAACAATGGCATCGGATTCGAAGTGGCGACGACGGTCGACAAGCTGAAGGTGCTGAAGCTGGCGAAGCAACTGAACGACGGCTCCGTCGTCGATCTGGACGCGTTCCAAACGGAGGACATGACAAACGATATCGAATCGTGGCACTGACCGTTGTTGCCCATTTTGTTTTAAACCCATCTGATAACGACCCCCAGCTGGTGTGAGTGTGCGTGTTTTATGTTTTAAAATAATAAAGGTGTGTGTTTCTGGTTACGAAGAGAATTTGTTTTCGCTCGCAAATGCCGGAAGACACGGTTTCCTTATCTGTTCCAAACTTCTATTGCCGGCCGAAACTTTCTTTTGAAGAGTATTTACGAACGGATTAGATGATTTAGAGCGAACGTTGGATTAGAAACAAATAATTTGATTGTCTATTGGACAGTTGAACTTCCACGGTTTTCCGAACGTACCTGGAATAAGTTAACAGACACCCTCAAAGCGTCCTTTTGAATTCTTTCATAAAACGTGAACGATCTTGTTTTCGTGATAGAAAGTTACGATGCTGCCCTCGCTTGAATGAACGTTCCTATGCTCCTAAACAATCAACTTGATTTATGTGATAAAAATCTTACGTGCTGGAAAGATCACCGTATAACTACAATACAGCTCAATCGCATCAGTTGCCGTTCGTCCATTTGCCTGGTGGAGGTGCTGCACTTGCTTGCCAACGTGTCCTTGCCCGTTGGCTTTAATCCTTTAGGGGTTTGCCTTTCGGCAAAGGACTTACGCGTCTGATCCCTTAGCGGCTTGAGGCTCGCCCGTTGCACCGTTGTCTGCCCGTCTTCGGTGGTATAGAAATAATAAACAGATTAACGCTATCGTTTAAGCCGGCAAACTGCTCGTTTGCCTCGTTGCCTCGCTGGTCGGTTGCAGGTGAATACGGGTACGCTGTGCCGCTCTCCCAAAAACGAGGTTAAAGGATTTGCCCTTAAGAACTTAATGAAGAACAAACAGCTTTGATCGGGTTCGATTTTTCGAGCTTTCCCGAATCTCAAGACGGTGGCTGGTGGTGGTTTCGAAGACGTTTGGGAGAGAAAGCACAGCGAGGCGAACAATGGGCACCGCAAGGGACGGCTAAACTGGGCTCTTTAATTTTAATGAGATCAAAATATTTAAATACTTTCACTCAACGGATTCGGCTGGATGGTGGTTCTTCGGTAATCCTTCCGAGCCGAAGAGGTCCTGGTACGGGTAAAGGTCTGCACAGCGAGCGAGGACGGGCAGTTATCGAGTCGAAAGGCACAGTCAAGGGCCGGTATGATCCTATTTGGAGGTTTTTCTTTGGTTTGGCCCCGAGAGCCACTTTCACGTCGCGCGTTGCACCCTTCGTGTGCATCCAGCACCGCCGTAAAGCTCCGTAATGCCATTTAGGCGGCGAAGATGAACCCATTAGCACGGGTGTAAAGGTTCCGTGTGAAGGTGGTGACGGTTATTGGATGTCACCGAATGGTAGATATTTGTACATTGGAATAGTTGAGAACGATTTGGCTTGTAAAGGTGTTTCAATAAACTTTAAAATACATCTTTGTTTACGATTATTAGTCCTAAATCGAATGTTTAAATCGAATATTAGATTGCTTTAGCATACGGTTGCATACATTCGGGCGCAAATTCAATTAGAATGCTGTAATAGCCTACACAACATCAAAGACATTTGATTTAGTATTATTCATACATTGTTTCAATTCTCGGCAGTATGGAAAATAAAAAGATATCTTTCTTTAAATGCATCCAACAATTTCTATTTCATTTCAACCCCATTCCTGACCACAATTCCTCTAAGACTTTTTCAAATAAATACACTTCCCCTCACACGGTAGTTGCATCGCTACCGAAGGGCCTACTTTGATTTTTATCGCCTTTTTACAGCTTCACACTTTCCAGCAGTAATTCAGTTCCCATGAACTTCGTAAATCACGTCCCACCGACATCCACACCCACACGCGACCATATGGTTCCCGTCAGCTTGTGACTACCAGCTCCCGAGCCTAATCCTCCCCATTCATAGGACCAACCCACCGTCAAACGTTATCTGACTACTTCCTTCCGCCGTGGCATCCTTCGATCGCATTACGGTGTGATTTATTTCACTAGCAACCTTGGTTGTGCCTCTGATTTTCTCCCCTCAACGCGCGTTGCGGTTGCGCGCACTATTGAACCAACAAATTTCCCAAATATTTTCCAACTCATCCCGCTAATCCCCGCTACTTTCGAGGGGGGGGATGCAACGAACGCTGCATTTCATCCCAATCGAGTGAAACGGATGACTATTTATGTTTACCGCATATGGGACACCATTTCTTTTTTTTTTGTGGGCTGCGACTCTGTCTTTCCCTGTGAAGGTGAAGAAAGTGCCCGCGTTAATCCTTGTCATAATTAGGATCCATCCAGCGCGTTGACAAGTTGCATAAGGTGGTGATATTTCCGCCGTAATCTACCGCCAGCGAAGAGCGACTGAGAAACTGGGGCGCGTTTCCGCGCGTGAGTTTATCACTTTCGTGACATTATTTATATACCAGAAGCTGGTGAGTTTTCATACGCGGCCGGTCGGTTTGTCTGCAATTATTTACACATAACGATGGTCCCAGTTGTGCCGAGAATAGTCCGTGCTTGGCATGATTTACAATAAAGTTACCTCTCAATCGTTGGCTATTTTACTTTTTTACGTTTTAAGCGCTATTCACACTGAAAAGAATCAATTTCCAGGGTTACCTCGTCTTGATTGTTGAATGAATGGCTTGCCATAAACGATTAGGAAAATTCCAAGCCCAAAAAAAACGGATGAATTTGAACAGGTTTTTATTGCACCCCTCAGCTCACGGACACGGTGCACTTTTGGCATCGATTATCCTCCACGCATAGGTGGCTCGGATGGTTTTTCCTTCCTTTTCCATGGCAACGGGCGACACTGGGATTTGAAATCGACACCATTGGCTGAGGTTGCCAATCGCGCCAAGAAATATCTCTATTTAACAAGTGCCATTTGTCACGTAGGAGAATTCTCCGTTCCTTCCTCACCTCCCATCCGGCGCTCGTTCGCGAGGCAGCATGTTTTATTTTATTTTGCCGTGTTTCTTTTCCTTCTGGCGTACAACGAAACAAGCTCGTGTTGGGATGATGGGAAAAATGTGCTGACTGGTCCACCGTGGCGGTACACCATTAGGAAGAGAACCGAGCACGGATTTTCCATCCCATTCCACACACACACACATTCGTCAGATGGAGACACCCTGTTGTTGGAAAATGTTGTCAGACAAGTTAGGAAACAGTTTGTGCTAACATTGGAACGCGTGCGAACAACAACAGCGATGGGAGCGTGGAGCGGTTGAGGCGGAGGGCTACGTCCTCATTAAATATCCTTAACGTGGTGTGGCGTGTGGGAGTAGGTCACGTAGTTGATCGTGGAGAGGGAGAAATATGCATAACGAGCAGTTTTTCTGCTCCATCGTAGCACTTTGCGGTGAGTGGAGATGTGCTGATAGATTTTTTCGATATGTTTTTTTTTTGTGTGTTCGGTTTAGGGTTTGCAGTGAAATGTTGTTGAAATAGTTATCGACGATAAAAACCACTATGATCGGGACTAGCAATCGTAAGAAAAAAGCGTTCGTTTCGTATAGTTTACATAAAAATATTAATATATAACCAATTATGAAGAAAAACCAAAGTGTACTCGAATATAAATAAACAAATAATCAAAGTAACAAATGGTTAAATTAAGTTTAGAATAATTTAAAAATCAATAAATTCACAAAAAATGAGCAAAAGAATAAATAAATAAATGTATGCTCAAATAAATAAATAATAAACTAAAATAAATAAAGTTTTTTGACCACTCCATTGAACGAGCTTCTCCCCGATGTGCCCGAAGCCATCTTCCCGTTCCACAACCGATACTGTTGACACTGCGCTGGAAAACTGTTTCTATAACGCTGCTGTAAGTGTTGGGAAACAGAAGGTTCCCGTTTCCCGTCCTCGAGGCGCTTGGCAGGCGAATTTTCCACCCACTCGTCCGGAGCACTCGGTAAAAGCTCCACCCACCGTCATTGCTATCACCATCGTCATCATCATTTTCGCTATCGTGATTGTGCACGAAAGAGAGAAAGAGAGAGCACCATCGAGCGGAGAGGATACTCCGCAGGACGATAAATATTATTGTGCTCGCGATGGGTGGGGGGGAAAACACACATCCACACAGTCGCTTTCCACGTGGGAGAAAAGGAAAGAGACACCCGTGGTGACTCCCGCACCAACCCACCAACCAAAGGACGTGACTTGCGCCGTTCGGTTTCGCGGCCAGCAACGGTTTTCGCAAATCCTGGCGCGTGTTTATGCGTCAATTGAAGCAATTACGCTGTTTCCCAGCCAGCGCCTCATCCAATTGGGTGCGTTGTTTTCTCCCGGCACCAGGGTGCATGCGAGTGTGTCGGTGTGCGGTTGTTCCGAAAATCGGAACCTGTTTTTCGAACAATTTATCAACAACCGGTGCGATGGAATTTTAATTGAAGTTGTCCATCTCGATTTGTATTTCTTTGTTTTATTTTTGGCTGTATTGTTGTTGAACACAAAAGTTGTCGCACATTGCAGCAAAGTACCGTAACGGTAGAGTGCCTTCAAAGGATGCTTCGCGTCGTGAAGGATCTGTTGTGTTTCGATTTTTAACGACTATTTATTTATTTTGAAAGCAAGAGCGAAAGTGTTTTGGGTGACATTTTATTGCCTTATAGAACGAGACGGGCATTTTTGTTCCATTTTGCTGATTGAAAAGCAGAGCAAAAAAGGATTGCTCTGTAACTGTACCGATTGTTGGGACGGTCCAAACAAAATATGAACGAAAGTAAATTAGAGCTCGTTACGAAATTTCGAGAAAATATGTATTCGGTTTATGTTTTGTATTGTTATGATTTTCTTTCGAACAAGAAGTTCGTTTTTTTACCCTAATTGTAGTCAAATGTTACCCATTTGCTGTTAGGTAAGTTTCTAGCAAAATAGCAAGACCCACCGTCAACATAAAGGATCAATTGGTGTAATAAAAAACTGTACTCCAAATTTCGTGTGACTCGATCTGATTTTGTTGTTACAGTTTCCTGTGTCCACTTTTAAAAAGGGTCTCTAAGCATTACGTAAGCAAAATAAACACCAAAACCCCTCGTCGAAAGGAGTGTTCGCCAGGAGGATGATAAAACTCGGTGTTTTCACCTGAGAAGAGCCGGTACCTTCCAAACGTTCCGCCGTCCCATAAACCACTAAATGCATAAAACAATCGAGTTCGAGGCTTTATTGACGTGGCGTGCCGTACGTTTGGAAAAGAAACACGCGAATACGAACTTTATTGACCACAAGAGACGTTCCGAAGTGTGACTGATGTGTGAGGCTTTGATCGTTCGAAACGACCTGTATGATAATGTTTTGCAAAATATTTTACATTACACTAAGGTTTTAGTTAAATCATATGTCTTTCATCCCAACGCAACGGTACGTCTAGTTTGGCCAAAGGACAGCAAAGGACGTGCGAAAGGATCCTTGAGTAATGTTGGTTTATGGCAGCCAATTATCGTCGCATATGTTCCTTGAGACCTCCTTCGTACCAGGACGGTTCGGTCAAGGACGCACCCGAAACCAAGCAATTCTCCCAGTCCCAGTCGATCGGAACCCTGTTAATGGTTTGTTTTCATCGTAAATCGATAAAAACATAATGGCTGTGACGCTCGGGACCGTTTCCCCGTTTCGCCAGTCTCCCATGGTGGACAGATTTACTAACCAACCTCACTATCCTCGAACCGAAGATGATCGATCGAAGGCCAAAAAGTGGCTGGAGTCCGGTTGGAATGTCCTAATGTCCATCATGTGGTATGGTTTGGTGGAGATGCCACATTGAAAATGGCCACATTTCACAGCCCTAACCAAAATCCCAGCAGGTTCGCCGTACAAGACGAAGGTTTAATGGACATTATCGATTGGAATGGCGAGGGATAACCTCAAAAATGTGTGCTGCACTTTCGTCACACTCAGTCACAGTGGCGCAGTTGGGGGTTTTGAAACACACACAAAAAAAACACCCAGCCATTGTTTCGTGAAACGCCGGATTTTGGAGAGTTCAATGTATAGCCAAATGCTGCAAATATTTAAATCCAAAAAGGCTAACAAACACACCGACGGAGGTGTTTGGCTTCCCGTCAGCGGTTAAAAAGCGCGCGCAAAACCGAGCAACGAAGTAGGCGCTGCCTAAGAAAATAAGTGCAAACGCACACAGGAAAATGCTTTTCAGTTCATTTTTTTTCCTCCTCTACCATTCAACGGGGAAAACATTGTGCAAATGTAAAAACATCAAAAGCCGCTGGGTCCATTTCATTCGTACCCACCACCCTTTGCAGCGCCTGTTGGGTTACGGGTGGAAAACAATGGAAGTCTGTGCGTTTTCCTTACCCAACCACACGCGTAAACCCACCACCGCGGTTGAACTTCACCCGGGACGGTGTATTAATAACAAATCGATTGTTTCCGCTACCGACTGCCCGTCTTTCGGGGCATTGGTTTATGTACGCAAACAAACGTCCTTTTGCAAAAAAAATTCCAACCCCACCAGATTCGATGAAACAGGAAGCAAACGGGAAAACAAAAAAGCCCAACCCACAAACAATGCTCGCTCGGTGCGAGCGTTCCCGCTGCGTGCGGCGTTGAAAACCCGCGAAAATGCATCCGCGAAACAATCGACCCCGGCGGAACATTGTTCATTTTCGTCGCCGCTGAGCAAAAAACTACCGCTGGATTAATTAACTCACGGTTGCTTTGGTGGACTGCGGATTGGGCGCGGGACAATCCTACTCGCCGGTGGGGTGATTTTCCGTTAGTGGAAAACAATCGATCGGGGCAGGTTTCGTTTGCCGGTGGAAGTACGTTTAATTAATTGACAAAATATTGCCATGCTCTTCAGCTGGCGTGCGCTACCGGTTGTGGCTTTTGGCGCAATTTACTGCGAGTGTGTTGACTTTGATCTTGGCTTAGATGGGGTTTGAGGAGTGTTGAATGATGGAAAACTCTGTTCCTCGAGCTGGCCTCGAGTCTCAGTTTTGTTTGATACAATACAAATTAATTCTATGATTGCGCTTTAAAATAGAGGATTAATTTGGCTTAGAAAATAAAGCAAAGCCCTTGCTATCAATTGAATCAACATATATAATTTTAAGATTAAACTCAATAATTATCTACTGTTAATGTTCTTAATGAAATTGTTGTTAAAAATGTGAAATTGTTTAAAATGTTCCACTCAACATATTCTCTCGCCCAAACAAGCCCATCACGGGTCCGAGGTCCCTCTACTCAATGTGCAATGTTTTCTGAAAATCGATACCTTATTCTACATTAACAAACATGCCCATTCTGTACCCCAATCAAGAAAAGCAACGGATGTTCTCAACGGGTCCTTCTGGCATCCCAAAACACGGTGCCAAGCCAACCCAACAACAGCAGCTAGCAAAACATCAATAATAACCGCCGAGAGCACGCTCTGCCTTAGCAGGCCTTCGAAATGTTCTGATTTGTATAGCCCTCGCCTCCGTTTGACACATCGAAGACAGCCACGCAGTGAAGTGCTCACGGTGTATGTGTTGAAGCATATCATCTTGGAATGCATTGAAAGCAAAACAGCAACACTGTCAGCAGAAAAAAACCGAGTCCACGATGCTGCGGTGGGAAGCGTATCGATTTCCCGAGCCAATATCGTGCCCGTCAACAAGCTGAAACAATTTCAATAAGGATCAACTTCCGCTAGGGCGTGCGGAGAAGATTTTATTTCCTTCTGTTTCCCAATTATGAGACCGTTTTGACAGGAGTGATAGGAAGCAGAAGGTGGAATGTTTCTTGCGACTTCTAAAAACGATTGGTAATTAATCGAGCGGTTTTAATACAAGTTAAATAATTTAAATGCACATTTTTGTAAGAAATACACTCTCGTGACTCGAATATATCACCCAAATGGATGGTAAGGGAACAAAATATTTATATTAATCGATGGCACGCTCGCCCACTTGAGCTTTCTCTCGCCGTCGAAACACATCCTCATCGTACAAAGGACGTTTTCCTGCCCTTTGTTCCGTCCTTCAGGCGAGCACGTGGTAGAACAATCCAACACGCCGAGCATCCTGGACAGGACGGGATGCAAAATGTTGTAAATGTTGTTTCAAACGCTTGCAACTCGCGATCCATCTCTGCTCACTGTCTAAAGGCTCTTCCGGGGAGTTTGGGGTTTTATTTTATCAAATCCACCAGCGTTGGATGCAGCGGCAAGAAAAAAACACAAAAAAATCGGAAAACCATCGCCATCGATGGCACTTTGCGGTGGTGGAAATATGGCAGCCCATTTACGTTGTTGAGCACGAACTGCAGCGCGCGAACGATTTTCCAAACGGTGAGTTTTCACCGCGCGTCCTACTGAGTACATTCGAGTGCTTCCACTGAACTGTCCTTCTGATGCGAGGCAATGGTCGGGAAACCGAAGTCGGTGACTCTCCTTCCAGTGGAGTGTGCATTTTGCCGTATTGTTTGGTTAGTTTGGATTGGGGTTTTGAACCGTTGGAAAAGTACCACTTCCCGAATATCCGGTACGTTGCATTCCCAACCAGAAGCACACAGACGACAACAAACCTGCTCGAGACGATTTGTCTAGGATGGTTCGGGGCGTCGTTTGTTTGTTGGAAGGGAGTTCTTTCCCGTCCTCTTCGCCTATACGGCTTCTGCATCTCATCTAAGATCGTTTCCCAGAACAAGATCAAAGTGGATCGGGTGTGTTTGATCGCGTTCCGTTTCGTTTGAAATCAATCCACTCACCCTCTCACCTGCTGTCACGCGGAATAAACATGATTAATAACTGACTTGAAAGTCAATTTGCCGCGACATGCTCTTACGCTGGAGCTGAGTGAGGGATGCGGAAAGGCAAGAGCGAAAGAAAAGCCCCAAAGTGCACCTAATGCCAGGACCACCAGCGGGTCGCAGATACTACCGTTTGCCACCGTGTTGTTTGTTTAACCTTCAACATGCCACTCGAATTCCCGGAAGAAAGCATCTCGCATTCGCTCGCTCGCTGGCCGCACGGCTGATCAATCCCATCATCGCGCTCGCGATCGAGTAATTTGTTTGATTGGAATGTTAAAATAAATCATTTGTAACCGAGCGCGAGTGTTTCACACGCAGCTTGCGTGCTGCGTGGTGTGTATTTCAAAATTCCGCTCCGGAACAACAAATAAAAATATCCCGCCCGAAGGGAAGTGGTGTTTGTTTAAAAGCAGTTTGCTTCTGCTCGGAAAGCAACCGAGGCAAAACGAGCGTTTCCAGTAACGATGATGATGATGATGATGATGTTGCTGTTGAGTGTTAACTGTCGATCAGAACCGGGGAATCGGAAGGAGTGGAGTGGAGTACTTCAAACGCGATTGCTTTTGCTCCCCCGACGGGCAAGACCTTGGCAACGCATGATTTATGGTGATTTATCAAAGGCGAAACGATTGGATATAAATATTGAGTACTATTTAATTCAGCCGTTGACACTAAACGGATGTTAAGTGGGTTTCGGGGAATGACTTTGTATTGGCTTTTTTTTTTCTTGAGAAGAAAAACGTGCATATGAATATTTGAATTGAACATCATATTTATATCTTCGTTGGTACTTTGGGCTCTTCTCTTTTCATTTTTTACATACCGAAAAAAATCCACAAAAAACTTTACGACAAAACTGAAAGGCATAAAACACAAAAACAATGCATTCATAATTTGTACATTACATCACATTTTATGGTTGTTTTGTTCCGCACGCTCGCCTTCTTTACAACACATGCACTAAAGCGGTCTAACTGTAGCAAGCAACGGCCCTAGCCCGTTAATAAAGCCGATTAATCCATTTGCAGATGGGTTTTGAGACTTACGGCAAGAAACAAATAAACCTAACGATGGTTTTCATCGAGCCAAGACCGTCGAAAAAATAAAAAAGGTTAGCACTTATTACTTTGAGGCGCCTGTGAAAGCAGTTACTAATTTTTACGATTTGCGCCTCGGGCGCCTCGGGTCGATGAGAAAATAAAATGAAAAATATTGAGCCCAGTCCGGGCTAGGGATGAAAATGGCACCACCGCCCAACGGCAATCATCAAACGGACCAATTAAACCTGTGTGCGCGAGTTTCGAAAAAACTCACCTTAATAGAGTCATTAGCTCGCTCGCACCGAGCGCAGCTTCGGTGTGTAATGTTCGTAATAAAACCGTTTCGTTTGCTAGCGCAACGAGAGATAAAAAGGCGGAACAAACATGCACATACACACACACACGCTTTGGGATGAGTTTTACGAGATTTTAACGAGCCAAAACTAGCCGGATTGTGGATAGAAAAAAAGGGTTGACATACACTGGCGCCTTCGACGGTCGTGTGAAAATCGATATAAAACTTCGGCACGCTAAGGTGATCGTAAAACCGAACGTCTGCGAGGATATTAAACTATAATAACTAAACTAAAACAACCCGGGAAGCGACGGCAGATGCTGCCCTAAGAAAAGATGGGTCAGCTTTCTTGCCGACTACGACTTTATACTAGCCGACAAATGCACCCAATCGTCAGCCGGATGAGCCAAGCGAAAGGACTTCATTAGGGCGCTGCGCTCACCTTCCGTGGAAAGCGTCCCGTGGGGCGAGCTGAAAGCGAAATCATTAAACGGTCATGCTTACCCTGCCACGTGAAGGCCATCCTTTTGATCCTGTCCTCACCGCGCAGGGAGGAGCCCGTTCGAGCGATGGTTTTACGAAAGACGCATAATGTAGAGTGTGTTGTGTACATACGGCGACTTTGTATCCTCCGAAGAAAACCCAAACCGGCCAAAACAACGTACGAAACGTCAAACAACGACTCGACTCGAGCTACGATGACGGATCAAAGCAACCCCGGAAAGCAACTGTCAACTCGACGGGGAAGCTGGGAGCTGGCTGCTCCAAACGAGCCAGTGGAACGCACGCTGACACGGGGTTGGACGCAAAGCCGGCCGGAAGGTGTTCCTTGTACGGGTGAAACCTGCTGCAAAAGCGGCCACCGGGGTGCCACCGGTTGTCCCGAGAAGAATAACGTCCAACCGGCGTCCTGACGAGCGGTGCCTACCTTAATTCCGGCTAAATTAAGCATTCAACTCACCCTGCGGCGGCGTGCAAATGAACGTGCCATGGTTTGCCTCTTTTTTTTTGTTTCACTCGCTGAACCAGAATTGCACAAAGGACTGGCGAGATCGAGGCAAACATCGGTCCGCTCGAAAAGGACAACCACTGTGCATTGAATGTCGCACCTAATGTCCCATTATGCGTTGTATGTACCGGACGCCACAATGCCTAAATCCTGGCAAAAAATAGAGAGAGAGAGAGAGAGAGAGAGAGTGTGCAGAAAACAATCATGTATCCTGTTGTTATTTTCCTCCGCATGCACGGTGAAAAGGACACACGGCAGAGGGTGAGCTGATGATATTGATTGTTCTTTAACGATTGTTAAAAGCGATCGGTTTATGTGTTTTCCAAATGTCAGCAAATTCCTGCTCAACAGTGGATGAAAACACACGTGCGCGCCCTCTAGCATCCAGCGGTGGATCGATTGCCGTGATGCCGTGCTTTTCACGCCCGGTGAAAAGGATAAATGTCTCGGAGAGTAAATTAGTTTTCCGATTTGTTGTATCGCACCGCCACTGGGAGTGAGAAGAATGGACGTTTCGGCCGTGTCCTGTGGCGCAAGAAGCAAGAAGCTTAGCTGCTTCTATGCAGGTGTTGTATCACGTGACGGGTTGGAAGCAAGCTGTTTCTGTCCAAGGTGCTGCATCTGTCGGGAGTTCCTCACTCAATAGATCCACTACGGTGTGCTACCCTGAAGGTCTTATGTTAACTTCATTATCCATTATCCAGCATTTGTAGCATGACCCGGGAGCAACGAGCATGCGGGCATCTCCATTAAATTCGGTTGCGTTTGAAGTACCTCAGACACACTATCGTCCCAACGGCATCTCCGTGACCTCAATTGGCGCATCTCACTTACTGGATGACTTTGCACTTGGTGTTTTCCATTTTTACTCGTACACATCCCGGAACAAAAAGTGGGATGCTTCATTTGTCAACCTCGCGTCAAGTGCAAGTGTTTTGCCAAGTGAAGTACACATGAGCGATACACAAATTAAGATGTGCGCTGGAAGATAGCGATGACGAGTTTGATGCCGAGTTTGAAGATAATCCCAGCGAGCAAAAGCGGGGTTCCGGAGTTTTCCGCTCCGCGCGAACTGGGGACACTCGGTTGAAGAAGTTTATCCTAATTGAATAAAGGGTACGAACAAATTACTACACGCACTTGTTGATGCTACATTGTGGGTCGCTTGAAAGCCGTAGGCTAAACATGCTTTGAGATCTACCCATGAAGTCAGAACCCACCCGGAGGGCCGTCTTAAACAACCGATTAAACTTATTTATAGTTCTATGAAAACTAGCAGGGAAAAGACATCTGTAGGGACCATCGCTGGCGGACGAGCCAGGCTCGTCATTTCCAAAACCCAAAGATCTCGACCCCGGACACCGTTGTCGAATGATGAAGAAGTTAATTATTTTCGTACGTAGCTCCCGTCCCCACGCCCGCTTGGTTGATTGCGCATATGGGGAATAGCAGACAATAACATAAATATGTTTTATCATCCTCCGGTCCTGCTGCCAACGGGAGAAAGAGAAAGGGAACGATTGAAAAAGCCAACCCAACTGTTGGCAGAGGAGCTGCAGCCACGCGCCACACACACACACACACACACATACAACCACCGCCAAGACCGAAGTTTTCGGGTTTCTTTGGGGTTCATTTATCAAATTGTTTACGATGGTGTTAATTGGATGTTAATTAGTTGCGTACTACAGCCACTTACATCCACGGTGGCGTTCTCGTTTTGGGTGGGGTTTTCTATTTTTGTTTGCGGTTTCGAGGGTGGGCAAGGAATTAAGAGCGTCTCGTTAGCGTTAGGTGACAAGCATAAACGCAGCCCTGTGTGGAAGTGTCTAATCGTTTGATCAATGATACGGCTCGTTATCTTGATGGCGCTATTACGAGACGAACTGCCGGGCTAATAGCGATCTGCCGGGAACATGTGTTTTTTGGAAGCTAGTCGCGGGAGAAGACCTCAAAACTCCGCTGCTGGTTGTCAGTGTAATATTCTATCTTTCAATCCTTCCTGAGAACTTTTCCTTCTTCTCCCAGTGCCCAAGCGTCATGTTTCGATGGGATCATAAACCATTCGGTTGCTAAGGCGACGCACGGCTATCACGATGGGAGCCAGCATGTCTGGCATGCTACCAGCTAGGGATTCCGCGCGTTGCTAGGGACAACCCGCGCCCGGGAAGGATGTCATTCTGGGAAAACCGATTCAGGTCCTAGTTCTTGGGCCGCGCGTCGTCACACTGTCTGCCGTGACGGGCACTCGCGTGGGATGCACGGAGTCGGAGAATAAATTATGAGCTTGTAAAAAAGTGCACACCACTGTCGAAACGAGGTTTACGATCGAAGAAAGAAGAGCCCGTGATTAGCTTTCTACCAACGAACGAACGAACGGCTCTTCTCGGAGGGTGTAAAAGTAATAAATTCATTAAAACTGTAACACTATTAACACGGCTTGAATCGGTGGAACCTGTTCGGGAATGTTCATGTGGGAAAATTAGACTAAAATCGAAGTCGTTTTGTTCATGTGTGGTTAAAGATTTTACACCCATTTTATGATGCCCCTCCGGTGCGAAGCACTCCTCTCAAAGAAAGCAAACCTCCTTTGTGTACCACGTTACGCACCCACCCTCTACACACTTGTAGTAATCAATCTCTCGAGCGCGTCTGGTTGAGGTTTTCAAATAAACTTCGTCTCGCGTGGGAGCAAGTCTGGGCAATATCACACGCAAACGCTCGCACGCAACAAGCTAAATAATCAATGAAAGCGTTTGATTCATGAGCTGCGCTAGTGGCGTGCCGGATGGTTTGTTTATTTAAAAACGGTCGTTGAAGAGCTCGTTTTCAGTTAATGTCACGAAGGATCTCTTACATTTCGGTATAGAGAAAAAAATTGGAAACAATGTGGTTTTTTAATTTCCAAATGAATAAAAAAACACTAAATATCAAAGGAACATGCTTCTTCATGATTTCATCAATCGAACATCTCCCGTCACCTACAACGCGCCCATGTCGGAAACTCAAAGCGATACCCCTGGAGGCATTCCCCAGATCTGCCGACAAAGTTTTTGTTTATCACCCCCGCGTGCGCGATCTGTTTACCAATGTTGTTCACAAATCAAAATCCACCCATGCCGCAACGCGCAGCGAAGTGAGAACAAGTGCGCGCGTACGTAACCGCTCGAGAGGACGATCTCGGCACCACCACCATCTCAGCACGCTCCGGTTTTTCGATCAGATCGTTTGATCAGCTGACACTTTGCGGCGGCACGGCGGTCTTTTGGAGTTTTTGGGAATGCCAGCGGCGCGATTTATGAGTGCGCACACATGTGCCGGGTTGGAAAATATTGCTCCGTGATTGTTTGTTGATGAGGCCATCCCCGGCGAGGCAGCGATTTCTTCGCCCCCCCCCCCCCCACCCTCGTTAAAAGTGACGTAAATGAGAAGGGGAATAATTGGGGCTGCCTCGAATGGGGATCATAAAATCCTCATTCCCATAAGCAAATGGGAAACGGATACTTAATATCTGTTCTCGAGAAAACGTGGATGAGGAGCTCGTTCTAATAACTATTAGTTTTTAATAAAACCGATCATCACCGAGCGAGAATGTGGCGCTTGTGGCGCCTGCTGGAAGAGAATCGATTCCCACCCGTAACTTAACGATCGCTTTTATTACCGTGAGATACCCTCCGTTGACACCCGGCGGGGGGTGTCACGGCGTCAAGATTTAACACATTTTCCCATTTAGGTACCCTGATGTCTAGCCCCGCGTGTACCCATCTCGAGGCGCAATAATCCTTTCGTCTTGCTCATCCAGATCCAGATATCGAATAACGTTTAACGCGGGCAATCAAGTCGGCGGGCATGCTGGACATGCTGGACCTACTACACCGGGCTTCGGGCCGTGAAGAATCTCGGGCCGGCCGGGCAAGGAGAAACGGTTCTCAATTAAAAATCTGTAATTCGATTCTCGAGATACCCCCGGGTGCTGGTGGTTTTTCTCTAATGACCAACCAAACGGGTTTCACTTCGGGAGCGGATCTCGGTGAGGCTTCCTTGTCCTGTGATGAAAGAGCGAACGGAACCGCCTTACCGAACCGAAGGGACAATAAATGTAATTGAAAAATAAACACGACGCACTGGAAAGTTGGTTTGGTCCGAAATCGAACCCGGTTCGCGCTAATGAACCCGCATCATTACCGGGAACGTGCGTTTTTTTCTCCCGGGAGGGTACTGGCCCTAGAAGCCTTGCTCCAGAATGTACACACAGTTGCACAGAGTGGTCATTTGTTTGGTTTGTTATTATTGCGCTTTAATTCGTATTGATGTGCTCTCGAAATCTTGGCCCTCGGCTCGCGGTTGCCCTCATGTGGGTCATCCCGGAGGACTTTCTGCTGGCACTTTTGGACCATGGAACGGAGCAGAAGCGATGACTTTTGCTTCCTTCTAGCGTCGATGCTCTATTTGTTTTTCACAGTATCCATGGACGGACGGGAGAAAGAAAGCAAGTCATTGCGGTATTAATAAAGGGAATGTATTATGGTCGAGTACGCGTGTTCTAAAATGTTTGCGGTTACACATTCTCGTTAGCGGAGGCTAATGGATGATTTAGCCGGATGGTTAATTAGAACAATTGGATGTTTCGTTTATCGTCTGAGTGCATTTTGTTTTTGTGGGTTATTGAAATTTGGACAGTGATGAGTGGTTTCAAATTGTGTACAAATTCTAGACCATATTATCTATATGCTTCATTCCAACCATGGCGGAAGAAGTGCCTTTGATCATCGATCCTGCGATCCTCATCGAGCAAGTATTGATCCTTAGCGACCAAATTGTGGTTGGAAAATCGACAGCAAAACAAGCACCGAACCAACGATGCGTGAAATAAGAGAAATTCAATTCCATCCCTTGTGTTTCTCCATGCCTCAAAAAAGAAGCAAACAAACCAAGCGACAATCGTCCCTGGAGGACGCTCCCGACACCCATCGGAATGTTCCCGAAAACCCAATCAAATCATCGCTGTTTCTGACCTGATTGGGAGCCGCGTCCAGTCCGGGCCGCAAGGTTCGAAAGTTGTCTAGAAACGGGGAAAAACGACGCATCCCGGCTCGGATTTCCTCCCGTACGACAAATCCGGTTCGTGGAAGTCGTTTTTGGTCGACGGTGAAGATGATTATGCGCACGGTTCGTCTCGAATGTCACCAGTAGCTGAAGTGTAATTAATATCGTCTCCGAAAAGGACATTCGGCAAACGGCACAAAATTGAATACGCATTTACGCTTTCCTTGGTCGTGTCTCGCGTGCTCTCCAGCATCCAGGAGCGTGGTGAAATTCGACCGCCGATGGAAAACAAGTTTGCTCAACACATTTCGACGGCACGTACGATAATTTAGTGTCCCTGCGCGACCAATCAGACGGAACATGAGCTGCAGCGAGGAAACTCGTTATGCGTGATAACAAGCGTGTGTTTCGCTTTCGACTAGCTCGATCAACAGGTTTGCTGGACGCCAATTGCTCTCTTCCAGCTCAGAAGGACAATGCCACGTAGTCTCGGGTGGACATAAAGCAAAAGATTATTAAGTTCCCTTAATGTCTTTACGATACCACAAAAAATGCGCATGCAAAGAAGCAAAAAGAACATCCATTTACAATCGTCATAAATTCTCCATGATAGTTAAAAGATTTCATTATGGCACCACGGGTCACCATGGAAACGGAACGTCGTGTCGTGTGTCCTTGCTAAATTTTGGACAAAAACCCGACCCAAACGTATCGGAATAACGAAAATCATCTTTATCGTTTTATTGTGGAGCCATTTTTGCGACAACAAATAGTAAATGTTGATTGCTTTTGCTGGCAGCATGCCAAAGCGTTCTTTAATATCATCATGATGCATTTTCTCCCTTTTTGGAACTAAAAGAAACGTTGAAATCGATTCATTCATACTCGTTCGCACCTGTCTATTGAAGGCTCTTCCAGGTGCATAGCTGATTAGGTGAAATATTTTTCTTTAATAAATGTACTATTTATTTTTCATCAACAACGAGCTCGATTTGTGCTTGATTATTTTACCCGAAACTACGTTGTGCCGGGTGTGTAAACAGTTGTGCCGATCCTGTACACTGTGCAAATATTTGCATGTAAACGTACCTGCACCTCGAAAGGAACAAAAAAACACAATAATCCGGAAGGACGGTCCGGGGATAGGAGTTTCCCAAACTTCCGAAACAATACACCCAGGAAGGATTACCCGACCGGAAGGTCGCTTTGGATCGATTTTCAATTAACAACTCACGCAGGTCGCACGGTAATTGTGAGTTTTCGTTAGCATCTTTCACAAGTTTTTCCTACCTCCCTGTTTTCTGACAAAACAATTGTGCAAAACAATCAAACGTCCTTTCATTCTGCTAGGGAAAGATTTATTCACTTCAGTAGCCGTTTGTGGGAGGAGAAGCTCGTAAGACGGACCGTGACACCCGTTGACCGCAGGCCCCGGGCCAGTCCGAGCATTAATTAATCTGTTCCGGTTCAATTAAATTACATCACATCTTGGACGGTTCGCCAGCGTCGAAGAACCGTACGGTGGTGTGTGCACTGTCGTACAATTGCTTTTAATTGAGATTAATAAGAATTTCTTCTCATGAACGGGAAGAGAGTGGACCCCAGGGGAGAAAGATTTGGCGTAAGACGACGCAGAAAGCGTGCAGAAGCGAACGCGTTTGTGCAAGCGTCGGAATTGATCATATTTACGACGCGATAACTCGGTTGACTTCTCAACTTCCCGTCCCAATTGACCGCGCCGGGTCACCGAGACACGGTTTCATTCATCGCAAGTGCTGATGATATCTTCACCACTCGGTGATCGTATTTTATGAATGAATGAATGGGAGCAGACGTTCTATTTTAAGCAGAACTCGTTCCCGTTCCCGCTAAAACACTTGTCAAACCAAGAGCCCAGGTACAACGGCCACGACAAATGGTCTCGAAGAAGCTCATAAATAAAATATGCATTTACTGTTCCACGAACATACTAACCACACGGTTGTACCATTCAATGTCTCGTCTAGCATGGGTAAAAAATTACTACAATTTCTCTTCGCCGAAAGAGAAAATAAAAATCGATGTTAAAGAGTTGCTGACACTGTTTACTTTGCCGTACTTGTGTTTCGGCTCCTGTCGTATCGAACGGCATTTGTTTTTTTTTTCGTAGAAGATGTCCCGGGATGAACCTTTCTCGGAAGAGAAAGTGCCCGAACATGCACCCGATGTTTCGGTGGTCAAATTTCAAACCCATAACATGCCCGTGTTGTGCCGTATGGTTCGATTTTTCGGATTCAACACATTTTTGCGTCACTCCACCGCATGACGCTCTCGTTCGGAGAAAAGAAGAAAGTCAACGTAGTGTGGTGTTCCCACCAGTCGCCAAGGCGTTCTCGACTTACGTTACATTTCTCAATTTAAATTTGATTGAATGGACACG
>KI915043.1:9811620-9844680 GCA_000473445.2 Anopheles farauti | reverse complement strand
GTCGTATAGTTGTGTTACAGGGAGCGTTTTTCACCGTTGTTTAAAAAATAGTAACGGTAGTTTTAAAAATTTACAAAAAATATAGGAAAATGTATTTTATTACAAGCTTTATCTTTGCTGAATATTGTTTTTAGCTATCTCTTCAACTTCTCGTTTTATTCACATATAACGGGTGGTCGTATAGTTGTGTTACGCACTGTATAAGAAAATAATATATTTCACTTTTTCAATAAAATAAAATAGGTTCGTGTTGAGTTTTGTTTAATTTTTTTAAAACAATATAGAGTATGCATTTATTTAATAATTTGAAAAAAAGATTAGCTCTCAAAACCAAGATTACTATGGCATGTACAATATCGCATCTGAAACTACGGTTAATTCAGCTCCAATTAAAGCAATTATTTACAAAAAAAAACTTCCAAAAATACAATCACTCCCCCAACGGTAACGATTTATTTACATCAATTTATCCACGGCGCAGGTGAACTCCGAACAAAAAGGCTCGAATCAAAGGTGCCAATAGATTCCAACAAAGGAACCGATGATGTCGCCCAGATCAATACATCCCCGGCGAAAGGCGAACTTCAACACCGGTGCCCCTCCCGAGAAGGATACCTTTCCCGGTTCGGCCCCGGTTCATTATTTTCCCGGCTTCGCATCCTCGGGCCTCATGTGGCGCTGACTAACGCGGTGACAACATATGCGCCCGATTCATTACGCCGTGGAAGGGGTCGCCTTCTAACGATGTCCCGCTGGGCCATGCCGGCACCGTGTGCCCCGGGTGAAAGTAGGAGTTCGGATTAATGTTCCCGTGTGTTTGTGTGTGTGTTTCACCGCTTCACGCGGGCGTGATGTGATTGTCGCAACCTACAATAGCGTGTTGTTACTTGTCGTTTGGTAACAAATGGGAGGTAGGATAAAACATTCGTGAGAATTATAATTACATAAACAGCGTCGCGTTGCCACCTTGTTTTTATGGTGTTAAACAAACAACCTCTCTTTTCGGGATGGAAGGATGCTGAAAGCTGATGAAGGGCCGCAACGGAAAGGACATCCCGCGGACACGATCGTCGTTCACTCTGCGTGGGCTTAAGGATAAACCACATCGGCTAGAAATATAATTGCTGGTTTGCTTTTAAGCAGGGTGTGAGAGTATCCATTAGTATTTGGAAACATATTTATAAGAAACGATTTATAATCTTTCAAGCAACTCAATTTCCTTCGAATATCTTGATGTTTTTTGTACAATTTCATTTATAGAATATAAAGTTAAATTGTCATTTGTCGATTGATTTTATAGATTGTAAGAAAATACCAAATTAACAACATTGAACGCCACTAAGATTTTTATTTTAAATCATAACAAATAAAGTGAGCATACATACAAAAAGTGTAAAAATAACTCTTGACAAAAATATACTTTAAACAAGCTGTTTGAAAATGTCCAAGCCCCGACCTTCTCCCGTCCTCAAGCAATGCATTCCATTCGTCTCACAGTGGTTCGTGTTGCTGACAGGACGATGCTCGTAAACACATTATGATGCTTGGCGAGGGCAAGGTCGTCCGGACACATTGCTTCTGCTCCGTTCGGTTCCTCGCTGAAGGACTCCTCAGGCGATGCAGTTCGCCTTGGAAAGCAGTCACTCTCCTCGAGCCTCGCATCCTGACCGACCTCGAGGCGTAACACGGAGATCGATTAACCATTTCGATTCGTCATGGCTTTTGGCATTTTCTGGCCGTTAGCTCGGACGAATCGGACCTCCGGGCCCCCTCCGGTGGGACTTGTGGCTTCCCTAGCCATGCTCCCCGTGGTCTCGATTATGTTGCGTTGAGTAGTGCAAATGTTCATTTTTCAAACAAAAAAAAAGCTCCCCCGGGAAGAAAGATCGCTTGCGGTGAAGATTATTGAGCCATCATGGTCGGGGCTGAAGGATACGCCGCTCCTAGGACAGGAGAGGAAAAAACCAAAACCGATCGATCGTGTAGCCGCAGATGGCCGTGGAACGAAAAGGTCCTTCGTGGTCTTGTAGAAACGTTTCACGAAAGAAAAGACAGCACTGTAGCCAAATGTAATCCACACCTTCATCCCGGTGTTCAAGGTGATTTCGTTCGGCTTCGGTTCGGTGCACCGCACTTAGTGTTTGCTCTTTTTCTCGGCATGTTTTTACATAACACAAAGCGTGTGCGCCGTTCATATGCGAACAATTTAAATCACCTTCATTCCGCCTTCCACCTTCCTTTCAACGCCAGCGGATTAGTTCCGTTTGCTTAAATTGTCCGGCATGTGAAGCCTCTTGTGTAGGTTTTTTTTCCCCCTATTTCTGTTAGACTTTTTGCGACAGCTTCAAACGAAGGTTCCGGGCGGAGGAAAATCTCCATCGCCCGCCCGTGATCCGCATTAGCATCCCGGATTGGAGATTACGCACGAACGCACAATCTCGAGTCTGGTAATCGATATGCATACGTGAGCGCACACGCGGCAAGAACCGACCCCGAAAGCGATGGCTTTGCAGCAAAACAACGGCATCACACACAGAAAAAAAGGGACGAAAAGTGCAACCGATCGGATGCACGGCCACCGGGCTGCACTTTTTATGTTTTGCGGCGTGACGAAAGTTTTCCCTTTTTGCTCCATTCCATTCCGGCACAGGCTGGGCGAGATTAGCTTAGGAACCGATCCGTTGAAAGAAGGAAAAAAAACTATTAAAGTGATCCATTTCGCTCGATGTTTTTGCTCTTTGGTGTAAAGTGAACCGTATCAAGGATGCAAAATATAATGTTACCGTCCGAGGATTATGCATAATTATCGTGCATGTTTTGGGGAAGGTTTCACTCATGTGCTTTCACAGCCAACTGAGCCCGTGTGTGGCATGCGGGCAATATTTCCTAAACCTCATTCCAAAGCTGACGTCCATAGCTCGGATGACGTGACAAGCTCGCTTAACGTGCAACAATAGAAACGTTGATTGTTTCATTGCTCTTTTGTGGGTGAGGTGATTTGTGACGGAACCACATTGGCTAATTGAAATTTGTGTCTTTCTAGAATACAGATGAAATCGTCTCGAAAGATTCTAAGATTTCTAACTAAGAATCGATCGATTTAATATTGTTTGAATAAAATGCTTCACAGGATAATGAACGGTGATGAATTTGTAATGAATTTCTTATAATGAACACGAAGCCTTTCGTTTTTAAACAACTATCCATGGTATATGTAGTTGAAATCCTTATAAACACCATTATTTGTATGTTAAATCTGATTTATCACATTCACATTCAATATAACATTTTCAACTATAATTTCAAATGTATAAGCTAGAAAGTGTGCAGAAAACCATCATCAAATTAGGACATTTTTGATAATATTTTTTCATTGCTTAGACGGATTTGTGTTGAAATAACTGTGTTTAACCAACAAAGTTCTGAGATTGTAAATAATATTTTTCAATCGTATTAGATTCAACTTACACTTTGAAAACTATTCTTCCCATTGTGAGTGCTTGACAAATGATTCTTTCTAAGACTACGCCCAGAAGACCAACATCTCACTCCCCCACCCGCTATTGATCGTTTTACCACCAACAACGCAGCGTCACTTGTTAAACCATGTCCACCGTATTTTGAGCCATCCGGAGGGAAAACATAAACTATGCCTTACGGCTCCCTCGAGGCACCGAACCCACCGTGCAGCGGCATCCTTTTTTTTCGGGCCGCGGTACGATCGTGCTCAAGTGCTAGCGCGAATTCGAAACCGGCCACCCTCTTCGGCCACCGGCCGTCAGTCGTTACCCCCTTAAGGCGGGCTCGAGAGCCCTTCGGGAGAGAAATTTCCCTGGAAAAACGGCCAACATTGTGTCCTTAAGCACGCCAAAGGATCAAAGCAGCGCAGAACCAGAAGCAGCTCTTTTTCTTTCCTTTCTCCGCTGGGCTAAAACGATCGTTTGACAATACTGAAAATGACGCTGATGATGACGTTTCGTGCACTGTCCGAACACGGCGGAGCCGTCCTTTGAAGCGGCACCGACGTCGTTTTGCTGCAGAAAGCAAAAACAATGCAACCATCATTACTCGCCAGCGGGATGTCCTCGGCGTGCCGACGAGTAATTGATACCGGCCGATGTACCGGCGAAGCTGCCCGCACCGAGGGTCTGACGAAGCGGAAAAAATTAACTTCCCGAAACCGTTTCGGAAAAAGGAGCATCGGTTGTGGCTCTGAAATGACAAAATTGTTAAAAAGACAAACAAAAAACAGGCAACCGATCCGATCGCATGACACGGTCCGGCAGAAGGATCAAACGCATCCTGCCGCAGGCAACGCCTACTAGGTTCTTGTGTTGCTTGTTCTTCTAGGCCGGCAGGGTTTTGCAATTTGTTTGTGATATCAGCTATTTTTTCCCTCTCCCCGTCGCTTCTCGAATCGTTCGGTACGGTTCCCAGTGATCCCTATCGATCGATGACAGGCGAAGAAAAACGGACGGCTTGCTTAAGAAAAACAGCCCAACAACAAGTGACAACTCCGATCGCACTGGACACTGGAGGGTAATGATTCTGCGCAACGGGGGTCGTTTCGGGCAAAGTGAAACAATTTACGAGTGTCCCTCCCCGGACTTTTGTTGCCCTCCAGATTTTTTCAACCGTCCACGAAACGTTTGACATCCGTTCGTTCGGGGTGCCAATCGCAGCAAACCACGGTGCGTATCCTGGTAGTTTTTATTTATTTATTTTGAACCCAGTTTATGCGAGTGTCCGTGTGGTTGTATGCGAGAGATGACTCCATTACCGGCAACTAAAACGAGATAGTGCGGACACAACATGCCGACGTGCAGGACTCTTCCATAAATAGCGGCACCGCGTCCCACACATGAAGGATGCCGCCTCCGAGGGGGTGTTGGTGGATGGACAAACAATAAACCAAAATAAAATCAACTCCAACAGACACACACACATGCCGGGGATTCGTGGAAGATTGGATCGTTTTTCTTATAGCCTTTTTTTGAAGCCCGCCGACTCGAGCACGAACCTGTACACTTGAACTACTGGAATTGAAAATTGGTGCTGTTTTTTATTGTTTATTTGCCGGTGTGAACAAGAAGGAACAGACATTTCAACGTCTCGTGCATGTTATTTTTACTGCCGAAGCATGATGCTTGCAGGATTGGATGGCGAAGTTGTTGGTGACAATGTTTAGCTTTAAACTCGTGTAACCGGAACAAAAACGTTACGGTTGGATGGAGCTTCGAAGAGGAAGTATGCTTCCATGCTTCAAAAACAGAGCTTTTGAAGAATGAGTAAATATTTTATTTGTTTGGATGAGTTTTTCAATTTCTTTTACTATTGTTTTTAACATAGTTTAAACATAATTCTTTTTCATTTCTATAAGCACTAAAACACTGTAAAACAGTTCAGATGCTTGATAGAAAGCAGAAACATTTTAATATTTTCATCAAAAAGTCCATATTTTGAAGAAAACTATTGCAAAATCAAATCATCATATTATCATCATAACATAACCTACAATTTTTAACTAAATTTTTTTTTTCTTTTTTTATTTAATAGACTTTTTTCTTAAGAAACTTCTTTTTCTTTTTTTCTTATAAAAGCTTTCCTTAGTTTATTTTTTTGGTCACATTTAAATTTTACGATTGAGGCAAATATCTCTCAACATCCCTCCCATGACAATAAAACTCCTTAAAATCCGAAGTCTATATCAATTGTCGATAGTTGCTCCACTTTTTATTGACTGGAACGAATCCATCAATCGATTCATTCCTTATTTCCATCCAGATGACCGGTGGGAATGTTTCTCACACACCTTCACCCAGGGCACACGGGTCAATTTTCACACGAACGGATCGTAAAGCACTCTACCGCTGCAGAATGCATCCCGAACAACGTGCCGAGCGCGTTTCAAATGCACTGACAAATCACAACAATGCACCATTCGATCGAACCGTGTTTTTTATATTTCTATTTTCACTTCATCAAGGTACGAACAGGTCAAGCCCGGGATCTGCCTTCCCAGGGGATTGAGTCCTTTACGCGCTCTCTCTCACTGTTCGGCACCGCTCATAAAAACGAAAACATCTCAATCAAGCGTCATAAATTCGTTAGTGCACGGGCAGCCGGCACTTTCATCTGATACCGCCTCGATCGACACACGATGCGATCGATGTCCTTGTTGGGCCCGATGCGCATCGGGATACCATAAACCATAACAAGCACACCTTACGCAACGCAACCTGTTGCGCTTGATCCTTTTTTTTCTAGTGTAAGAACGATCGAGGCTTTAAGAGCTGTGAAGTCGAATAATAAAGTCCGGCTGATACAATGGAATCCTCGCGCGGTGGAAAGAAAGGTGAAGAGAGTTTTGGGCACGTTCAGGCCGCTATACTTTCCCCGTGAGCGATGAAAAGCGCATTGAACTGGTTTCATTGATGGGATCATTTTTTTTCGCTGTTTGAGAACGGTTCATGAGTCAGGTGTTAATAAACGGTGAGAAGTGAAATAATCATCGATCGTTGTATCTGGAGCAGAACTGGACCATGCTAGGAAGCATAGAAAAATCATGTTTAAATTTGTGTATATAGCTTCAAAAAATAAAAAAAAAACATTAATTGGTTTGGGATTTTTCATGGCTTGCTGCAATAGCGATTGCTTTTAAATAAAGAATTTTAATTTGAGAATTGTTGAAAAAATATTAAATTAAAATTAATTTGTTATTATGTTCAGCATGACATGAGGAAAATAGCCAAACTCACACATATGGTTCGATTACGGGAAGCTTAAGGCTAAATTTGAAATTATTATTGGTCAGACAAATAAAAGCAAGAACTGACATTTCACTAATATAAAATGTAATAAAATATTTGGAAGGAGAAACGATATCATGTCAAACTTTCGCTACACCAAACTTCTATATAATTTATGACATTTATGTAAGACAATTTCTTTAAATAACCATCTTAATTACTCTCTCAAATATTTTGTCCTTTTTAACCCTTTTTGAACCCTTTTTCAAGCTGCTTCTTCCCTATGCGTTATGTTTGGCTAGCTCATAATGAATGTTTTTCCATTACAAAACTGAGAAACTAAATTGCACTTGCTGACGACTTTTTCGAGCGAAACGCATAGAACTGCACATAAAAAAATAGATCAAACCATCCTTCTAGACGGTTTCTAACTGGGGGGTATCGTAAACTGTACCACTCGGTAACGGTTCTTTTCCAAGTGTCTCAAAATGCATCACTTTTACAACAACACTTTCACTCTTTAGCGAAGCGTTTGGTTGGAGAGGAAACCGAGGGAGGCAAAAAATAAAAGTTTTACAACATCTAACGGAAACCGAGCGTTCTGTGAACTAGAAATGCATCGAAGCATTTCGACAAGCAAATAAAAAAGAAAAGAATCGAACCGCTCCCGTTAGAGACAGGAACCACATTTGTTTTCAAAACAGGTCATAAACAAAACGGTTATTTGGCAGTCTTTTGCTTGCTGGCATTTTGTTTTTTATTACGAACGATACTATTCTCGAGTCTCGAGTTGATTAAAGTAACATTTGCTCCAGTAGCTCGGTGCTTGCCGGCACCATTTTCCAGCGAGAAAAGCTAACGGCATCAGTGACTCAGTTGACGCGTTCACGTTGGCGATCAGTCGACCCCGATAAGTGTTTCAACTCGATAGAGTCATCAACGCGTTCTGCTTTGCTTCTGCCTCGCTTCCTCCCGTCCCCTTGCTCTAGGGCCCGACAGTCTTTCGAGGGATCCCGAGCGCGATCGTAAACGTGGGTGACTCCCCTAGGCGACAAAGCGGTGCAATAAAAGCATTAAACCGTCGGGGACCGTTTCGCGTTTCAACCCTTTCGCAGCGACTCCCAGCGACCCAGCTACGCTTTCCCCCGCGTTTCGGGCAGCATAATCCTTTGCGGTAAAAATAACGTCACAAACACGATCTCCATGGCGATCGGGTTCGGTTGCGGCCATAAAACTGGTCGCTGCCCGGTTCTCCTGAGAATGAAGCCGAGGGGCTTGGGTGGTCGGGTGGAAGGGTTCAGTGGCGGCCCAGAGCCACCCAAGCCCGGAGCGATGTGCGATGCGTGTGTGCGTGTGTGTGTGTATTTGCGTCTAATTGAGCCTGCGCGCAGGAATATGAACGGGGCCTGCAACAATTTGCCACTTTTATGAGCTCACCCGCCCATTAAGCCAGGGCTCGGGAGACTGCTTCGCTCCGCAAACCGTTTCGTATGCGACAGCACAACCGGTAGGAGGTGTAGAAAGGATTAGGACTAGTGAAAACAAATTTTTATTGCTTCCTTTGTTTTTCTTTCCTTGCTGCTACGCCTTGGCCACTGGGACGTTCTGCGTTCGGGTACCGACGGGATGGCGAACCCCTTTAAGGATGTGTTCGCCCCGTTAAAGGGTTAACGGGCTCGTCCTCTCTCGCTGGCGAACCGGGCGCAGGGGGAAGGGGCGGAATTTCCACAAAATATTTTCCGTATTTAACGCTAAATTATACGCATTACAGGCGGCTACCGGGCGAGCGGTATCGCAAAACTGCGCGGCACCCGAACCCGGGCATTTTAATCCATTTTATTGTCCATGGAAACCTCAAAATTACCACCGGGCTCCTCCAATCCGGCGTAGCGAACACGATCAAACACGTCCGGTGGGGAGGATTCGTGGATCAGTGCGAAGCAGTAGTAGCGATTTTCCGACGCCCAAAAGTCCCCGTAAATCTGCACGTAGAGCGTGATTTATGGATGCAGATAATGGTTTTATCGTCGTTCGCACCAGATGGTTTTCTCGGGAAAATCAACACGGAAAGCTTGCCGAACGAAGCGGACACTATATGGTACGGCAATATAAATGCTCGCTATGGACAACAAACAAACATCACCTGCCATTCCGCAGGGTCGGAGTTCGATTCGTGGCCCAATGAAGACATCATACACCGAGGTCCTGGGATTCTGAGTGCAACGTCATCGTGTCGTAATTAATCAGCCGCAGCGACTTGGCAAGCATCGTTGGTTTTTTTTTTTTTGAACGTATCCTAGACGCGAGATTAATGAAGCACGTGCTCCTGCGATGCTCCTTGGGGAGTAGTTTACGCAGCCGCTTGTTTGGTTTGAGCTTTCGAATATTCAGTAGGCCCAAAAATAAACAAAGCAGACAGCTGAACGAAGGTTTTCTTCTGTTTCGGTGGTTAGTGCGGTTTGTTTGTTTGGTAGAAACAAAATTGATTAAAATGCTGATGGGTGAAATGAAAAATAAAATAATAATCACGATGATCTCGAAAATCGAGCTGCACAGGAACATGATGAACTTTTCGTATCATTTGGATCCATTTATGTTGTCTTTTTTTAGAAAGGATCTACCTATTTTGCCCATTTGTGTAGAGATCGTATGTTTTTTGTCATCAAAAACGTTTATAATCCTCATGTATGTTTATGTCATTGAATATCATTTTATGCCACCAATAGAACGTAATTTATACGTTAAAATTATCCTCAAGGTTGTTTTAAATTCTCCGACACTGGAATATAAAAAATAAGATTTTAATTTGATTTTTAAATAACCAGTGTCGATGAATAAAATGAATTCGTTTTTTTAAGAATTAAATCTGAATAAACATAAATGTATTCCTGCTCTAAACCTTCTAGGCTTTCGATCTTTTCGAACATCACAAGATCCTTCCTAAACGTTCTCGTAAACCCCATCGATCGATCGTTCGCCCTTATCTCTTACCCGTCCGTTAAGCTCGGTAGAATGCACACCGTTTTCGTTCGCGAGCTCATATAACGTGCGATCAGCAAACTTTCCGTGCCATAAAACGGTTCAATAAAACCAGAACAATGCAAAAGTCAACTGCCCGTATCCACCTCCCGGCCAAACCCATTCCACCAGGATCGTCAACCCGTTCCATCAACTGCTCCGATCGCAGCCGAAGTAATTAAGGCAGGCAGTAGCGTGAGCGCTCTGTTTGGGGCAAAAGTCAACATGTGTGTTGCCCGGTGCCATTTTGCCGTTTGCTGATTATGGTTCTGCTGCGTACATACGACCGCCCACTCGATCCGAACCCATTACGTACCTTCCTCTCGAATCGCCCTGTTAATGAAACTCAAATATTTGTTCAGAATGGTGCACGGTCGAAGCAAACTGGTGAATCAAGCGATGCGTACGATGCATCCTGCGAGGCAACCACCGCTGCTAATGACGTACAATTTCACTTTCTCCACCCATCCTCCACGAAAGCGGATCAGGATACTAGGCAAGAAACGCGAAATGACCAAGGAAAAAAAAAACACATAAACCTCAAGGTCACACAAACCCAAAGGGGTAGAGAGCGTTTGGCGCGAAGGTAGTCGAAATTGGGATTAGTTGTTGAAAAGTCAATTTTCTTTCAATTGAATATACAAACAGTAGGTAGTGGAGATGTCGATGGAGATCGAAAAAGATGTACCTTCAGAACGATTAAAGTGAGGGTAAGAACGCGAGGGTAGGAGAACATGATTATGATCATCATGTTTGACCACTGACGCGAGGTAGGAGCAAAAAATGGTCAACAAACACACTGGGAAAAGAAGATATTTTAATTTTGGTCGATTAATTGAAAGTGAAGGTAGAAAGGAGGAACAAATGAGCTATATTTTTGTATGAAAAATACAAAATAATATCTACTGTCTTCAAACTTAGAATGTGTTTAAGTCGTTTGGACCAATAGCAGCATTCATATATTTTAGTTCAAATGGTTGTGATAAATTCAAACCAACAATACATCCTTTTCTTGTATTCCTTTTTTGTACTGAATATTCACTTATTTCTCATAAAATCCTTCATTAACACGTCCCACCAGTGCAGCACCCGCTGTCACGTACCGAGAAAAAAAAATCAGAAAATGCCACCGTGATGCACTTTTTCACTCATTATCGTGGATTATCGCATCAAAGTGTCACTGCCCAGAAGAAAAGGGGATTCAGCATTAGACACAATCACAAAAAAAGCGCAGTGGGAAGCAAATTATCCGTTGCATTATGCATCGTCTTCAACTGCACTCCCGCTGGTGGGCGACTTCGCTTTCCCATCACGAACGTTATCCGTCACCCGGGACGACGGGACGATAGGCAGGGATCCAGACGGACCACCGGATCGGTCGACTTATGGTTTCGCAAATTGATTTGTCACAAAACCGCTCCGCTCTACGCGTTCGAGAAAAGCAAGAAGCAAAAAAAAAAAGACTCGCTCTTCCCGAATGCTTTTCACAGCTTTTCCACAGTGGCTTGAATAGGAACGACTCTGGTTGCGAGCGACACGCAACCGTTTGGTGATAATATTGTCATAAAACCTAATTAGACACGGTGTCCCTTCGTTCGCTTCGCAACGGCACCGAAAACCAAAGTAGTAGGGAACCAACAAAAAAGATTCCTTAAAAGAAGTTCGTTTCCCTTCGCACCGCTGCACACAAGGAAGGCACAACAATCTCAGGCCCGGTAAGCCTGCGTTCCCGGTTTGGTAGGAAATATTTGTGCACGGGATTGAAATGTTTTATTAAAATAAAGTCAAGAAATTGTCCCAGGCCGGGGCGATCCTCGGATCCATAATGAGCGTAACGAAATGGTGTTTCCCTCTCGTTTTTTTTGGCCTGCCGTTCGTCTGCCTTTTTGCTGTTTTTCGACGATGATTTTGACCGTTTCATTCCAGGGCTTTCATGTACCGCCCGCACAAGTCACGATCGAGAAGAAACGGAAAGGAAGCGCGGAAGGATGCTTTTGGTACAATGTTTAAATATATTAGGACTACAAAACGTCCGCATGCACGCATTCAACCCCCGTACCGATAACTGATCGTATCGAATTCATTTGTAAAAAGCATTGATTAGCAGGGTATCCTCCGGAGGAAGGATAATTGATTTGTCTGCGAGTCGTCCGTAAGCCATGTCCTAGAGTGCCTTATTGAACAGAGAGAGAGAGAGAGAGAGAGAGAGAGAGAGAGAGAGAGAGAGAGAGAGAGAGAGAGGTTTGCCCGACTGCCCGACTAACTGTGACTAACAAGTTCCTTCTGTGTTCGTAGCAAGGAACGGAGCAAAATATGAGACAAAAAAATCCCATCCCGATCTCACTGGTCTCTCCCGGAGGTCCTGCCCGGGACGAAGAAAACCAGCGTCCCTTTTTCACGGTTCATGAGCGACGACAATCAGGAGCCATGTGGGTGGTAGGTGCGTAGTAGCATCAGCATAAAATGATCAACAGCGATGCAAATTGATTTCTCACACAGTTCGTTCGGGCGTTCGTTTCTGGTGGCCCTGGTGGCAGAACAATGGAGCTTCGCTGTCGCACACGGTGAACGATGGGTGATGACTATCAAGGACACTTCGATCACATATATCCTTCCTTCACTCAATCGAAGGACAAACGTGTGGATTTTCACCTTAAAGAGCCACTGCTTGAGCGTTGTGGTTAAATGGTTTGCGCATCACATTTCAAGGATTAGATTCGTCCCTGAGCTTTCTTTTCCTCCAATGACAGTTTTTGGCCACAAATGCGGCCTTACGCTGGGCCAGGGTCACCGGCAATGGTGCGGTTGCGTTGTGCTGACCACTTCATTGCAAACAAACCATTACCAACCGGTCCCATGGAAGGAAGGCTCTTTTTTGAATACTGTTTTAGAAAATCAATGAGTAAGCTCAAAAAGTGTGAAAATGGCACCAAAACCTTCCTAATGAATCGGTTTACTTCTCACATGAATCACGCGTTAGAAACAAGGGGTAGCAACTAATGCTCTCTTAGTTTAGTAACAAATCGTTATTCAGGCCAGCAAAAAGAAAAAAAAACTCGCCATAATCATTATTACGACCTTGTACGAAACTATTCCCGGGCAGATCCCGGGGTTATGAGTACGAATGCGAGCGGGCAAGGGAAAAATAAAACAACGAATTTCTCGTAGATTCCCTCACTGTTATAAAGCCGTGCCTTTTGCTTTCCATCCATCGACACGAAACCCGGGCAGATCAAATCAAGGGAGAGACAAAACAATCGACGACAATTAGCAAAGTCAATCGCTTTGTTTGTCCCCCTTTTAAGGCACCAAACCATACGGCCGGGCAAGCGTTTTTCTGCTGCTGTTGTATCGATCACTAGCCCTATGATCGCTACCGGGTGTTGTAAACACGGAAAACCCATTAACTCGGGTGGACCATTTGTTGCCCGGCGTGCGGACGTCTCAGTGTGGACGTGCTAATGTTGGGCTTGCGAGATGTGAAAGCACTTTAATTGCAATATTGGAAGCAAGTTTTGGAGTTATATTTACCCGTGATCAAGCATATAACGGAATATATCGGTATTTAACTTTTCAATGTGTAGCTAACTAAATGAAAAGTATGATAGTATTAAATTCATTGAAATAAAAACGTAGTTCTTAGACCTTCGTTTCAAAACATCAATTTGATATTTTTCTGATGTTTTCTGTTCTGCTTTCTGCTTTTCTCAAAAATATGGATTTTTATATATTACATGACATCATTGCATCATTGATTTTACATGATATCATTACAATAATATCAGCTATCTAAATAGTTATCCTTTATCGTGCTAAAGCTCAACTGAAATCCCACAACTCCACAACGAAAGCATTGAATCAAATTAATAACTTACATAAATGACAACCATATGCATTTCTATCAATCACAGAACACAAAAAAAAACAATATTTCCCCAACAGAAAACGTTTTCAGGTGGAGCAATCTACCATCCCCACGGCAACGGCCGGCTCCATTTTGCACTCGCTCGGTCAAACATGTGGGACGAAAAGAGAAACATCGAACCAACCCCTAAACGCTCATCCGAGCGAGAGCGAGAGAGAACAAACCGCACACGGACGCATCATACACGTCTGTGAAGCAATTAAAACGTTCGAAGGTGAGAGCGAGCGCAACAAAGAGGAACGAAGCACCCCACGAAGGTTTGCAAATAAAATTGCATTTATTTATTTACGCCTCGGTGCTGTGCCGGTTCCCTCTGTTGTGAATGCACGATGTGTAAACAAATTGTACATCTCCTTGTTGGTACGCGCGTTTACAAACTGGTTCGACTGCTATTTGCCCAACAGAGCGAGCGAGCGTTCTGCCCTACTCCAGCACAAACACCCGAGGGGCGGAGTTCGCTTCACGACGATCGCACACACACCAGCGCAGTTCGGAAATGCAGTCAGCGCAGGATTTTCAACAAATTAAGAGAGAAGTTCGATCAATGCTGCTGCTCTTTCGCTCTCTCTCTCTCTCGCTTTCATGAGCTCGTATCCTTGCAAAAAGTTTCCTGGCGTTCTACCTTCAGCGACCCACAAGGCACAATGAATTTGACTTCGTTTCCTCCCCCTACACCCCCTCAAATAGCCCCTTGTGCTATCTACCTACACACTGCTGCCCCGGATACATGCACCCAGCTCGCAGGACCTTTTTTCAATGTCAACTGACCTATTCCAGCAGGACATGCTTCTACCTGCGCACCAGGACCCATGCTGCCTGCTGCACCTCGAAAAGCCAAAAAGAGGTGTGCTCGTTCGACACCCCCTTGGCACCACCACCAAAATCCCATCCCTGCTACGCATGAGCATGCGCACACACCATCTTATGAACGGAGCGAAGGAACCACCAACTGGCCCGCTCCGATTGGTAGACAAACTCACCCCGGGCGAGAGCAGTGTGCGTGCGCGTTCGAATGGTCCGTGGGGTGGTGTTGGTGCGGCCGCAACCCATTGGCCGAGGGGTGCAGTATAAAAGCTGCCAGGAGGGGAAGAAGTGCGTCATAACAGATTGAACCGCGGCAACGTGAGGCACGACTCTTCGGTCCGCATTAGAGATGAGACATTGGAACATTTCCGTCGAACAGAAGTTTGATGTTTAAAACAAAAACACCCGAAAAACATTCTGTGATCGTGTGAGTGCTTGTGTTTGTGTCTCGCAAGAACCAAAAGAATTGGATACAATATCGAACATCACAGCTGAAGTGATTCGTGATTTGGAGTGCATAAAACAAAGAATCAAGAACTTGTGCATACTGTTTGTGAAAATTGGTGCTTCAAAAGAGAAACAAAGAAATCCCAACAAAAAATAGAAGATCGTCGTAAAGTGATCGCAAGGTGCAGGTGGTGAGATCCTCCCCTCCATCCCCCACAGTGCGAGTGCGAATGCGAATTTTAAATGGTCGTTGAAAGTATGGTCAAAATCGAGCCCACCATCATGATGAACGGTCAGACGATGTTCGGCGTGGCGCGGGCACCGCTCAAGTCTAGCTTCTCCATTAACTCGATCCTGCCCGAAACGATGAAGTCCTCCCCGTCACCGACGCCCTCGCCCACCCACCAGTCCTGCCCGTCACCGATCGGCTCCGAGGAGCAGGATCACGATCTCACCGACACCGAGAGTGACCTGGACGTGACGGGGACGCCACCGCCGATGGACTGCAGCAGCAAGGACAAATCCGACGAGACGGAGGGCGACGGGGCGAGCGGGGCGAGCGGTAGCCCCTCGTCCAGCCCCGCCAAAGACGGCGAGAAAAAGGGCAACGAGAAGCCCCCGTACAGCTACAACGCACTGATCATGATGGCGATCAGGCAGAGCGCCGAGAAGCGGCTCACGCTCAACGGCATCTACGAGTACATCATGCGCAACTTCCCGTACTACCGGGACAACAAGCAGGGCTGGCAGAACTCGATCCGCCACAACCTGAGCCTCAACAAGTGCTTTGTGAAGGTGCCCCGTCACTACGACGACCCCGGCAAGGGCAACTACTGGATGTTGGACCCGTCGGCGGAGGATGTGTTTATCGGTGGATCGACGGGCAAGTTGCGCCGCCGTTCGACGGCCGCCTCGAGGAGTCGCTTGGCCGCCTTCAAGCGATCGCTCGTTGGCCCCATGTTCCCGGCGCTCGGTTACCCTCAGTTCGGTCAGTTCCTCTATCCGTCCCATGCCGCCCAAGCCCAGACGGCACTGCTGGCGGCGCAGATGTACCGATACTCGCCGTACGCACCGAGCATGGCCCCGAAACCACCGACGCTTCCCCTGCCGCTTCCCCTCGGTGCCGTCGGCACCGGGTTCGGTATGGATCGGCTACTCGGGGCGGGTGCCGCAGCTGCCGCTGCCGCCGCCCAGATGCATCCCCAGTCTCCGATGGCCAACAGCCCGCAGGCGCAGCAGGCCGAGATCTACCAAAGACTCCAGTACCATCAGCATCTCCTGCAGCAACATGCCGCAGCGCACCAAGCGGCCGCCGCTGCCCAAGCGCATCATCAAGCCGCGGCCGCAGCACATCATCAGCTCCAGCAGCAGCAGCAGCAGCAACACCAACAGCAACAACTAAGTCCCACCGCCAGCGACGGAACGCATCCCGGTTCCCCGCACCATCCTCATCAGCACCCGCAGCACTCACCGCTTGGCGCGATGCCGCAAGGTTCACCTACCCACCACCAGGGTCACGTCTCCCCGACGGGACCGGGTCCGATGATCTTCAAACCGATCACGCTCGTGTCGCGGCAGAGCTAGAACCCCCAAGTGCAAGTGCAACACACTAACACACTAACACGAACACACACACACACACACACACACACAAATAAGGTGGCAAACGCCTGACCAGTGATAGTAGCAATTCGTTAAAAATCGTCCCCCCTCCAGCCCCTCCGCGGTCCCTCATTGTTTGTTTAGCTAAGTGTTTTAAGCTCCCACCAAACCCTCCTCCTCCCACCCTCCCACAGAAACCAACGAACCAAGATATGACTGTGACTTAACTACCAGGAGCTAGGGACATGTTGTGGTTGTTTTAGATGTAGGTGAGCGAAGCGAAGAGCGCGTGCGTTTTACGTTTTACACAGCTTAAGAGGGAAAACGATCCTACCGGCTAAACGAAAACCTTGAAAGTATTAGCAAAATCTCTTCTCTAAGTTTACACTAGCAGCAATCGAATCGTTAGGGCAATCGTTAGATTTTTTTGTATAATTTTACCACGAAGAGGTTTTGTTTCGTAAGTCGCTCGCATACCGCGCGTTTGTACATATAGCCAGTAAAGCTAGGGCAATAGGCAGATAAATTATAAAAGAAAACCCCGAAGACGACTACAGGTCGCGGTGGAGAATGGAAAAAATGGAAAATATATCGCCGGAAGGTGCGCCAGCACTTTCCAACGTTAAACCAGCCCCGTTTTGCCAACCCCCAAAAGGCGAACGGTGCGTGGTTGGAAAATTTAAATCACTTTTGTTTTTTCTTCTTCTATTTCTTGGTGTTAAATTCCCCTTGCTTCGATGGATAAAATCGTTCGTGAAAGAAAATGGAAAAATCGGCACTCCTCCCGACGGCTTTTTCGTTCATTCAACTTAATGACCCACATTGGGTGGGGAAAACTTCTCGTCCGGCCCTAAAGTGCGTGGGAAAATGTTCGCTCTACTCCCCTCTTTCCCCCCATACCGTACTGGTTTTCCTCTCCGCATATGTTTCGCTCGGTTTCGCCTCAAGGATTAGGGTTGGCAAGGACTCGGCAACTTGGTATTGGGGGTTTTTACGCCTGTTTTGTCCCCTCGTTCGTTCGCCGTTCGCTCGTGTGCATAAAATTGGGGTACAAAAGTGTCCTATTCTTTACCGAGTCGTCATCCGATTTCCGGAGCCCGACGCCGTGACGTTATCCTCCAACGCCTGCTTTGTTTGTGCGCCGTACTTTGTTGGTGTGCGGTGTGAGCGAATATTTTGACAGGAAACGTAACCTTCCTTCGAGACGACGGAAATTCGAGACCAATTTGCGAAAAATTGTTAGCTCTGGCCCGTACGGTAATGGTCTCGTTTTTTTTTACATCAACCAACACGATTTCGTTCGTGTTTTACAAATCTTTATTACTTGCTTTTATGTCAGTGTGTGAGTGCATGTTCTGTTTTTCAATGCGCACAGTTTCGGATATGCAGATTTTATGGCGTTATTTGGACGTTTGCTTCGTACTCGTGGCTGCCCGGTGATTCCTACCGGAATGAGGCTAAGCTTAACAACGAGGGCGGCAGTTTATGGATGAAAACATGTGCTTGCTTTTTGTTCGGTACGACACAACAAACACACTTCGTTTCATGCTTGAAGGCACTTAAACATGAGATTGAACGTGAAACAATAAATTATAGGATACCGTTCTCACCTTGACTGTTCTCATTTGAATTTGTAGCGTCAACTGCAGTTTCATCATGAATTCGTGATTTATTTGTTTGATTAGTCATTTGGAGTAATTGTACCAGAATTGTGAGGAATATTTGCATTCCACCAATAGCTCAAGAGCAAACACATAATGAAGGACTTTTATTTTTCTTTTTTGTTCTTCTTAACTCATTTCAATGTCTGCAAAGGTACATCCTGTTTTAATTTCATCGTTGCCTCACAAACACAATCAAAATCCCACTCGTTCCATATTTCAAACCGTTCCAATTGTGGTCCAAATATCCAAAACAAAACCAGTAAAGGAAGGAAGGATTAGCGGTGCCAAAAACCTGTTCTAAACGATGCTGCTGCTGCTGCTGCGAGTCGATGAAGTCCTTTTCAAGTCGACTTCACTCTCGGACGGAGTCGACGAAAGCTGGGATGGACGAATTTTGATTAATTTATTTTTCTCCGCTTCTTCCGGATTCCAACCTTCGGAGGAAGAGTAAGCACTTCTTCCTGCCACGAACGATTATTTCGATCGTGGCGGTGGCGTAGATGAAATCGTACCGTGGCGTTTGAAATATTATGACATTTGACCATTATTACTATCATTATCGTTTAGAGTGGGTGTAGCTGAAGTAGGAAAGGCATTTTTTTTCTACATTTGTCCTTAAAAACAGGAACTTGATTTAGAGATCGGTGCAGGTAGGCAGAAGCGGATGCTTTAAGATGGATGGCACGCTGGGAGGAGCCCATTTTTAATTACTCTCTAACCATTTCGGCAATCGCTAAGAATTAAGTCATTATTTTGATGGACTATTTAATTCGAAGCGGCAAAGAATGTTGAAAACCGAGCCGCACCCCAAATTATGACATCAATATTGACATGTTTATAATTACTCGAAATGATTTGTATTCGAGATTCCGCTGCGTACGTTCTATTGGAATCGCAAAAATCTGGCCCATAAATCCTGCCACGGGCAACAGCTTAATTGGAAGTTTGGGTCCTCCCCGATGCTGATGATCCTGCGTCTAAAAATAATCCCCAGCGAACATGTGTGCGCCCTCGCCGTTCCGGGCCAGCTCGTTCGCTGTTTTAGAGAGCGTCATTAGATGAATTTAAATTTATTGAATTGTTTTCATGCGAAAATATTATGATCCATCCGGCTGTCCGGTGTTGGGATAAGCGCACGTGCGCTGTTTATGCCACCAGCATCAGCAACCGTGATTACGCAAAACACGATAAGCGCCCGGTCTGCGTTCTGCGAGATTGATGTGACGAGCTGCCGGAGCTGTTGCTGCTGCTGCGGGATCATTTTTCAGTTGAGTGTGTTTTGTTTTCCGTTTTGTTGGTTTTGTTTTATTTTTTGGCAGGTTCAAAGCTCGGTTTATCGCACGATCGTCATTTGTCGCAGCTGTCGCCCCGGGAATGCCGCAACCAGCGCGATAGATGATCTGATTTCTTTGGGACCCATTTGACGGTTCGGTCGTCGGTCGTCGACGATCATCGTCGGGGTGTTGCACACTTTTTGGCAAACTGCGCGATTGTGGTGGTGGCTGGGGAGGTTAAAGTTAAAGGAGAACGATATGAAATCGTTCCCACTTGCCCAGCGAGCGTTAATTTGTTTTGTATGCAAACAAACGAAGATAGTGGTCCTGCCCGGCCGCGGCTCATTATTCAATTTACTGTCTTTGACTCGGCGGGGCCCTCTGATGGGAGGCGAGCGAGACGCGACGAAGACGTGCGTCAGCGAGTGGTGGTGGGCCAATTTGAGCGTGCTCAATCCAGCAATCGACTGCTTGAGTCACTTGCGAGAGTGTGTACGGGCGCGTAAACAAACCAACCACGCACCGGCCACTTAATCTACTTTACAATTTTCTTATTGACTTCGAGCAGCTCATCTACGCGTGAGGTGCAGGGACCCCATTTATCGTGCATTTTTACGACCGCCGTCAATTGAAAAGGGTACGTTTCGGTGTTTGCTAGATGGGGCTGAGTGTTTGTCTTTCTTGTTTCTCGTCTTATTTTCTACAATAAATTCACACAAAAAATGTCTTTTGGGTAACACCGGTAGCAACACTCAAAAGTGTGCTTTAAGTCAACGCACGAGAAACGAAAAAAAAACTCTTCCCCACCAGTATTAATTGAAACGGATGATTCCATTTCGCCGGTTCCGCAACCACGCATCTACATAAAGCGCAACGTAGCGGCAACCGATTTGATGCAATATAATGCGCGAACCCGTGGCCCTCTCTACGCCTACACGCTGCTCCTGCTTTAGCTAAAGCGCTTGATTGCAGTGTAGCGTGATGTCGCGGTTCGCGGTCAATGACGTCGAGTAGCGTCGATTAATGCTTAGAACCAAATCTCGCCACACTTTATGACGTTCTGGGCTCGGATGGCGGTGGCGGCACGAGGCGGTAGGCGGTTCTTCCTGTTTCGGAACCGGGCGCGTGTTTGTTGTGCTGTTGGGTTTTTGATCATTTTTTGGCGACAATCATGACGACACTGAAACGGTCGCTTTCAGCGTTCCAGTGTGACCAGAAGAAGGAAGATGTCTTTCATAATAATCGCTCGTAAATGAGTGCTTCCTTTTCGTTTGGAAGAAAGGAAGGGAATGAGAAGTTGAGGAGGATTTGTTTTAATTATTAAAGAAAAACAAAACGTTAAAAGTATTAAACTGCTTTTGACAGCTGTCAAAATGATAGTTAAGAAACATTAAAGAAACCCTTCAGTTATGTCAAACAACTATCATTGTATCCTTCCTTTTTTCAAACAAACAAAAAAAACATTTACGATGAAAAAACTAGAAAACATCTTAAAAAGTTGAGCAGTGTAAGTGAAATACACACTGTGATTTTTATTTAAAATATATTTTTTCATAAATTTTTTATTTTGCGTGTTTTATTTTATTGTTTTATCGAACGTTCCATTTTGCCTTCCAATATTTTAACCTTCTTCAAACACTCCCTATATGCCCGTATTTATGTTTGATTTCTCATTTCCCCACGCATATTTGTTCCATCGATATTTCCCGGAATTGAAATCCGAAAACAAAACTAAGTTCAATATTTTTACTACAAAATTCCTCGACTCGAGTGGCTTCACGGTGCTGGAAAATGCTGGCCGCTACTCGTCCCACGGCACTTCACGGCCTCATAATTTGGGTGGCGTTAGGATGCGTCGATGGCGAATACAAAGGCGAAATCCCGGCGAACCGCGGGCTCCTGCCGTGGGGTGACTTACGGTAAGTGATACTTAAATCCTTCGGATCCTTCGGTGTTGCCGACCGCGCACCGCGAGCGGTCCCCCAATGCCGAATGCGTCGCTCATGCAAAGGGTAGTGCCGTACCGGCACTTGCGAGTCCCGCGGCCTGCTGCGCCACAAACGTGGAGGAAAAGTCACCCGCAGTTTGTCGCTCGCTCGCTCGCTCCCCTCTCCGTCGCAGTGACGTGAGAAACGTGCCAATCAATAATTGTTCGTATGAGGATTAAGCAATGGAACGAGAACATACGCGCGCTTTGGAACATCAAATTCTCGGCTTGTAAAACATATTTACGATCAGATCATCACCATGCCACGCGACTGTTTTCACAGTGACCTACTAACAGTGGGCCGCCTTCATGCACCGTGCGCGGGATTCTCCGACACTGATGCGTAAATTGCAGTCGCGATTAATTTAAAGAGAATCCAAAAGTGGCTATACAAAAACATCTAACCCCTGTTTTACGCTGGGAAGATGCTGATGGTCGAATGATACTGGTCCGGCGGTCCGGCGGAACCAACTGCGTTGAGGAAGACGCGAAAGACGAATTATTCAATTGAGCGGCTGATTTGTGTGGCAGTACAGTACCGGTCGGTCCGAAGACATCGCAGCTCAGCACTTTGCAAGGCCCTTTCCCGTGCATTCGACGTGTTAAACCATCTTCGTCGTCCCACGGACGTGGTGTGGAAACACTTTCTCAGGAAGCAAACAGGAAACGTTCGACTGTTTGAAGATCCTCGGTGCTGAATTCGTTCCCCAATTGACAGATTCGACAGATTCGACAGTTGTCCGGTGCCACAAATAAGGAAATCGCAAGGTCAAGCAAGGAGACCGAAGTGTTTGTGTGTGAGGAACACTCTGGACAGGAAGCCAGCTTATGCAAATGAACGTCATAATTGAACCGGCCCTCCACAGAACTCGCCGAAGAAGTGCGTGCCAAAGCAAAGCACGCGAATGTCCGGCCCGGGCCTCGTTCCAGACGAGGATTAATTGTGATGTATTTCGTGTGTCTCCGATTGCCTGTGAACAGCATCTTCCGCTCGTGGCCGTTCGGCCTGACGGAGACGCTTTTGATTAAAGTGAGATTTTTTTACGGGAGTCACGCGCTCGGGCTGTGCGACTTTGCGGCGGACACACACATTGTGCATTGTGGTTTCGGGGGATGTTCTTAACGACAAGAATATACGGCTCTTAATCTAGATTGGAAGCGTATTGGATGCATTTGGTACGTTAATTCTTCAATTGTTGAATGCATTGAGTGGGTTCGCTGAGATGTTTGTCCGCATAAGGATAGCGAGAGTGTAATAAAGTCGATGATAAACATCCGGTTGATGTTTGTGAAGTAATGAATTGGTGCGTCGGTTGGATGGACTCACAAATACGAAACACCTCTGGCTTTAAGAATTCTTTTAAAAAAATTAAATAATCAACTTGTTTTTTATGTCGACATAGCTATTTACGATTTTGCTTAAGGTTAATTAATTCGTGTGGTAATTAATACTTAAGTACTGTAATATTTAACAAAATTACTATCATTCTTTTTGTAACAAAGATATTTCACAACCTGAAGATTATTCTTTCGAGCTAGTTTTTCCAAATCCACACTAATCTTCATTTTTGTGCTGTGATTATGCCAATTCTAATTGCTTAGGGATTGTAGATGGACTTTAAATTTCGATTAAAACATTCAATTTCTAGACCGTGATTTCTTTCAACTACAACAGAAAATAAATTAAATACCTTCATTGTCCCATTCTTGCGGCTTTTAAAACGCGAAACAAACCTCTGCTACCCATTGTTTATGCTTTACAGTTCCTGCAGTAGTTGTTTCTCGCTGAAAACCGAGAAAAAAAAATCCACAAGCTGGTCAAATAAAGGAAGGAAAATTGTCAAACATATCCCTCCTCGATTGGCTCGAAGTCGCTGGGAGGAAGAAAAATGAAGCATTCGTCTGCCTATTTTTGAGTATTTTTTTTATTTCACCAAACGACGGTTTTTAATCGTCTTGGCGCACGCTCGCAAAATACCCATACCCAATGCCAGCAATTTTTCCCATTGCCTATTCTTTACGTTATCCCAACAGAAAAGTTTAACTTTGACTCCCAAGAACGCCCGTCGCGCACGGAAAGTGATCCAGATGGGATGTTTTCCACCCCGGGGTTGTTTGCTTCCGGAGAACAATGAACAATTGATTTAAAAATCACTCCTCGTCGCGAACGGCGCTGGACGGTTAAGAAGCTCATGCTTCGTGCGTCCTCGGTGGGAACCGTGCGAACAAAACGTCAAGAAGGACGATTAATTTGGCTTCCGCCAATGTCCAACAAATTTAAATCGCCCATCGATGGGCTCGTTGAGTGCAATTAAAGGTTTGGAAATTGCAGTATGAAGTGGATTCAAACAAAAAAAAACGAACGCAAATCAATTGGGAAAAAAGAAAGAGAAATGCATATGCTTACTAACATTGAAGTAAGCACAGGCAACCTCTTCTCACGAGATCATCATCTCCCACATATCAGTGATTTCCGAGTCTCATTTCTTCCCTGATTCCGCCCGCTCACTAATCACCCGCCGCCGAAAAACATCTTTCCCATCACGAGCGAGCACCTTCCCGAGAAAAAAGAGGGCGTCTTATTTATGTTTAAAAGCCGGCATGTATTTTGCAGTGTTTAACGTACAACGCACACGACAGGGAAGCGCGGCAGCTTGTTTTCTTCCATCCGATCGATCGACGGTTACGGTTGCGTCTTTCCAGTCCCCATTGCGGGCCGATCTGTTCGGAATCGAAATCAATCTGAACCGATCGCGGGATCGCGCCCATGAGTCAGCAGCTTCTATGGCAGAAGGAAGGGAGAGAGGGAGAGAGAAAGAGAGAGAGCGGGGCAGAGAATGACGGCTGGTAGACTCTCGGTCCGGGGGTTCTTCGATCTTCGAGTGGCCCGATGCCGACTACTAACTACTTCACCGACACCCTCGTCGGGCGTTTGCGGTGGGAGTGCTTCGAACGGTACGCATAAACAATCCCGATGGGCTCGAGATGGTGATCGAGATTGACATCAATATTTACCGATCGGTCAATCGCTTTCGGTAGGCACGACCAACGGCGGCTGAGAGGTTTTCGAACGATTGGTTTATTGCATCTCTTAGAGGAGGATTTATTGATGGTAGAATGTTTGTTTGCTTATTTTCTTACGAATAATCTGCTGTTTATTGACCATTATTTTTATCTAAGCTATCAATTTGGCGATTTTTCATATAGTTAAAAATTGTTCAGGTTTATAAAATATTTTAATGATTTCCGAAAAATGATTAAAACTGGTTTTTAAACATCCTATTCGATTGCATAACCCTGCCAACTTGCTTACTGCTGGATAAATTTCTTACTACAAGCTCCCGACCACAAACATACACTTGTCGTCTAGCACCTGGCTCTAATCACCGGCGATATTTAGCTTGCCCTTTTACGCGCCCCACACTTCAAAGGAAAACGACATCCCCTCCCAGGCTCGAACCCCGAGCACAAACTCCAAACCGCACCAGTATGCCCTTTTTACGCACCGTCGGCACCGGCTCGGTTCGCAGTTTAGATTAATTGATATCAGATCAAAAGATGAAAATGAGAAATTAATCTTGCCGAGCATCGCGGGAGCCAAACGAAAACAAACTCCGTTGCGCTCGGTTTTGCCGTGTGGTGCGGCGTGGTGGTGGATGATTTGGAATCGAACAAGTTTCGCGTCACTACTGGTGGCTTCCATTGCCGGGCCAGGGCCGAAACCACGGTCACGAAGACCGAGCGGAGACCCGCAGCGCAACGTTTGGCCCGCATTTGTGGGAATGTGGGAGCGAGATATCGAGGCATCGGCCATTCCCGAAATGTCCCTACAGCAGCGGGCAGCAGCGGCGAAACGGGGCGAATAATCGAGTGAAATGTTGAGAAGATGTTACATTTATGCCTACCAAATATCAATTCCCGCTCGAGTCGGGTCGAGGAATCTGGCGCGCATTTGAAGATTTGCCGCCGTGCGATCGATTTGCTTTCATCTTTTGCATTCGACGTCTGCGTCGTTCGGAAAGTCGGCCTGACGACCGGCGGACCGTCGTTGGCATATTTTTTTTTACTTCTCGGTTTTCGTTTTCATTTGGTTCCGCTCCGCTCGCCTGATCCGTATCTTTCGATCCGTGGCGTCTTATCCACCTTCGCGTACTTTGGCTAAGTGAGTGATCGGTGATCGGCACCGAAGATCTCGGCCCCCGATAATATGGCTCCGATCCGATTTCAATCACTGCGAGCTCGCGCGCACACACAATCACACGTATTCATTCTACATGGCACTTTTCTATCGGAACTTGATTCCGGGATGCGCTTGGTGCATTTTTGGAGTATTTATTTTGTTGATTTTAGCCAGCGCCATCTGTAGGCGAGAGACATAACCTATTTATCTCGACAACTTGTATCATTTATCGAACGATTTTTTTCATAAATATAAATAACTGTATATTTTTCTGTATAGCACGTTTCTACAAGTTAGTTAGACAATAACCTTTTCATTGTATTTCGTGACCCTTTATTTTTATTTTGCTTGATGCCTTCTCATGCAACCGCATCGACATAAACAAAGCGAAAACAAGTGCAACCCTTGTGGAAGGATAACGAAACGAACGTCTCACGCGTGACGACAGGATAGTAATTACTCGCCCTCCGATAATGAACACTTTAAATCGATCGCAACTATGTTCCCAATGCGGTTGAATTAACCTGGCGAGGCCCACAGTTGACCATTCGATCCACCAACACGCACCTTGAATTCGAGAAGGACATCAAACATTGGTCCTGGTGAGGGTTTTTTTCCCAACTGCAATTCCCCGATCCAAATTACATCCTTCCTACAGCGCGTTTTCATATACACCGACGGGGTAGGTGCACAGAAAATCATACAAATAAAGACGAAGGATCAACAGCGAACCTGGTCGCCGGGTGCCCTATCCCGCATCGACCGTGTTTGGTAACAAAATATTAACGAAGTCACGTAATTACACCAGCGACCAGCTTGGGAAAATTGATTGTTCGTACCGGACAAACGGGCCGCTCTGCTCTGGGGAGGGAAAGTTTTTTTTTCGCATAAAATATTCACCACCAGCTTTCGTCTTCCGATCCGGCAGACGACACCGTGTTTGCATGGGCGGCTCATGTCCTTTTCCGTTTGTGTATGTAAATATTTTTTCAAGCAATCATTCGAACGGCGTCCTGGGTGAGACTCGGGACGGTCGAGTGGATCCATCTAATTGGTGGGAATCAGTGCAGATGGTTGGTTTTCGTTTCGATTCGATTGACTTTCCGATCAGGTTAATTTATTATGAGGAGGCAGTTTCGAGCTGAAACGGTTCGAGTGGTATACTTTTGGAGAGCCATAATAATAAGGTGCAGTTGAAGGATGACGAACTATTACAGCGGTTATTACTATTTCTGAAGAATGACGAAGTGTTATACCCCTTGAAAACACAACATGAACTCGATATTTTTACTTTACTCTAAAGAAACATCTGTTTCATCGAATGTTAATATTTTTAAACATCTTTTCCAATCTCACAAACAAAATAATTGAGCCCCCGCTCGGCACGTTCGTGATTGAATATATTTTCCATTCGGTTCCATCCGTTTCTTCTCCCCCAAAACCAAACTTTTTCCCCATTGATTGTTAATTTCGCCACAGGCCACCAAATCGATCCACCCGATCGACACGGCATCGAGCGCTGATCGATCATGCGATGGGGGGAAACTCGCGTGCTCAGAAGCTTCTAGTCTTGCGGGGCGCTTTTCCGAGAGCGAAATTGCATTTCACACCACGCGAGCCCATTTCACGCCTAGTTCCCGTGCACGCGCAGGGCAAACCCCGGTGGATCACGCAGGGCGCGTCGAAGCCTCACCGGTTCGGAAGCGATATTTTTATTTACTTTTAGTACACAAATTGAAAGCGGGTTTTGGAACGGACGATAAATCATCGTTTACCGGCGCGCAACAGGACGCTGGGCGCGCTTTGGCAGCGCCGGCACACAAATCAGGGTCAGCAGGGAGCAAAACAGTGGAGTGGGGTAAGAAAAAAGCACGATCTTGCACGATCTTGCTGAGAAAACCGCTAGTGGACCATCTGTGCCCCCGAGGCTCCACCATGGGAGCCATGTGGCGGGTAAAAACTAGATTGCTTCCTACCGAGGAGCTAAACGATCCGAGGTTCGAATAGGACCGCCAGGTTCCGGGAGATATTGCCGTTAGATTTTTTTCTTCCAAACAGCGTTTTTGTCCAACTCCGGAACTAGAGTCTATGCACCATCGGCAAATTCTTTGAAGGCTAGAACCTTGAAGCTCATCTTGTCCCCGTTTCATGGGTGGCTCGGGACCTTCAAACAGGAATCGTCCCTAAAATCTGTCACTCTTACTCGATCATAGACGAGTGGTTGTGCACGTGACAAAAACTTGCCGCCATGTGCCTTCTCCTAGATCATCCTTGATAACGGTAATAGAAGACACGGCCCGGATCTTGTGATCCGAACGCGTACCATCCGTCCAGAAATTAAGATCCAAAAACCCATTCAAACATAAGCAATTACCCAAATGAGGGCAAGCATTGAGCGTCTGGTGGAGCACACGAGGAAACTTGATACACGACCCAGCGTATTGGTCACTTGCGGCCGAGCGTCTGTCAATCTAAAAATCTCAGAAGTCTGATGCCTGCTACACAAACCTTGAACCTAGGAAGCGGATCTAGGAGAAATCGATCGATTCTAGGATGTCCGCTACCTCCTGACGCTGTTTTGGGTAAAAACATCCACAAATGTGACCTCGGCAAGGCTCGCGCAACCAAAGCGAAATGTATCCGATTACGCCCAGGCGGTCACTTTATCCTTATCCGAATATTCCTATCTGACAGCTCGCAGGAGCTCTCGCCAGGGTTTGATATCCCTTTTTTCTAGAATGCCTTTTTTCTATGTGTCCAGCGCTTTTTAAACAAATCAAGGCTACTGCGATCGAACAAAGTGTGCTTGCTCTAGACAAACTTTCAAAACCAAGATGCTCCCACTTGGTGTCCAATCAACAGCACGATCGTGGTCACTTTCTCGTTTACATGCTGATCACAAACTGCCTATAATTAATCAATCGAGCCCTCCAAGTGATCAAACAAGTGATCAAACGGTTCTCTTGCCGCGGCTTACCCATTCGCACCGGCACCAAAGAAAGTTCCACATTCCGGGCGATGGAAAAGTTTCCCAAACGGTGCACATTCTTCGCGTACTGGAACTGGAACTCATAAATCATGTTGGCGTTCGATGGGAATTCGGTCGGTGCTTCTGTCATCGGCACGAGGAAACAATCCGCTGACGTAAACTGGCAATATTTTTACGTAGTTGATTGCGTTAGATTATCGCAGTACATATACATTTGCCCTTACGTTTCTTCTTCCACCTAATGACCACTTCGCGCCGGATAGTTTCTCGTTGATGCACTAGCAGAAGTGCAAATCAGAAGCAAATAAAACAATACTAGCCCACAAAACACAAGTCACCAATTACTCAATTACTCCATTGACATCCTGACCTGGAGAGAGTGTCCGATCGGATCGGATCGCCCAAGAGCGCCCGACGAGGACCATCAAGTCTATCGCGTAACGAATGTTGCCCAACACTGTGCCGAAACTTGCAAACACTCGCCCTCGGCCGCGGTCGTTGGGCCACTTCTAGCTCAAATTCCTATTCCGCCACCGTACAGTACAATTAAATTTAATTAATCCCTCCCGACTCACCCCGATTCTGCGGCCGGCCCGGTTTGCGGCTAGTCTCACACCGAGTGGGACTCGAGCATCATCTTGACTCGATTCTGCTGGACCATTATCAATCTCGTTGATGTACGACGGCTAGTTGCATGCTGGGACCGGAACGACCTACTCATGTCCACACAACACACACACTTCGGTGGCCGGCGAGTGTCAAGACGAGACGTGCCTTATGGTGCGCGTGTGGAGCAGAAACGTCTTCAACAACTACCGTGCGTTGCCGTGATGGTCGTCCGTCCGGTCCCGGCCGACGGAATTAGTCCACAATTGAAACCCACGTACAACAGGCTGATTGAGTTAAGGGTCAAGTGGTAAATATTTTGACCTCAGAATCATTAGATTCAAATGCTGCCGGACCGCGGGGACTGCTGCCACCGTTACCGTCACCACCAGCATAATATTCCACCGCGAAGATGCGGGACAGCGTGATCCATAATGGACCCCGGTCAGAGATTCTTTGCGGTTTGTCGTTGCGGAATGCCGTGGTGTGTCCGTCAATGGAAATTCAATTAGCCGAGTGCGGACGGACTGGCTCGAATCGTCACCAAGGGTTCGAAAGTCACTGATTCGATTTCGGCACGGTTTAGGTCAAGCCTGTACGCCGAAAAGACCTAAAATCACGGTCAGGCTATCATGCTTTCATTGATCACGCATTTAGAGGGGTGCATCTTGAAGAGGGACTGATATCCAATGGACTCCAGAAGCCCCTATAATTTGTACTGTTTTATAGTTTTATGATTAATTTATGTCTATCTTGAAAATCAGCTTGAAGTTTTGGACAACTTTGTTTAAGTAAAACCAGTTAAAATTTTTAAACAACTGTACAAAAAATAATTAGCCATAAATTGCTATAAAATATTGATGAGTGAATCAGCTGGTATGTTTGGCGTCAAATCAACCTACCATATTACCACCACACCACAGAAAGCCTTCACAGCTGCCCGGACCTAACTTCATATTCAACGATATCTCGCGTGCCACATGTAAACTCAAGCAAGCGTAAATGATTACCAGATGATCAGCAAATTACAAACATAAACAAAGTATCGCCTGCGATCGCACCGTACCGTGTGTTTCACGAGTAAATCCGTCAGGAGCTTTTATTGCGATACAATTCAACCCATGTCGTCTCCGTGGGGGAGGGAGGTGGAGGAGGTCAGAGTCGGGTGTGCAATCGCGAAACGCTCCAACCGATCCACCGGAAGTGAGAGGAGTTTTCCAACAACAAACTAAAAGCGTAACAAATGCCCATAAATGTATGGCATGTTTATGGGATTAGAAGATATGAAATTTAGATTTTCCGCCCTCCACAAACGGCGCCCCGTTGTCGGCTGTTGGTACGCTGTTTTCAAGCTCAAACAAATCTAATAAATAAAACATACCACACAGTCGACGCGTATCGTGCAAGCGTTTTTGAAATCAAACTTTCATGAGCAGTAAAAAATTGGATTGTACCGTAACATGTGGTTCAGAAAATGCACGCTTTGGAGTTGGCCACAGGAAATAAATATTGCTGCCACCGTACCGTGCTGCCGTTGATTTGCTACAAATAAAGCACAGCACACTATGTTTCCGTTCGAAATTTATTGGACGGCCCCGTCGAAACCGGCGAGACTGTAATCCCCTTTGGACGGCAAACATCGACGACATCTTTCATCGCGCCCGTGTCACCCGAGCGATCGCGATCGGATTGAGGTTTCGGATGATCGAATTAATAAATTCTGCTCTCCATCGGTGCACCGGGCGAGTACTTGGCTGACAGATGCAATCGCTACCAGTCCCGGGTAGTCGGATCGGGCAGAAAACTCTGGAGAATCGGCTCGAAAATCCTCCTCCGGCCTGTCAACCGCGAACCGACACGTAAACATTAAAATCCCCAAACCTGTCCAAGTGGCTGTGTGACTGCTCCTGCGAGTCCTCGTTGGAACCCTTGCCGCAGCGTAACAAATTAAAGTCGAAGAAAGGAAACAATTAGATCCATCAAATCCCGCCCCGGCTCCCATCGTTCGCATTACATGCAGAAAGCTCCTCCTGGTTGCGTCTGCCTTTTTTATCAAAGGCCTCCCGAACCGACCGGGACGCAACTACACCCGGCCGAAGGACACGAGCGGACGACGGACCGAGTCAGGAAGGGGAAACCGACGGCAACCCGTCAGGCGGAATTAAGTCGAATTATAATCCACTCAATTTGAGAAACAGATTAAATTGCCCGGCAACGCGATCGAGACGAGCGAGATCGATTCCAAACCGTCCAAACGGCTTGAAATGTATTCCAGGGCAATCGATGCCTGGTCCTGGTCTCGCATCGACCGAGCGAACGAAAAATCCATCCCAACATCCATCCCGCGGGAGTGGCGGGTTTGGGAAAGCTTATCACGAAACAAAAATGTCAACATAAATATTTGAATGTCCCTCGGAGGGACGGTCTCGTGTTCATGACATATTTTAGTATAAATAATAGATTACCGATACGGCCGCGGGCCGGGCGACTCGCGATCCGTGCTGCGATACCGATCGATCGACGCATCAAGGCGAGGGAATGGGGAAGCGACAATGGGTAACAGCGAAGAGCGGCAAGTGTGACAGGCGGCAATCTGCCTTTGATGCTCGCTCGGAGGCGCGGAGTTGAGTTTTTCTTGTCTTGTCTCGTTGTTGTCGTCTTTGGGGCTCCAGTTTTCGTGGCGGCTTCTTTTCGTCGCCCGTCGAGCACGATATCGGATTTATTGGTGGGGCTAGCATGGAGCGATCGAGCGAGACGGAGCGAGACAAAGCCTTTGTGGATGCTGCTTTGCCTACGTAGTACAAGCAGTTAAGCGAACATGATGATTTTCCTGAGCTTTAGATTAACGCGGAAGCACTGTGTTGAAATTTAGGACCGGGAATGAAACTGTCTAATAGAGTGTCAAAGGATTGTAATATGTGATTAAGAATGGATATGGTATAACCGATCTTGATAGTGAATCGATTTGAGTCAAATGATGCGATATAAATTATTGGGGCTTTATTTGTAGCTTGTTTTACGATTTCTCTTTAGAAGATATGAAATCAAGTAGAGTGTTTTGAACGCAAAATTTTTGAAAATCGTGTCAACTACTAGTCATAAACAAACCCAGGAGCTGTCAATCCTCTCATTGAAGACAGCTAGAGCCATCTATCGGAAACTTAGAGAATGAATGGAATAGACTAAAAAGAATAATTTTACTCCTGTTAAAAGTTAAAAACGGGAATTAATATTCATGATTTATCAAATCTAGGGAAAATTTAACTTGGTTGAATCCTGCTAATTTTAACTAACCAATATTATCTTTCAGGACGCAGATGAAATAGTAGTAGCCAAATCTTGTACATTAAACTGATTTTATCGCTCGTGAAAAACATCACACAAACACGAAACGATCGCACTACCGAAAAACCGTCGATCCGATGCACATTTCGTTACCCGTTGCCACATTATCGGTAGTCGCACCGAAAGGCAGCTCGAAAATGTAATCTCATTATGCCGAACAACCATTTAATAACAAATTTACATAAATAATGCGACGCGGCGCATCCACCTTGGTGAAGATGTCACCAAAAACCAGGCCTGGAGCCTACCCGAGCGTGGTGTAGGCTAGCCGATGCATTTTTTCGGCGCATTGCGGTTCGCTTTGAACGGTTCGTTGTCACAGGGCAAGTTAATTTGTCGCCTGCCCCCGGTGCCGCTTTGGTGGGAAACGGTGGGCAGAATGAATAAAAATTCAAACCACAGTGGCGCGCACATGGGGCGTTGGAAATTTATATCGCCCAATGCATATCGTGCCTAATTATAATTATCTG
>KI915043.1:9749120-9806620 GCA_000473445.2 Anopheles farauti | reverse complement strand
ATATGTATGAAACGATGATTAACGCAACCTAGCGGAACATTGACTGAGAATACACGGAGTAGGCTGTGGTTCTCTTTTATGTCTTTCTTTTTCAGCCATTTGTCCACAAAGTTTGCTATTTTTGCAACACAAGCTAGAAGCCAGTTTTTCTTCTATTTCGAAGCTTTCCGGCCAATTTGTACACAACGCTTTTCACATTAAAAATGCATCCATCATCCCGCAGTGGTCGGCCGTTGCTTGACTGCCTATCAGTTCACTAAACTGCACGGCCCGGGTGAAGAAATTAACGGGCTGCAATAGAAAATGGCGCACTAGATGCTCGCGCACGCGGACAGCTCGCTTGATTTACGACCCGCGGCGATGAAATAAAAACATCTCTACCGTTGTCTAATGGATGAAGAATAATTTAATAGAAACTCGTCCATTTTGTTGCTCAAATTGTTCCTCGCAATCGACCCCTGCTCCTCGAAAAAAGTATCGGATCCGAGGAGTGTAGGTTCCATTATCAGACCACCTGTTGGGCATTGGGCATCATTTATTCATGATTTTCCTTCCTTCCTTCCACATTCAATGCAGATTTGTTTGCGGGTGCGGAGGGAAGTATTTATACCAAAACATTTTACCCGAAACAACTAATTAAGCAAAATATTTATACAACCTCCTCTTCCTCTGTTGCCGGTACACTTCCGAAAAAAACTCGCCTAAAAGCTTCAAATCTGGGCGAGAAAAAAACCCCTAACCGTAGTCCGCTTGCGCGAGATTTTATGTGCACTTTAGCGTCTTCCGTTTCAGCGAGCTCATTCGGCATGCAGCAAAACAGAAGCAAACCACTCGATCTTCGGGGACCTTTTACCGGCATCCGCTCTTCTCCCATCAGCCTCACCCCTCGGACGGTTAGCGTAAATTAGATCTTATCTCTAATTTAATTCAATCTTTCCTTCCATCAGCTAATTTTACTGTTCTCTCCTGTTGCGCTTTCCGCCACAGCGCATCGAACGAAACTCTAACAACTTTCAAAACACTAAAAAATAAGCCTCCACAAAGTCTCCTACCAGAAGTTGGCTTACCAAACCAGCCAGCGGTAGGATGTCGGGCACTTTCTTATCAGTCGAAAAATAAGCGACACAGTCGGTGGCAGGAGGAGAGCCCGCGGCCTTCTCGATGGGAACTAAATAGGTGCATACACAAAGCTACCCGTCTCGCCCGAGCCAAGCTGCATAAAATGTACTCTTTATTAATAAGATTATTATACTGGTGGCCTTTGGTGGCTAGCGAACTCGCGGTGGCAAGCGCATAAACGAGAAGAATTCATAATTTCTCAATTAGGAGAAGCTCCAGAATGGAGTTATAAATGCAACCTACCCTCGCTCAAGCGTCGGAGGAGTTGTGGTAAACAGTAAAATAAAATATTATGCAAATAGTAAATGCGTGTCTCTGCGGGGAGAAAAACGGCTGCCCCTAAGCAATGTTTGGTAAATTTCCCACCAGCAAACAATATTTCATTAACCAATAAATGACAAAACGGAAGATCCAAACGGCGATTTGAATAGAATTGTAATGCATTTACCTTTCGTTGAATTAATTTATATGATATAACTTTTTGAGATTCAGTTTTCCATTCTTCGTTCGTGGGATTTTATATGGTGCAGGCATTCAACTGAAAATCATAATCCTTGGAATAAAAATTGTATATTTTAGTAAAATAAAAAGACAAACACACAACCTTCAAGATAAGGTAGGTAACAAGATTTGCTTAAGTTTTGACACGTTTTATCAAAAATATCTTAATTAACATTCCAATATTTCTACTGCGACTTCCATGCAAAAAAAAAAAATCGATACCCTTTCGCTGACGAACAAACGCACAAAAAATTCGAAAAAAGGCTACCGCATCAAGCTGATGTTTCCTACTCGCCATGACTAATTGGGCTGTATTTCGCACGTTTAATCTTCCCTCGCCAGCCCGGACCGGACGATCGATCGAAAGCTCTACCACCGCCACTGTCAGCCTCCATATAACGATGATATCTTCGTCCATAAAACTTACGAGCCACCGCGGGACGTACAATCGGCTCGGGGGAAAAAAACGCGATAGTTTGTAATAAAGACATAAATTATTTAAATATAAATCTCACCCAGCGATTTCCAGCGACTCATCCTCCCTTTGCTCCCGCACGCCCATCACGCTCTCCGTTCCGTCCGTAAATGGTCTTTCCGGCGGGAGTGTCTGTGTGTTTCGCGTTTCTAATCGCGACCCTCCGGGGCTTTCGGGAAGCTCCCTATCCAGCCGCCCGGCTTAGATCGTATCGCGCCCTCCCTTTTAGAAGCCATGTTGACCATTTAAGTCGAATCAAAACATTTCTCAACACATACCCACATTCCGACACTGGTCGGTGCTTTCCGCATCTGCAATCTGTGCCCTATAAATCAGGCCAGGCGCGCAGCCGTGCAGCAATTATCGACGCTAAGAACACCAGCCAAACCGAACGGGTCGCGGACGGTCGCGACACCAGGCGACGGAACACGGGTTTTGCCCGAATACCTCCCTCACCCGACGGGGGGTGTCCAGCGGATGGCTAGCCCGCGAGCCCCGAACGGATACGGGTCATTAGTAGATATCGAGATTTTTATCCCGCTCTAATTTGCGTGCGTAGTAAATTATCTCTCCGGGCATCGGCAATCACTGGTGGTTCCCCGTGCCACGAAAAACATGCCTCCAAAATCACCTTTATTTTTTTTTTTTGTTGTGTCGTCGTTTCGTCCCCGATCGAACGCGTTAAAGCTTGCGCGAGCCACGGCTAGGCGAGCCTCAAGGCGAACCGGTGTATGTAATTAATAAATCAAATCAATAAATCTAAACATTTATAAATATTTCATTAAACGTGTCAGAACGGTAAGATTCATCGCGTTACCAGAACAGACGGATGGACGGATGGTGGTTTAGGTGAAGACATCAACAATTTTGGGGCACAACAAAACAACAATCCTCAGCCCGGATGAAGCTGTTTACGAACCCAGCGTGAGCGGTCCAGAAACACGCTCGAAATGTTCACGCATTTTTCACCTTCCCAACGGATGATCTTTGTGCCTGCAATCCTTTTCCTCGAGGGTTGCCCCCAAAACGAAACATCCAAATCAAAACAACTCTATTCTTGCGCTGCGCGGTTTTTGTAATTAAAATCACGCAAACCACAGTTTCATAAGTGCCCTTGCCGGGGTAAAACCCCGAATTGACAGCTATAAATTTGCGGATTAGTTTCGCTTTGCCACAATCGTGGTTTGTTTTTTATTTTTCTCTGCTTGAATGTTTTGTCTGTTTTGCTCACACACATTCACCGTACGGGTGGTTTTAAAAGCAGCAACAGCAGCAGCAGCAGCTCTGTTGTGACTGGAAGTTTTACTAATTCAGATAACACATACCGATAAAACATAGTGCGTTTGCGGTTTTTTCATTTGTAAAAGGCGACTGCTACTTCAAAACAACCTAATGTTGACCAAAGCCTCCAAGATTGCTTTGCCAGCTATCGTTTGGTATTTAAATTTCACTGCTTTGCGGCTTTGTTTTCGCACAAACATTTGGTGTTTTAATTTCCGTAGATAGCGTGGCTCAGTCATTTTTTTTTGTTTTTGCTACAGACCCTGCCCGGATTGACTTAATTGGATTTGAGGCATAAATGTGTGGAAGGCGAAGTCTCACGGTGGGATTGTTTTTTTTTTTTGTTGTTTCGATATGATTAGACATGGTTTGGTGTGGTTGAGGAATTAATTTGCTCGTAGTTGATTGATCTTCGTGCGTGTTACGGCGTTACGCGATACGCTCCAGGATGTTTGTGGAGGCGTTAATCTTAGAACAAGTTTGGTGATTAAACAAACTACATAATGTGTTATTTAACAAACTACACACAAATACTACCACAGTTAAAGCGATTGAGTTGAGTTGAGTTTTAAGACAGTGAAAGTTTTTGAAAGTCGTACGGAGATTAAATAGTGCAATAATTTTAATTTTAAATCGTATGAAAGATATGTAACAATTTCCAAACAAATTTCCTTATTTTATGGAATTTTACACACACTTCTTAAACGATAATTCAAGTGATACAGACTAATGAAACTAAATTGCTTCAATAATATTAGCATCTATTGCGAATAGCTAACTATTTCTTACAATAAGCGCAGCAAAAAACAGTCATCAATAAAGGCTTCTATTTTTATGACTCGCTCACATTTCTCCGCTTCGATTCAAACACGTTATCTCTGACACATTTAAATTCCTTTGGCATTTCTACCGCCAAAGGAACCGTTGCGCGAATGCCGTCTTGGTCGTCTTGCTCGAAATTATAATCCCAATCTGTTGAGAGTCTGAATGATCGCGGTAAATATCGTATTCTCTCCGGTTGCAGTTTTGCACTAATGAGTCTCTCCTCCCCGGTCGTACCCGCGCGTTTTCCACCCCGCTGCGGTATGATATGCTCCGTACGCTCGAGTAGTATCAATAGAGGAAGAGGCTGGCTTACCATGGCAGGTTGTTTGTGTGGCGTATAATTTTGATATATGTACACGTTCTCCCATCCTCATGCCTGATGTTTCTCTTCTCTGTTTGTGAACATTACTGTGAGCGTTGCAGCAAAGCCGGCAAACGTTCCAGGAGCGACAGGCGGCATGAAATAAAATCCTCGAAATCACATTTCGCACTCACCGTGCGCACCACCACCACCACCACACACAAGACAAGACAGTGAAAGGCGAAATAAAAAGCTCATAAGCTTCATTAAGCAAGCAGTCGCCTTTTTGCCTCTTCCCCAAGCGAGGTGTATGCAGCAGCAGCAGCAGCAGCAGCAACCCGCGTATGTAAAACCCGATGCGGAACGCACCAGTTTAGTGCCATAGACAACTTAATTGACCCAATCGAAGGCAGCACATCGTAATCACAACACTGCTAACCGCAACCAATTTGGTGGCAGTGGCTGTGCCGAAGCCAAACGATGCCGCCACGATCAAGTTGCGGAAGCTGACCAGCTAACGGCGTTGATCTTCCTTCCCTTCGCATCCCGGCTGACCCGCGCGGTTTTATTTCGGACGCGCGTCCGCGCTCGCACTCGCAGAGAACCGGTTCGTCGCTTGTTTGCTTTCATGCGAGAGTCGTTTGCTTGGCCGAACGGTTGGGGAACGACAGGATCGCAATGGATTTTGGCACACGCGGGTTGAGTTGAGGAAGGGGAAGAGGGGGGAGATGATAGGGATTTCAGATCCACCACGGACCGCTCGTTCCGCACTCACGCTTCACGCTTAGCTTCACGTGCGTCTTGTAAAGTTTGTACTTTATTCCATATTTTCATCAATAAATAATGCGCCGCAGCCGCCGACGCCCCGGTTTGGCCGTGACCGAGTGGATAATACAGTGACGCATCCTGCGGTTTTTACTCGGATGCATGCCTCGGAAATGTGAAGTAAGCTTGTGGAGGAAGAGGGGGAGAGAGAGAGAGAGAGAGAGAGAGAGAGAGTGGTTAAGGGATGCTTGATAATCATGTTCACAGGTAGAAACAGCTTTATTAAACGCGCAATGGAAAACGGTACCTACTGTGCAAGTGTTCGTACGAGAGAATAAAACGAAAGGTACACTAGCAGTGTTTGTTAGTTGGACAAAAAAAATTTTACAATTTATGTAGACTGAATATTTAGCAAAATTATTGGAAAATCTTTGTGATAAATATAAACGATTATGTGATAATTTTTTTAAAACAATTTTTCAACATATTTGGAGTATAAAAATGGTTAAAAATATGAACATATGCTTGACTCTTAAAACTCTTAAAATGTATAGTGAAATAATACTTTTAATGTTGGTCAAAAAATTTGATAAAGTGAAACGACATCGATGTTTTGCATTTTTTAAATCCCTTCCATTTTAACACATTTTTTTATTTTTCTTTCCGTGCTGTTTCCAAATTCGTATTACAAATTACCTCTTACAGTGAGCATTCACGCGAAACATCTTCATTTCCTACGTGCAAATTCAAATCAGCTCACGGGCCAGCCAGGACCGAAAAAATAATTGGTTAACAAATCCCCCGCTGATCGGTACAGAATTTATACAGAAAATAAGAGATATTTCAAGCGATCTGGCTTTGCGAAGCCAACGAAGCAGGAGGTACGAATCAAACAGAATCTGCAGGCAAGAGGGATACATTTTGAAAAAAAGTAATGCTTGGAAACTTTTAAAAAATAGTGCATAAGTTTATTCCTAACATACACCCACAAGCAATAGTATTTTAAATGCATGCTCAACTAGCAACATGTCTTATCGTTAGCCTCTCCAAAAAAGCTGGCCTTAATTTGTCAACATTCGAACGAAAACTGTCATCGGGCTCGCTTGAAAGCAGCTGAATCGTGCGGCATAACTCAAACCCGCCGACCCAATAGATCAATCGACCCCAAAGCGACTCAACATTGCGACTTAATGGATTTATACCCCATACCCCTTCATCGTCTTTTTTTTCCGTCGCACTCCAACCAACTGCTTTATCAATCTTAACCCAGCGCAGGCTTATCGCGATCAAGCCCGAGAGCCCGGGCGTAGGGATATAGGATTAACAAATTTATGAATTGTGTGAATATGTTTTGTCAGTTTCTCAGTTTATGTTCCACACCCAACCACCCACCCACCTCAAACCGAGCGGGAGCCAAAGCCGGGGGTAAAGACTTGATCTGCCCGCCAAAAAATGGTTTTATTTTAATTCTTTGCCTCTTTGTTGGCCGCGCTTGTCTCGCGTGCGTCGCGGTTTGCTTCTCATGTGGAGCTCTCTTGCGCTCGTTTGTTCCTTTTCAAATCATGCTTTGGAGCACTTAGGGGTTGCCGGTTTGATCGGTGAGCGTTTTGACAGGTTCGGACTCTAGACTTTTTTCGATTCCAGGGGTTATTGCGGCGTGAGCGTGGCAGAGAAAGAGATAGAGAGAGGGATGTGAGCACCTTTCCCATATGTGAGGCATGATGATGTTATTAGCTGTTTATATGGATGTCTACATTTACATACGCATTGGTCCCGGGGATCGCCGATCGCCCTCGACACGACGGGAACCGCCGATCCATTTCCATTCCGATTCGATCCGGAGTTCGCTACAGTTTGATACACACCGCCGCCGACCCGACCGGTAATGGGTCATTTTTTAAGACATTTTATTTCCATAAACCCGGTCCATCCCGCTTCTCCTGCCCTGCCCAATCCTCTACCGCACCGAGGAGGAGCCATTGTTTTGCCTTTTGCCGTACCGGTGTGATCGACGGACAAAAGAGCAACATGCTTTTTGATGACCCACACAATGGCGAACGATGTGCGGATGTGCCCGAAAAACCGCTCAAATGAATCGATCGTTGATGGGCATCGTTTAGCCGGCAGGTGTTGAGATGTGTTTGTGGCCCACAAAACGGTCCACTGATTTCACACCCTCCAGGCTTGCAGCTGGGAGAGTCTCAGCTGATCAGCTTACGGGTCCCAAAACAGGCACAGTCCGCCCCGACAACAGGCTATTTCTTAACTCAAGTTTCCGACGACAAATTCCACCCCGGAATGTGTTGCATCTGCATAGGAATCAGCTCCATTGCCGTGGCCTAAAAGAAGAAAACTTCTTACAAAAAAACACTTCTCCCGAGTGTTTGTTGCCGTTGAGGTTAAATAAATAATACAATTAATTAATTGAACCCTGCTTTGCCCGTTTCCGCGTATTCCACGTTACGCTTATCAGCTGCCGCGTAAATAGCAGTAAAGCTGTCACCTCCGGGAAGGTGGAAGAGATTTGCTACTTCGGCGCAATGGAGCCCGTGTTCTGTATGGACTCGGTCTCAATTAACGCAGCGGTTTCGAACCGATTAGCGCAGAACTTTATGCAGGTGCAATAAAGTGAACGGTTTAATTTCGATTGAGATTGTTTGGCTTTTTAGCACCCGCATCCGGCAGGGCGAAGTGGCGCTTAAGTGGCTTCTGTTGGGCTTGAAAAGTATCAACAGCGCGGTGCAGCTTTGGTTTGATGGTAGTTGATAGTTGTTTTTTTTTATTTTTAATAATATAATCACTCTGTAATATCTTGCGAAGGGATTTCTTAGGCATTTTTAATGTATTGTTTGAAAATCAATGTGTTTATATAAACCTCTAAACTATACGTAAAGAAACTGTATCATAATTTTTTCTTTAAATATAACTGTACGTATATTTTTTAAATACAATTTTATCTTTCACAAATTTTTAAAACAGAATTTTAAGTATATTGAATATAAGTTTGTAGTATTTATTGAATCTTCATACTAGTTTCATGCTAAAATAAATTGTTAAAATGCTTATCAGTTCTATCCATATAACAAACGTGACTATGATTAAGGCTTTGGCTAAATAATAAAAATAATCATGACCTCCAAGAAACTGCTAGACAATTTACCTATCTCATCTCAGAGATATCGACATGCTGACAAAACCAAGACCAATCATACAAAAAGTTGCGCTACAAAGACACTAATCCAACGCTCGCCCTCCTTTGTTGCAGCTGGTAGAACAGACACATATGCACTCCCAACAGAAAAACACTGCTCCTCTCTCGGTTCGCCATCGTTATTCGCGCATGATGGATTGCTGCCCCGAAGGGACAACACCAAACGCGGTTGCACCGGATGCTGTCCATTTTGGTTTCGGACGCACCGGGCTTGCATTGGCACGTTCCGCTTCCGTGGTCGAACCTACAGCCGTAAAACAAACAGTTGCACAAAAAACAAAGCCACAGAACGGAGAGCAAAGTTGCCGACGGCAAAATTAAATTGAAACAAACGACGTGATAAGAATTATGCTTGGCATACCGGCAACACCGAAACCAAAGGGTGGAAGCTTCTGTACAGCTTTCAGAGGCGGGATCGTTGGAGTTTTTTTTTGTTTTTTGTTACCTTCTGTTCTCCATTCCCAGCGCCTTAAGGCGATCATATGAAATGGAGTTTTTAGTATAGGATGCGCTCGATTTTTGTTTATTCCAGAGGCGCCTCGCGGATGAGGTTTTTCTTTTTTATATAGAAATATCCTTCCTTTTGTGAAGCTGTAAGTGATCACTCGATAAATGAACTAGCTCCTGAATATATAAAAAAACAACACCCCGAAAGGATTCTTCTCCAGCGACCGGAACCATTTGAACCGATCCGTGGAAAACTCCGTAGCGCACAAAACACAACACACCAAGAAAAACAAACCGCTCAATCCGTTCTTCTTTAGACGACTCTGAGCTGAAACGAATTTCGTGTTGCGCAGGAAAAAAACCCCGATCGATCGCATCCCACTTTATTTGATGTTCGTTTGTTCACGGGCTCTTCAATGCGAAAGATCGCAACGATTTCACAGCGCTACCTTACCGAACCGCTGAAAAGATCATCTTACTGTCTGTTGTTTGGGTGCGGGTGCTAAGAAAAAGGATATTATTCCGTCTCCAATGTTCCGTTTCGTTCAGGTGTGCGATTTTGTTTGAATCGCATACACCCAATCTTGTTGTCTTTCATTTCTAGCATGGCAGCATGGAAAGGAAAACGCGCCGTCTTGTGGCTTCGATGTCTTTATGCGGCTTCTGTTTATGCTGCGCGCCACAAACGGAAAAAAGGTTCTTGGGAAGCCTTTCGGTGTGAAAAATACGTACGCAGTACAATGAGAACACCGCAAAAAAAAACAAAGAAAAAAATATCACTTTACCGCAAACCAACCACGCCAATTTTAGCTGCAAAATGGTGCTCGAAAACTGGCACGAGCATGACGAGCCTGGCCGGGATGCGGATCGATGAGTGTGAATGGGGCAGCAAAGATGTGGGTGATCTCTGATAAAAAAAGATTCCGAGGATAGTTTCATGCCGAGCTGACTAGTAAAGAAGGTCATAGATCTTTTAAGCGCAAAATGGAATTGATACAATGTAGAATAAAGGGCTCAATTCTTATTGTTTAAAAAGACGTCATCTGAATTTGATATTTATTCAATCTTAATAATGGTTTTTTTTCCTGTGATTTTCAAAAGATACTTCAAGGGTGTGTAAAATGAAAATATAGAAAAATGATCTTTTTTTAATTTCCTGTTAAATTTTTGCGAATAAAATCATGCATAGGTATGATCTCCTTTGAATATTGATTGCCACAGAAGGTTGAGTTTTTCAATGAAATTTAGCAACATTTTGCAACACCATTCTTGACTTTTCTCGGCTCATTTCCTCGCCTCTACCGATTCGTTACAGTTCGCCCCTCGGCAAAGACAAACGATCGAAGTAAATCACGAACTAGAGACGGCGCCATTTTTACCCCAACCATATTTTATTCATTACCTGCAAAACACTCTCCGCAGCGCTGGGTGAAAGCTGGCTACTTAGCTCCGGGCCGTGAGGCAATCCTGCATGATCACAGCCGTCCGCAGTAATTGCATTCGCCTGGAATTAACCCCACGATCGCCAATCAGCCACCGGAACAAACGCTTCTGGTTCTGGCAAACGGTTACACGAACACGAACCCAGCGAGCCAAACAAACCCATCCCGTGACAGCTCATCTTTCACCACCATGGCAGCAGCGGCACTAGGGGCACCTCCTTATTTACTTCCATCGGGCAGCGCATAAATTACGGTGGCACTACGGTGGCGGCTAACCCATACGCCCGGGAGAACCCAACGCATAGAGCCTGTTTAAACCGTTTAAATGGCCCATCGCGGAAGCCGGTGCACCGAAGGTAACGAGCGCATCCGAGCGTCCACCGGGCAGAAGTGAAGACACGAAAAATCGAAACAAGATAATTTAAATGTTTACACGCAAATTTACACCACATGTGTGTAGTTTGATTTGATTGGATTTTATTATTTATGCTCACCACTGCCCGTACTGTCGTGCTGTAAGCTCAGCTGCTTCTGCTCTTGCTTCTGCTGCTGCTGCTTCTGCTCCTGCTTCTGCTGCTTCTCAGCCATACGTCCATACCCAGTGTGCTGTGATAAATCGTTTTAATGAGTTTTCATTATCCCCACGGGCTTTGTGCGTTCGTCGGGGTTCATCGCTTGATGCCGGACGCAAAATCTTACCATTTCCCCGTGCCCGGCGCACTCAAACACACAAACCCCCACGCAAGTAAATTCACGCAAGCCGATGGTTGCGAATTGTTTGCATCGCCGCACTGGTACCCTTGCTTTGCGTTGCGATTTGTGAAAACACGCAAACTTGTCCCTCCGTTCGGCCGACTGGCTGGTCTGCGGCGTTTTCCGGGGCTACATCGCAGCATGGAACCGGGTATCGTGTGGATTATGATGACAAGTGCGTGAATTATAGCATATTTGAAAAAATATCCTCGCTCCGGTTGGGGTTTGTTATGGTGTGCGGAAAATTTGTTTTTTTTGTTTATGTGTGATAAAGAACCCGCTTACGCTGGTGATAGCTTGGGTGCGATTGTGGTGAGCGATAAGCAACAATAATCGCTCTATTATAAACACAGTCAAATATAACTCAAATATAAAAGAACTTTAAAAAAAATAATGTATAAATATAATAGTAATTAAATGAACAATATTGAATTCATCCAAATTTTTTTGTCTTTTTTTAAATTTTATGTAATAATTTCGTTTGTATAAAGCGTAAAATACCATTCAAATTTGCATTGGTTCAGAAATCAATCTTATTGCATTCATCCCATAATAAGAAACGCTCATGATGTTGATCGCTACTGAATTATTTTTTAACAACTCTGTTTCTTCCACCTCTTCCCAGCAAAGAAATCCTGCCAGCATGTTCATAGCCCCAATTTCGTTTGCAAATGGTGTTTCACGTTTCTATTTCGCACTCCGCGCTTGGCTAACTGGCTTCTCCGTACGCTCGATCAGGACGCTGACATGCCAGTTGGCAAATAAAGTCATAAATCGGTTGCCTGAGATCTCAATCAGCACCGATCGAAACCGCCGATCGTAGCTCGTAATCCTTTACCAGTATGGTGCTCCAATCAACTCCAATCTAACGACCGCACGCTAAGGGAGGGAGGATGGACGGAAAATTCCCCACCCAATGCTTCAAATCTTACATACAAAGTAACTCAGCAGCACCCGAACACGCAGCTAGCTAGGCGCCCATAAATTTTCACCCATACGATGTCAAAATAATAACAAGCAACCAATAACGCGGCCGGGCTTGGGGCGATCGTAAAAACACAGCTTCTCGTACGGTGGTTGGAAAAACTGGCGGTTTTGCGGGAGGGGAGGCCATAATCATACAAACTACGCACCCGAACCGCAACGCAACCGAACCGTGCCGCGCGAACTCGTGGTACCATAAAAACAAATCAAGCCATCGATCGCTCGAAATCGAAATAACTTCATTTACAACAATTTTTATTAGCACCGAAACGATCTGGCGACTGATCGCGACTTCAGGTATGCACGTTCACCGTCTCTCTCACTCTCTTTCTCTCTCTCTCTCTCTCTCTCTCTCTCTCCCGCCGGTCTCGCGCGGACCTCGATTTTAATCCTCAAGAATCCTTCGCGCACGGGCCACAAACGGAAGCCGCACGAACAGCCGGCGGTTCAGCGAGGTGAGTGAAAATTTATTTCGATTTACATAAAATAAATAACAATAAAATGGCATAAAAATTCCGGCTTCATTTTTTGGTGTGAGTTGACGTATAGCAGCAGCTTGTCTGCAGCGTGAAGTGCGATTTTTTCACCGGTCCGTGTTTATTACACAAATTTTGGTGTTGAGCTGCCGATTCGCGCAGGGTTTGGTTGCTTTATTGTTATGGCATTTCATTACCGAAATCAATTTCAAACCTGGGTGTGATGGGAAGACCCTATCCTACAAGGACTACGAGAGTCAGAAGGTGTTCTGATTAACAGCACTCGATATTACAACGATGTGATATTATTTTAACACGAGATTATTTCTAGGATTATGAAATTCATTTGCAAAGAAAAATAAAGGAGAAATTTATTCGAATCCATTTTATTTAAATAAAATTACCTTCGCGGTATACATTTGCGATGGAGTTTATCCTACCAGTTTCTGCAGGTGAAACCATTTTTCATACATTAAGAGGTTTTTTGAAAGTATTTAAACCTTTATTCGTGAACCAAACAAGTACTACCTTTATTATTTTTTACGGTAGCATGAGTGTCATTTTATACAAATGGTTAGAAAAATAATGCTTGAAAACCGACGAATAACTTTTACAGAATAACATTCTTGTGATGTAAGAAAAGCCTTAAAAATTATAGCATGCGAACAAAAATAAAACTTCGCTCTATCAGTCATGTAACTTTTACGTTCACCTAATATTAACCAGAATGTCATAAACTTCTCTTTCCCACCGCAAGTACGCGTGCTAGTGCCAACAAATTATGAATAAAAAACCTGCACTATTCGATGGATTTAATCTTTAAGCGACCTGCTTTACCTCCGGACCGCGCGCAATCGAAGCACTTTCGCCATCGCATTCGTCGACGGCAGAAATTTGCTACAAACTAAGTGGCACGTTTGTGTAACATTATACGTTCGTCTCCATGTTTCCATCTTCTCGCTCACCCATCTTCAGCCGCCGATCCATCGAAGCGACCGAAGTTGACGAAACGATTGGAGCTGGAGCAAAATATTGTAAAAAGCAAACGTTCCCGAGCAGACGCGGACGGGAGAGAAAAATTGAAATGTTTTAATAATAAAATTGCAATTATAATCAACCGGGCACAAGAAAGTTGCTACCTGTTTGCGAACCGCTGGCGCGGAAGATGGTTCAAGAAGCTCCTCGTCGTCGTTTTTTTTTTTTTATATGACTCTCTGCCATTCCATTCCGTTCCTTCAATCAACCGCGGTCACTAAGCGATGATGACGATTAAGTTAATGCAGCCGCCGCTCGCGGATGCAGATGAGACGCGACGGGCTTATAAATGTTGTTGCCATTGTTGATGATGGTGATTGCATTTATGCGGCTACCATGCGCACCCGTTCTGCCGTTTCGCCGCTTCGCCGTTGCTAATCGGTTTCGGGACGCAATTCGGATCGCACCGCTCGATACGATTACCGCGTTCAGAAACGACCCTGAAACAAAATACAGCCGATAATCGGACGGTGGTGAAGGAGGCAGAAAAATAAAACCGGGCACCAGAACAGAAACAGAACACCCCAACACGGAAGCGAACCAGCAGCAGCTGAGCGTATTCGTTTAATTTTTCGGGAATATTGTTGTCAATTCCGCTGCTCGGGAACGTGATCTTGTTTCTCGGCGCACATTTGGCAGGGAAATCATTACCGGCAGCTTCACCGTACGTCAAACGATTAAGCTTTCAACATTCTCGGGCCGGGAGTTGGCAGAGTGTCCGATGAAAGAAGCGGTGCATTTTCTGCGGTTTTGACCCATTCGACACGAGCACGAGAACCGCGCTGTAAGTAGGTGCGGGCAACACAACCGACTCCGCGTTTGCATTAAGGAAATGGATTAATTTATTCCATCCTTTCAACTTCCATTGGGTGAAGCTCGCTCGAACACCCGTGCTCGCGCCCTCCCACCAATATTCGCACCTCCACTGGCATGTTTTGCCACAACAACGGGGAGGAAGGCTAAGGCCGGTCCGATCAACAACAACAGCACCAACCTCAATCCTACCCCGAGCGAGTCGAAGGTTGCACCGAGGTGCGATTAATATTTATTCTCAACTCCTTCGTATTCCACCGACTGCAGCGCATGCAAAAACGTCACCGCTCCCGCTTCGCAACCGCAAACCGCCGAGCAGGGCAGGCCACCGGCCGAAAGGACAAAAGGGAAACACCGCCACGGTGATGACGAAATAAAGAAGCAAACACTGCAACTACGGCAACAACAACACGCCCCAGCACGCGGATGAATGTGATAGTTTATGATGCATAGAAATTGTTTGAAATTACCAGCTCCAGCCGGCGTTTCGGTGCCTTGCAACATTTGCTCTTGCATACCGTGGCTGCAATCAACGCCGATTGGACTACGAAATGGCCTTTATTCTATGCCGCGTTTCGATCGATGCTGAAGCGGCGGCAGCAGGAAAAAAAAACCCTCCACAGTTGGAGCCATTTTTGGTGCGAATGGAATTGTTGGATAAAGTGCAGCAAAACAATTCCAAGACCATCCTTTCGTCGCGATTCGTAACGCTTTCGGTGAAGAATATTTCACAGTTGCGATCGTCGTTTCGTGAAAAAAGGCATGTCAATTTTTCTATTATGCGGCTAGCAAAGTATCATTGTACGGCCGATGAAAGCCGCTCATAACAGAAGAGCAGAAACATCAGATCAATATTGATAGCGAACGAATGATTGATGGATAAAGATGGGCTTTTGTTGAATTTGACGAATCGAAAGAGAGAAGCTTTTAACGCATGAAATCCATATCGAATTATACACCTGTAGAGGAACGCCGTCAATGTTGCCGGAATGTCTGCCAGAATTTGGTTTTTCTAGATGTGTTCTTTACTGACTTCATTGGACAAGGAGGTTCCAAACAGATGCATGCATTATTGTTCTGTTATTCTACATGAAGATTATGATTTTCAAGAAGGACAGGAGTTATAGCTTAATTTTTAAAATTTAGTGTTTATACATAAGATTGAATAAAAAATTATTCAAAGGATATAATTATTTTTCGAATATTTTTCCGCACACATTTCGATGACCACTCACGCAATTATCTTCACGTTGAAATGCCCATATTATATCCTGTGCCGGTAGCATCCCTCCTTCCCCTTTCACGCTCCCACGCTCCCCCGTGAGCGTAAAACGTGCCGCTGACGGGTGACGTTTATTAATCTGGAAGTTGATGCTGATTTCGTGAGCGTTATTTGATCACCTCGCGCGCGATGAAAGTTTACCTTCAAAACCATCCCCCAATCCGCGTCCACGGTGCCCCGATCCGTGATCCGAAAAAGGGCATCGGCGGAGAGAAAGAAAACGAACTCACTCCGCTCCGGCTGGCAGCTTCCCCGCTGGGTGCCGCATTTGGTGCCGGGCGATGGTATTTCTGGTACCGGATAAATCATGCGCAAGCTTAAGCCGACAACAGAGCCCCACTCGACGCAACTCACCTCCACCGCAAGCCCTTGGGTTTGTATCGGGACACCCGAAACAGCTCAATCTGTTGTAAAAGGGTCTGCGCGGTCTGCGATCGGTCGGTCACGGTATTTTCCAAAGTCTGCCCGCCGACGTCAAAACCCTATCCTAACCGGATCGGGAGGGAGGCCAAGAATCTTCCGGGGCTGAAGCCGAAGCCGGTTTTCTCGATTCGACCGGGCCGGGTCATCCTGTTATCCATCTGCGAAAGCATGCCGCAAGCTTCCCGTATGGGTGATAGTGGAAGGGTTTGAAATGTTTCTGGAAGATCGCGTGTGTGTTTGAATGCTTCAAAACTTAGGGTCGGTTTAGTTTTTAAATACATTTTTGCATCAGATTTAGGACAGTAAGTGGTTAGAGTAAATTAGACTGCAAACTAGCCTACTCCGGAAGCTGACAAAATAGAAATACCTAATAATACCTGATCTTATTCTATCAACTTATCAACCACTCCCACCCAGAGTCCCCGGGGATACTGTCGTGGAATTCGGGTTCGCGGTTACCATACACCTCCGGATGATGTTGTTTTGTTTTCAATTTCCATCTATTCCGATTAGATTATGGCAGGCCGACGATGAGGCTGCTGTCAGCTACCATCGGCTACCCGCCGACCGCCGCCGCGTCCACCAACGATGATGACGTCCGACGTTTTATCTAAATATTTTTATCTGTTTATAAGCTACAAGTTAATTTCCTCCGAAAAAGAAGCGGAAGATGGGGGAGGGAGAAGAGGGAGTAGGTTATGATCGTTTCACGTGGAGCGTGGTGATTTCGAGCCTTCCTGCCTCTTCCTCTTTGCCGAGCCGCCGAAGCTGTAATCGTAGCCTTAGACTCCGCTAAGCATATTGCTCATTTGCATACGATCGTGGAAGGCGAAGGCTTCCCTTGCTCGCGCAAGGCCGGCCCTTTCTTCAGAAGTGGAAAATGTGTTTTCGGTACGGTGATATCTTTATCACACCGTGGTTTTATAGCAGCTGTTTTAGCTACTTTCGTTGTGTTTCAAGCTACGTTTGATTGCCGAGGAAATATCCGATCAAACTGGGAGCTGGCGAAGGAACGACGGAAAGCGGATTGCAAAGATTGCGGATGAGCAGGAATTTTGGATTTATGCGGGCAATCAACTTTGGCGAACGGGCCTAGAAATGTGCCATTATTGAGGGTTTGCATACCTGTTGCGTGCTTCATGAGGAAGCTTAAAACAAACCTCAAAATGTCCGATGAAATCAGGACATTGCTGTTTTCATTTTAGCAGCTTTTCTAGCGGAAAGCCCTTTATCATAGCATCTCGACTTCAAACAATGCAATTTAATGTAACGTTTCAGTCCAATACGAACCCGCCTGTGGGCCTTAAATACCACATGCTGTCTATTCACAGCAAACACCAGAGCTAAGCGAGATCCAATCACTCAAAAGTGCAACCGAGGTGGTAGCGAGCGCTTTTCCACCGGGTGTTACATTTTCCAGAAGCTGCGCATCGTTTTGCACTTCCAGCAAGTTCCACTTCGTTGGTCGAGTACAAACAAAAAAGAACGTGCAAAACCACCGCATGCAACAGTCCTAACCTCAATGTCTGCAAAACATCCATTCGGCACCCACCCATAGCAAGCGCGCCGCCGTACAATCCGAGCCCGTAATCGGAACCGCACGATGTTCTCGAAACCCTTCTTCGTCCGTTCACTTTTCTTCCATCTGATAAGCGAAAACATCTTCATTACGGCACAGCGCAACGGGGCGACACAAGCCCGGCGTAATAGGAGATTTATTTCGAAACCATGTTCGAAACCTTCCGAGCACGGCGAAGGATGAAAGGTAAAGGTATCCGATATCAATCTATTGCGACGCATCCGACGATGTTGCACGGTGCGTAGCACCGGTAGGTCCTTTGTCATCCTTCCCGGCGGGTGAAACCGAAAGGATCGACTAGTTATCCTTCCGTGGGTGTTTGTTTTGTTTATCCTTTCTTTGTGGAATGCACTTCGGGTTTGGCCATCACAAAAAAGGAGTCACCGAGGCGATGTGCCTATCTGCGTGCCAAAACGGTAGCACCGGCGGTAGGTTCGGGCACTGTTATCTGCTCGATCGTGTTGCAGCTAATGCAGTGCGCTTCGATCACGCAAACCTTCATTCGGTGGGAAATTCTTGCCACTAGCGGCGAGCTGCTGGAAACCTTTTCTATAAGAATGCTATTTAGATTAGGTTGCTGCTCCCATTAAAATCTCGAAAGGGTCCTCAATTCGACTTTGTGACGCAGTGAGTCATCGCCTTCAGATGAAGGTGTTTTTCGAGGAATGCACTCTTCACATAGGTAGCTGCGAGACCTCACGGCTAGTTGGCAATTAATGTTCGGAGCTCCTCAAATGGGCAGGAGATAAAACAAAGGAGTTAAGATGGTGCAAATGGGTTACATCTGGGAAGGCTTCTGGGTGGCAAAACGCACCAGGTGGGCTGTGGATGATTTGTCAAGACTTTCAGAAGGACCTTTAGTAAAGAATGTAAGCTATTCACTTTTGAATCAGTTTCTGATTAAGAGTTATTCCATGCTGGTTGAACAACATTTCCGTAGAATTATTGTAATAAAATAAGACATTTAATTAATTAAAAAAGATTTCTGAAAAATATCATATTTCTTTAAAACATCTACGATCCTTATTACATGCGAACAAAGTATGGGTTTTTCTGATAATTTTTCAACTAAGATTCGCTTCAAAATAACTTCCCTAATCAATCTCATCCTATAGAAAAACTCCCATTCTCACCTACGATAGCGGTAAAACCATCAGAAACGCGCCAATGTGCCGTCCGTTTAATTACGGCACAGTGTGTACTGTGTGCAGTAGTACCGCATAGCATAATTACATACCGCTGCAATCATTCAATTACTAACCATCGTACGATTCAGTGTTCATTTCATTGTCCACACCACCCGAACCCGTTCACTTCACACGAACGCAGCATAAACATACACCAAAACACACTCCACGGCACCGCGTAATGCCCGCGAAACATAACATTGTCTTCCTTCCGAGCTACACAACACCCGCCCACCAATGGGGAGGAACTTCCTCCCAGCCGACAACAACAGCTCAACAAAGAAAAAAAAATACACACGATCATGTTTGTTTAGTTCGTCCGTGCCAACGTCTTAGCGCCATGTACGCGGCGTTGCTGCTTTGTGTTTCGCTTTGCCACCGCTTCGCCACCAACTCGAGCTCGGTGTGGCTCGGGTGCTTAATTAGTCTATAATTTGTTTCACCGAACAACGCGGCCCGGTTTTGCTCCATGTGAAATCGAAGCCATCGGGAGAAAGAAAAGCATCCGACTCATCCTCGCTAATCCCACCGGCCGGGGAACGCTTGCATCCGAAACGGTTCGGTTCGGTCTTCCCGGGAGCGAAGTAACGGACTCGATAAATGCCGGGACGCAGTGGAAATTGTGAATCCGATCCAATCGATTCCCATTTCTCTCGTGCTTCGTGGTGCGCACCCAGGAGGGTGGAAGGGTGGAGGTCGAACGTTCGGATTGATTATTTTGTTGTAGCGTTGCTCCTGAATCATGTAAATTAATGACCATAAACCGAATGCAATTTAGTACAATCAGCCGGCACGGTTGTGAAGGTGTCCGATTCAGCCCGAACAACGGACGACGGTCAGACGAGAGAGATTTGTTTCTTTCTTCGACTTTAATGAACAGCATTTCGTTTTCTATTGATATTATTTCATTTGCACTATGTAAAGCAGTTTAGTTTTGTTCAATACAACGGCATTTGCAGTGGACATTTGAACATTCATTTGAAACGAAAAACGTTTCTGACAGATATGTCAAAAATGACAAATGAGACAATGAAGTATAAACTATTTCGAAGCTATAAAATTACATGAAAATATAGCGTATTCCATAAAAATGAGAAAATGGTAGCTCTGTTTAAACAATCGAAAGAAACTATAGTAAATTAAGTTCATTGAATCTGATCTTGAACGAAGTTGCCATTACATGATACACAAACTATAAACATCAACGTCAAATGCAATGATCGATAGACACCGAAACCTTTCATGCTGGAATCCTGCGACTTGCATTGTTAGTTCTACCGGAAGCATCCGTTCGATCCCGCATCAAGATGTCAAACAGATCTCCGATCTGATCCTCCATTTCCGCCCATTCCCGATCAAACAAGATACCTACCGTAATTCCAACGGTTTGTACTATTAATTGAAACACCTTTCCCAAGGACAACCGCTGCGAAACCTTGTCCCCATCGTTTAATCCAACTAAATTGTTGTTTGTTTTGTGTCCGACAGTTTCCAGCGAGGTTCCATAATCTCCCAACGCGTCCTAATGTTGGAGACATGTTTGGACAAAGCTTAACTTTTGTCTAATGTTCTCCGATAAGTTTGGCCGGTGTTTGACTTTCCACAGAAACTTCGTACATTTAGCGTATGCGAAATAAAGCACACAATCTGCAACGGTGTGTTTTTTTTGTGTGTGCTCTTTCTTTCACTCTCCCGCTTCTATCGTTGTTCGAACAGCCTTCTAATCCCGTGCGGAGTACAGGAGCTCCACCCGAAATCCGACAATCTGTTTGATCAACAAATTGTCAATAAACTCGATCACGGCTCAACGGGCACCGGAGTTTCCCAGTTGCACACACCATTTATCATTATTATATTACCTTTTAATATTGATTCCCGAAGAAATAGGGCCCACCTTTCGTCGAGGGTTAATGGCGGGTTTCGATGACAACTCACTTCCCAAATCCCGTCGATCCTGTTTTCTGTGAGGACCCATTTTTTTTTTTTTTTGTTCGATAATGCTCTCACTTTCAGTTAATCCAAGGACATTCTCTCTTCGGTGTTGGTATTACCCCTTTTTCCTCTTTCAATGTCCCTTTTGCGGGATCTTCCAGGTTTCGTTGGTTGGCGACGACACCTTTATTCCTCTCGATTTTTTCATCTCGATATAATTACCTACACCAGCCCGCCAGCGTGTGATCATTAGCTCCCTCTGGCATGGTTTAATACTGCTTTACTGCTTGTTTCAAACTTGTTAAACGTTCCAGCCTTTAAGCCTTTAGCCTCAGTATTTCATCGAACCGTGAAGGATCATAACGAACACGAAGAGATTTTTTGTATTAAAAAACAACGCACAAACCGTTTCAAACACGTAATGGCTTAACAAACTCAAGCACATCCACGAATTGGAGTGCCCACGAACACCTCCGGCTGTAAACTCTTGCCATCTGCCACCAACTCCCGGGCAACGGATCTGCTCTGGTCCAGCAATTGGACCCTGAGTTCTAAAGCCACCACCTCGACGACCATAATCCCGCTCCCAAAACGGAATTCCAGCGCTTCAGGCTCCGTTGCCGCTCAAGTGGTATTATCATGCTGTTCCACGGCGAAGCGTTGACACTTCCCCTTACAGGACGACCGAGCTCGAGCTGGTCGTAACGGTGTTTAACCTTCGCAGCATCGCCGCAAGCAGTTAAAGCTCTCCTTGCCCTACCAAGGACGCACAATTTCCTTCGGTGACCCGCATTCGCAATCGATTCTCAATTAGCCTTCTGCGATCCGTACCGACTGTACGGCACGAGTGCCAGCATTCGAGTGCAACCTGCAGAACACAAGGACTGCACAAATCCTGCGCGAGACCATCTCAAGGCTCTCGGGCGATGTCTTCTCGGAAGGAAATACGCCAGCAAACCCGCACCGAATAATGTGCTAATCCATTTCCAATGGGCTTACTGTGAGTGTGGTATGTTTACCTTTCAATTGCAACAATTGCCCTTATTACCTCCATAAACTCGACCGCTGCGATGCTGTTTAATGCTTCACTGCATGCAGGGCAAAGCTGACGCAAAAGTGTATTCAAATGCAGCAGAAAAATCGTTACGAACGTGTTTGTGCGACAGTAATGCGGGTCTTTTAATCCCGAAGCAACATCAACAGTCGTTCAAAACGACAAAACTTACGGCTAAAGCCAATCGAGGGAAGCCTGCGACGTAAGAAGATTACTTCAAGATTTGTTTAAAAGTGGCTAAAATGTTAAGAATGTTAAGGATCTACCAGCTAACTTCACAAAATGAAGAGAATACAAACTTCTTCTATCAAATAATTAAAATACATCACTCCTACTAGTCCGCAGAAACTTTTCTCGATTAGCGGAAACGGAAATGCATTCGGTCGGCACAAATTCTGTTCCACTTTTAAGGTCTCCCCTAACCGGCCTGTAAGCCTCTTCATCACTGAACGTTCCCATTGTGTCTTTTTCATATTTCTTATGCGCCCGACAACGTTCATTGTCACTGATGGCAGAAAAGCTGAGTCTTCCGATTTATATGATTATTTCCTGCATGCTAATACGCACACAAACTACACCGCAAGAAGGCCTTAGTTTACCCTGGAAAATAGAGAAACCGAGTGGGGAAAAAAAAGAAAATCTAGCGTGTTTTGCGATCAACACAACGCACAGAACACGGTAAATCGTAGTAAATTGTAGCATAAAAAAGCACATGCCTCCTGACAAAGGCTTATTTATTTACGTGGAAATGTTGCTTTATGAAGTAAACCTGCATCGGGTAGGTAAGCGAAGCACCCTCTTCCTCCATATGACCCAAACCAAAGTCCAATGGCGATGACAAATGGCGGCATGGACGATGGGTAAAAACCGCGACACCTCCACCAACTCCAAGCATGCACACAGCGAGCCAATGCATACTACCCGGAGAGCGGAAAGAAGGAAGCGAAAGGCACGACACGAACAAAAATAAATGCAATCGAAGCAGGCCATCTCGGGGGCCTCGGATGTGATGGAAAAAAGCAAGAATAAAAGAAATATAAGACGTCCAGCACGGTACCAAGCCTCTCCGGTTTGCTCCACCCGCCATCCCTATTGGCGGCGAGGCCTGTGAGTATGTGTGCGCGCTGTGAGAGAAAATATTTTCATTAAAATTTACATATATTTTCACTGCCTACCGCCACATTTTTTTTTTTTTGCTTCGAAGGCCGCCGACAGAAGCCCCGAGCGCAATCGGATTGCGACACGCTAGCGCTCGAATTAATGAGGATTTTGTTTCCTTTCTCCCCACACCTTGACTACCACCCCCCCCCTTCCCTCCTCCACCATACCCATTCCTTCCTTCCGGTCCAGTTCGCGGCCTGCTATGTACAATGGGCGGTGAATCTTTGTTCGATTTCGTCCGTGTTTCGGGTTCCTTCTCGAGTTATTCTTATCGGCCGTTTATTCTTTTTGCCTTGGTGGCGGAACTGTGAAGCATAAATTTATGAATCGAAACACATGTCGTATGTACGGCGTCTATTGTGCCCACCCCGGTTCACCGACTGCAGGCCAGTTGGCAGCCAGCATGACCAGCAACACCAACACAAGACCGTCTCAGAGCGAAAAAAACACAAGCCGTGGAATAACACTTCACGCATAATGGCGATTGATAAATAAACAAACAATAAAAATATGCAAATCAGGAAGCGTTGTGGTGGCACCGTTTCGACCTTTGTTGGGCCGTCCCGAACCCGTACACCTTCACCACATTCGTACTTGACACGTTTAATTTTATGGACCCGAAAACTGTTCACACTACAACACGCCGAACGCTCACGTTTTCCGTTCTCGCGGGGGTGGAATGGGCATTCGTTTTTCGGAATAGAGCGCAAAAGAAATTGTCCTTGCCGGGAGATTATTTGTGCCAGAAGGGGGTAATATGCTGTACCATAGTAATAGACCTCAAAAAACATGAAATCCAAGGACTTTCCCTTCTCTTCATACGGAACCAAAGCTAAAACGTGTTGTTAGGGTGTCATAATTAACTGCGACATTGGGGCAACAACACCAAGCACAGGTGTTAAATTACGACACTAAATCAGAAACGTATGTAATAAAACGTACTTAGCTAGATAACATATTAGAATATGTTAAAACCACGAACTCAATGTATCCATGAAAGATCTTCATCAAGACCTTATTCAAGCAAAGAAAACCGTCGCCATTTTCTTGTACTTCATATGCAAACATCAAGTATCACCTTTAAACGACTCAAGATTCCATCATCGTTTTTCTTGGTCTTACTTCCTTGTATCAGTAAAAGGAAGAGTCAAACGTTCAAGGAAGAGCAAAAACTTATGGACCAGAAAATGGAACAAAACCCTGCTAAAACAAATGCGCTTTGATTTCATTTGTTATGGCCAACAAAACGACCAAACGGTGCCAAATCAAAACGGAAACACAAAAACGCACTTCAAAACGCCCCACACCGAAAGCCGCCGCGTCGGTTGGCGAAAGAATGGAAGAATGGTTTTATTGTTTGTCACACTGCCCAAAAGCGGCCAAAGCGAGGACGAATTAAATCGAAACCACGATGCACGTATACGACCCCTGACTGACCACTGCGTCCGAGCCGAGGGCGGATGTTTGTTTGTCCAGTGTTGCCAGCACATGACGCTCTTCGCTTCACGATCGACGAAAACAAAACATGGACGCTTGGATGGCCATTTTCTACTTGTTTTCATCAAATCAAGCAGGATACAAACCGGAAAAAAAACGCATTAGTACGATCAGGTGTTTTGTAAGTCGCGCTCATGTCGGAATTTCATCACAGAAAAGAGTTTGAAAAAGGAACTTCCTTTGCAGGATCGCTTTAACCATTCGTTGTGCTCATTTCCTGTCCACGAAGGCACAAACATGGCTTTGACCGGAACATGTCGGATGCGGGATGATGCTCGAATTAATTATTTCCTGTAGAGGGTACGTTGTTCGAAGCCGCCTGTGCAGATGGACATGTCATTTGAACAGATTTTCACACATTTAAAACGTAATAAAACGGGTGAGAAAAAACAAGTTGGAAGCGATTTTGGGTTCTGCAAATGATCCTTTGAGCTATTTTCACACTAAAAAGAGGCGTTTTTAGGATTTCAAAACCGACTAAAAAAAATTGCACTATCAAATCCATTTTCTGTGTGAACTTTCATTAGGAACCATTTATCATGGTTGTCGTCGTTGCGAACGTTTTACGATCAACCAGCAAACCATTTTAGATTGACTCCTCCTCCTATTGCAAAAAGCATTTTTTTAAACTGCACAACTATGATGCCAACTGCACCTTTCTCTCGTTGCGTGCGGGAAAGGTCTGAAAATTGCAATAAAATCCACACAATGCATGCCGACACGATCGATTACCACCATTTAGTGGCTTATCAGCACCAGTCGACCACCAGCAAAAGCACGTGGCGGTGAATGAAAAACGACGACCGATATTTCTTTCGGTAAGGGTTTTTTTTTCGATGCTAAAAGTAATAAAATTATCCGATAAATAAGACATCACAACGCGTCAACGCAATGTGCTGCGGTTCTGGCATGGGGTGAAGCTTATTGGGAAAACTATTTTCCCAACTTTGTCCCATTTTCGTGCACATTATCACCGCAGCCGTTAATCGCCGGCGTACGCATCTGCGTGGCGGTTTCGGGCGAAAAGCTACACCGTGCAAATAAATAAATAGTAAGCGGCGTGTCCCTCGCCGCGGTACACATTTGTTATTGTTCGATTACTCGATGATGCGACTTTACGGTTGGTCGTCAAACCGACCCAAAGCGAGAACCATCGCACCCATAAGCCCTCGAATTATGACACACACGGGCACACAGGGGGAAACAGGATCTGCCTAGCTCGAGTCACGGTCCCTCCATTTAACATCTTAATCCCGAGGTTTGTTTGTAATGGTCGCTTTGCATTTTCCTTCCCATTTCCGTGTCGCATCCCAACACAAACACCGTCGAAACCGTGTCGTCGCCAGCCAGCCAGAGCAGGAAAATGAATCTCATAAATTACTATCGCCAACCGGGTCTTCGATTCCCATGCCGAACCTTTGCACAAAATAGGGTCCATTTTTCTTTTGGCCAACATTTTTGGGTCGTTCCTGCGGATTTTTGTAAAGCTAATTTACAAATATTTTCCTGCTCAGCCCCGGACCCAGAGCGCATCAAAAAGAACGGCTCGGGATGGGTGTGCAGGAGAGCGTTGCAAATTCGCGAAATTAATTTTTCTCATTTTTCATCCGTACTATTTTTTGTTCTGTACTTATTTTGGTGACGATCGTGACCGCAACAACGGGCACATTTGCTACCGCCCCATTTAGGATGCTCATCAAGCTACTAAGGCGAATGTAGAACGGACTTTAATCGGAACGAAATTATGCTTTATCGAGCTGCCTTGCGACACTAATCGATGATCGTGCTTGGTTTGCATGCGATTTATCATATCAAGCTTATTATTCGACTTCTAAACTGGAACACAATCTGATCTCTTCGTTATCTATTCACTCACCCACGAAACATAACAGATTGCTGTCCGCACCTTCCGTTTCGGATGCATCGCAAATCGGGGCGAGGGCCTCAGCCACACAAAAACCTCTAAATCACACCAAACGATCGACCTTCCGGGGCCGGGACGATTAATCATTCCCTCTCGGTCCGGCGTGCATGGGCATCCTCCCGAATGTTCCCGTTGACAACTGTAACAACGATCCGGTGGCCAATTCGGTGGCCATTGTTGTTAGCCACCGCTGCTGTCGAGCGCTGCGGAATTGTGGTCTTTATTTGTTTCGGTTCGGAACGTTGCATTTATTTTTATTTTATTTCTGCTCTCTGCCCGGCCTCGCCCCTGTGCGTGTTGATCAAAAGGTAGCCGGGTGCGGGTAGGGGCATTCCTTTCGAGAATGGGCTGCATCGTGTTGATACAAAATGGCGCAGCATGACCTCCGGCGGACTGGGTGAGTGAGGCGAGACACAGCGGAACAGCTGCTTCCGTGGACGAAAGGAAATCTAACGAAAACAAATCCCGTCTGAGACGCACCTTTAGCGACCCGTTCGTGAAGTGTAAGGATGAAGATATCATTGAATTTGGAACTATTCCTTTTCATTACAATCAATCAAAAACCAAACAATAGAACTATGCTTTGTTGTTGCCGGTTTTATTCAAAAATATTTTTAATAAATCGGTTGAATGTTCAACAAGTGTTTGTGCTATAAAATACCAACTTCAATTAAAGAATAATTTTTTTAATATAATTATAAGCTTATCTAACCTTGCATTTTCAAATGCGAATACAACATGTACAGTTCATGCTTTTTTATTTTTCTTTTTTTTTCAATCAAGATCCGACACACCTCCACCGGTAGCTTCTGTTGGTTTAGGCACTTCACAGCTGCTACTTATTTTAGCCTTTGGTCTCTGCAAGGATAAGGTTCTGATCCTAACCAACCCCACCAAGTGCCTGGTCATCGCCCGGCGCTCGTCAATTACACACTCGACCGAGTGAAAAGTTCCTCCTTCCGGCTTAACACACCAAAGGTGCCTGAGCCACCCCACGCCTGAAGAAGCTCTAATTTTTATCACACTCAAGTAAAGCACCCGGTAAATGTGGCCTTGGGTAGTAAAACCAGCTACCGGCTAACCCGGTTACGGAAGCTCGAAAGAAATAACAGACCACGACCCACGAGTCTAATTATCTAATTATTTGCAACTTGGACGTTACTTCTTCACGCTGCGGGTTCGTAACGAACGCGTAACTGCCTGCTCATCTTGCACCCGCGTTCCGTCCGGTTCGGCTCCGGGTCTTAATTATCAGCTTACCTCAAGTGGCTTGCTGACTGGGCGCAAAAGGGCGCTCTCCTTCGCTTACGGGAAGCTCATTTCGCAACCTCATTCGGGTTCCTGCTGCTCCTTTCCGATCGTGGAAAAAGAGCGACATCCTTACCGGACAACTGGAGCGGCAAAGTATCATGTTGTCGACCGGTCGATCCGGTGGCTTATCGGTGCGATACGATCTAAATCCGTTCTGCGAAGGAGATCCTTTCCGCTATCTACCATCAACCCGAAAGCCCAAGGATGAGCTGGAAAAAAGCACATTAATTATGGACGGCTTATCCAGTCCGTGCTACCGTCTGCTAGTTGAACCCAGGGCGCAAAAAATAACAACAGCCATATTGTACAACGTTGGTGAAGTTTGAGGCCGGAAAAAATCAGCAAATGACCAAAAGTAAATTGTGCATGCTTTTGTTTTTTTTTGTCTCTCGCAAAGAACCATTGCGTCTCGAGCACTTCGGCTCGGATAGTCTTTCGCAGGCATTATTGACAACTTGCCTGTCCTACGAAAGGAGCAATTTGGAACGAGCACAGTGTAATTTTACCCTCTCGAAACATCGGTATACGCTCTCCGAACGAAAGGTTCCTTTTGCTTAAATCATAATAATGGGAAAATTGAATAATTGCGTCGGAGACTCCTTTTCATGCAACACGTTCACATTGCAGCGCAATTCGTTCGTCCCATTGTTGCTGCTCGATCTCGCTCAGAGGATGAAAACGATGAACGCGTCCGCCGTAACCGCCTGTTGCTCCGTCAAAACAGTTCGCAGCTAAGGAGGAGCCGTCGCCGGCACGCTACAAACGAAAACCCGCGCCTTACACACAAAACCTCTGCTGGACATCCCGACGCGAACGGTTGAAAGGATCCCGCGGAAAGGACGTAAAAAAGAACCGGCGAACCAAAAACCACTGAAGGTGGAAACCTGATCCTGGCTGGCCAATAGAACGGGTTCGTCGTTTTCGTGTCTGCCGAATTGCGTTGCTGTCACCTGGCGCGAGGTGGATGCTTCGCGGTGCCCTAGTTTGGCCTTAATCCTGCGCGAAAATAAGCAACACCAAACAAACTAAGCCGCCTGGGAACGATCGCGATCGGGGAGGGATGCGTTTGATGCTTGTGCTATTCAATATGAACAGACTTGTTTTTACAGCTTTCCGTTGGGGTTTTCGAAGAATATTTTATGAAGATGCTATAGTTAAGGATATTAATTGGGTCTTAAACATTTTAAACTATTTTTGACAGCACTGGAAAGCAGTTAAAGCAAGTGAGATAAATATAAATTTTAACTTAATATTGATTTAATAAAATAAAATTAGTTTCGGTTAATGGTTCATGATTCAATGGAATAATGTTTAAACATATTAAACAATACAATTAGACCAAAAAACTACCAATCTTTTAAATATTCTCATGCCACAGGCATCTTTTATTTCATACCCTTGCAACTCCCCACAATATGGTAACATTTTATCAACCAAAGTCTTCACCTCACATTCGGACGCACTTCCTTATTTTGCTCTGTTGATACACAAACTAATTTGCGTCGCTCATTCTTCTCACACGGCTTCCTCCACGGTACAAGCATAAAAATACACGGATCCAGTTGCACGTACGCCGCTGCGACGCAGTGTGACATCAACATGATACCATAATTCGCCCATCCTCCGCCCAGCGTAGCGTAATTTTACCTCATCAATTATGCTCCCTGGGAGAGTATGCTGCAGAAAAAAAAACACACACACACACACCAGCCATTACGCGAAAGGTCGAACAATACTTACCCACCACGGTTGCCCCGGAGGCATCAACCACAAGCTGGCCAGCTTCTCTAAGCGCGAAATGGTGCCCTTTTTGCTGCTGCTGCTGTTGTTTCCTCACCAGCCCGCAACCAAACACCGCACGGGTTGTAATTTCAAACCGCAAAACATTGTGACTACGGTGCCGCAAACTTACCCGCCCGTTTCGGGGCGCAAATCGCCCCGAAGGCATTCCTGGCAGCTTCCTGTCGACGGTACGGTCTGTCAACATTTCCAATTTCTCCGCTGCGCTGCGTTCATTAGCTGATAAGCCGTGCAACCTTCCGTTGGTCCAATTGGTCCTGTTTTCCGACACCATCGGATGAGCCGTTTCGTGGTGGTGTTACTGGCTACTGGCTACTGGCAATTGCATCCGATTGCGCCAGATGAGATGAGAAACCGGAGCAACGTTCTGAAGAAAACCCCTCGAAATTGGACCTCCGCAAACAAGGTTCAACAAAACATGCCGTGCCGGAAGATTATCCTGGACTTCCTGGCCACAAATCGGCTGTGGATTTTGCGGACGACTCAACCCGCAGAAAGAACTTGCGAACGAACGTCCGAATCGTCGATTCTTATCGGCAAGCGAACGTCCATCTACGGAGAGAGAAAAAAGAATCAAATCGACTTCGTAAATGGATCGTGAACAAGCGCCAACGGGCGAAGAGGCGATGATTATCTCACGGTCATAATCACTCTCGCTGTGACCCGACTCTGTGCGAACATTGAACATTCATTGCAGGTTTGCATGTGCACACCATATCCGAGAAGCGCTTTGCACGTGTCACGGGATACCAACTGCCATCGACGGGATTGACTTTAGCAAATGATCTATCACCATTTCCAGCTGTTGCAACTGGTGCAGCACACATAACAATAAATAGTGCTATCGAACGATGCGCATGAATGCATCTGAAAGGTCGTAACAGATGTCTGGGAATTGAGAAATCAATAAGATATGAAACTGCAAGGCAACAGGGCATGAACAACTTGTCTAGAAAGAAATCGCGGATATTTTTATTGGCGGATATCATCCAAGAATGCTATGAAATCTAGTTTGGTTTTGGACATCTCTCTGATATTCTGCAAATAAAAGGACTAAATTAACAATAATTCAATTGAAAAACTGTTAAAACTATTATTATTACTTCTTAGATATTTAACAAACGACAGTGTGCTAAAATAAGTTTTACTTAAGAAATTCCTATCACATAAATATCCCAACTTGATCTTATTCATCGTTTGCCTGGTGTTATGCCTCCTGACCAAAACGCCCCGGGCAAGAAACATTTGAATACCATCGGTATGATCGATATCATTCGCGCGGACACTTGTTCTGCAGCTCAGCAAGAAGCCACGATCGATCAGCGCAAGATCGATGAGGATACTGAAAGCACACCACGCTGAATAAACAAACAACCGAGCGCGAGCGAACGTACGCACCAGGAAATGAAATCGATCAAGCACGACAAAGCAGTGCACAACAATAAAGTCTTCACTCTGCTGCGCGGAACATCCTCACCCAGCGACTGATCACTTCCAGCGTGGCCCAAGTCCTTCCGCGAATACCGAAAAACTCACCAGCCCAGTTGCAGTGAGGTGCCACACTCCGTTCCGTTCGAGGCACACAGTTTGATATCTGTTTCGCATTCATCATACTCATCCCCGGGGCAAGCTCCCAGCCCGATCGTCTGCCCTGCCTTGTTCGGTGAGATGATTCTCGATAACTACCAGTTAACTCGGTACTTCGAAGCCAGCGAACGCTGCGCAACCTATGGCGTGAAGTCTCCCGCGGGACATCATGTGGCGTTGTAGCTTTAGGTCCAGGAACAGACGCACCAGCCGTACGGTTGGAGAGGCTCGGGTCAAGCACCATAAACCTGGCTTTGAAATTTGTTGGAACCTTCGAAGAGCAACACGACGACAGCGTCCTAATATGAATGAGGGATTCATCATCCGCTTGTCAAAACTATCCATTGTTTTGTCTCTTTCCTTCAATCGACGAAGAATCGAAACGGGCGAGTGTCTTCTTCGGGCGGATGCCACGAAGATGCCACGAAAAGGGATGAAGACGATGTCACCTCGCGTCACAGGAGGCCTCCTGCCCTGGGTGACGTTCTGGTCGACGGGGGGTTTGCCTACTTTCACCCAAATAAACACCGAACTCGGCCAGCAAACCGAAGCAAGTAGCTCCCGGGGATGACCCACGGGTTTTGTTTACCCTACCGCCCGTGGCTCAGGCCATTCCTCCGTCCCACGTCCGCTACCAGGCGCGTGATTCTGATGATAAGGAAATTTGACCGTACCCTAGGTAACGATGTAGCGCTTGTATTGCGAAGCTGCATGCAAATTGGTGTCTCATCTACGGGAGCAACCGGGTGGTCGATGGCAAAGCTCGCTGGAACTTCATCTCCAGCGGTGAAGGCGTGTGGCCAGACGACGCACAGGACACGCGTTGTAATACCGGGACGTTGTTGGCACCGGAGAAAGTGTAGTGTCCTAGCTAGACCACCAAGTTGCCAAACAAGCACGAAGTTTTATTAGTCCTAGAAGCATACGCTTTTCTGTTACTTCTGTGTATTGTTCAGTTTTACTGCTCCAAGTGAAATATGACTTCCAAGCTCTCCTATCCTCAAGGTCACGCACATACATTCGCAGCTGAAAACGAACGAATCCTACCACAATACGCTACTTTGTTGCTACTGTAGCATTCCCACAGAAAAAGAGTACGTTAGCGAAATTCGAATCCAGCAGTGCTCCAGTGTGCGTTAAAACGTTATCTAGATTAGATATGCATCGGGAATCAGGATCAAGCTCGCGCAACGATAAACAATGGCATTACATAAATCAGAAACAATTAGAATAAACTTGTTATCCCGAACGAGCCGTGCTGCAAACATTGTGCTACATTGTAGCACACACGTATGATAGTGATTTTTATTTCTCGTTCAAACTGCTGTAATTCGATCTCGCCGGGCAGAAAGCAACAAACGACACGCCGAGACGTAGGGGATTATGGTCGGGCAATCGATACACAACAACAAGCGGAACTATTCACATTCCATTTCCCAGCACGGTGGCGTTATCAGCTGCACGGATCGCGAAACCATTCTTCCATCACTGCGAACCCTCCTGTGGATATTTTTAAATGGAAAATCGCAACTGCTTCCATATGTTACCGGGATTTTTGATTCAAAGAGAGGATAGAGGATCGAATTTTCCGATAAATAATATATTTCATCATAAAAGCGTCCAATACATTTCATGAGCAAAAGAGGAAAAGCTTGGAGATGGTCAGTATGGTTCACAGTATCTCTCACATGCCAGGGAGTAATTTAAAAATGATTTTTTTATTTTTTCGTTAAGGCCTTTTTCTTACTCTCGTTGATCTCGTTTGTTGATAATATTGATAAAAATAAACCACTTTTAAAAACAATGTCAAACTATTTTCCCGCTCACAAAGTGATACATTGTCCTGGCTCTCCATTCCTAGCTCTCCTGGACAAATATTTCGCCCAGTCACACAACAATGGCTCTTTCCATGTTACCGTTCGCTTTATGAACGCTTTTTCATGGTCATGCATCCATTTCCCTGTAACGATTTCCCCTCCGGATTAGCGACTCGGGCACCGATAAACTAGGCCCGTTTGAAATCCGATATCGGTGCAATTGTTTGTTTTGTGTCCACTGGCTACCGATTCCGTCGCACCCCTGTTTTCGTCACCAGCAAACAAGAGCGATGATTCTGCAGCGCAAACCGAGGGGCAAAAACGCGCGCACCCGTAATCAGCTACTTTGAATCAAATTTATATTTATTATTCTAACGACCGTCCGATTCTCTAAGCGAACCGCACTCGAAACGTCAACAGGATAGAAGATAACTGTCGGCTTCGGGCAGCGGGTGCCACCGTTCCTTCCCGTAACCGAAAAATTACAAATTAATAACAAATGTTTACTCCACTCCACTCCGACCCAAAAGAAACTCGTTCCGGAAGCAGCGGCAACAGCATCCTCCAGCGAAAGAGCCGGTTTCCGGATCTTGAAGTTGGCGCCCCCGGACTCGCGGGTACGAGCGGCATATGTCCTTTGTGGTCCTTTTTACGACGTTCCGGGTGACACAATTCGGCAAAACATGAAAGCGGGCCCCGATTCGAACGCGGCATCCAGATCCAGATCGAGGCAATGTAAAAAGTATCACGTTTCGGGAGGGAAAATATTTCCAACGCGCCGTGTGACAATCCATTCGCAATACGCTTTCGAATTGCAACGAGTGTGTTGTACTGTGCGTTAGGAAGAAAGTTTGTTGAAGGCCGAAAAATAACAAGGCGTTGTATTTTTTAACCGATGTTTTCTATCATACGCACGAAATAATTTGATATTTTATCGTTCCATGATGAGAGAATGTTTATTCGTTGATTTTTTTTTCCTCTCAACTAAACTGGGTCTGCGGAGTGAAAAAATACAATAAATTATTTTGCTTATCGTCTAGATCTTACCAAACATTAAGATGTTTTAAACATACCCTTCGGTGTATTATTTTGCTCTTTCCCCATCATTTCTCACGTCATTACAACACCATTGTGTATTTTTTTTATTTCATCTCACTATGATCCAACGAAAAAAAAACTTAAATCTCACTCAGAAGAATTTCGTCACATACCAAGCTTACACAACACGCTGCCACGTTTATTTCAACGATTTCCAACAATACCAAACTTCCAAAAAATCTTCATTCTCCATCAACCACAGCGTTCCCGGTGTGACAAAAACATTGTAAACGATCGTTTTACAACCACTCCCTCACCCCCCACTTACACGCAGACGCACACTCTCGTACCAAAAACAGAAACATCTATTTTTATTAGCCATCGCAGGACACACGTCACAGCATGGTTCTCGAATATCGTAAGCGTCCTTCCGGTCCTCACCGTTTGCCGTACAACCTGGCGGACCAAAAAGTCGGGGATTTTATGATGGGGTCAGCTAACAATCGATACGTTAAAGCAGAACCTACAGCACAAACGGAAGACTGCAACAAAGCACGAACTGCAAACTTCAATCCGTCCAGGAATTTCGATCCTCATAAAATGCCCTATCACCGTTGCAGAGCGTGGTGCAAAAATTTCAGCTTTATGATCTTTTTGTGTGTTTTGTGTGTTTTGAGGCAAGTAGAATATTCTCACCTCCACATTCGGTTTCGTTCCGTTTCCAAATAATCCACCGTCGTTGCAGCGAGGCTTATAATCGCAGCCCGTTGCTATGGTAATTTTGCTGTGAAAGAAACACCTTCCACCACTAAGATGCTGCGTTTTCAATAAGTCACATTCCGGTCCATGAGGGAGAAAAAGCACCTTAGTGTAGTGGAATGTCTATTTGCTTATGAACGATCATCTGTCATTTCGAACAAACAAACACGCGTAAACAAATTCCCATTGCAATGGTGCAGATTATGAGAGTTACCTACTAAGGTTGCTGTAACATTGGGCCCCTTTTTTCTGGGAACATCTTTTCGAACCGTCCAAAGCTCCCCGCATGGGTGAAGAAGTGACGATCTATTTAATCTTTTGACTGCATGCCCCGAGCTAACACCGCCGTGGAGCATCGTGGAAGAAAAATGATGATTGAAACATCAAACAGGCTCACCTTCACGCTCCAGGGTCGTTATTTTCACTACTTCTCGGTGAAAAAAGCACACACACACACACACACACACATCCCGGTCGACAACAAACGACGGATTGAGAAATTGAAATAAAAACGCCATATATTATGACACATCGCTATTGTTCGGTGTAATATTTATGGTGTGTAATTTATCTTTTTCTTCGCCCAACACTCACCACTCGCCCACTGCTTTCCTCCTGCTCACCTTCGCACCCGATAGCTGTTGACTTTTATTGATAAGTACGGGTGCGTCTCCGTCACCGTCGTTTGTCCCGTTTGTTATGATTGCGACGGATCGCTTCGGTGGGAAATGAACCGCGCGTGAAGCGAAGAAACGAATCCATCTTTTCACCGCTTTTGCTTCAAAGCCGCGCGCAACCCAGCATGCAGCGTGAATCTCCAACGGGGTAAGGCTAAAGAATGCAACAGGTTGCCGTGGAGACGACGACGGCTCTTTATGGGCCGTAATGCACGCCCGTCTCGGAAAGCCGATTGCTGGTCTGATTTATAAGGGTGGATGAATGTAATTAGATTTCCTTCGCCGGAGCACAAAGCGCGACTTTTCAGGCGGAGGAATTATGATATTTTTCTCTCACCGAGGAAGACAAATAGAATTCCAGGAGCAGACGATGAAACGGGTCGTAACGTATGGCCGGCAGAGGGAGGTTTTCAATTCGTTGCGCCTACAAAGAACGTTTAAGATGACGATCTATCGAGACGAACCTTTTGCTCCCGATCATCAAATTAATCAATCGCTTTCAATTTCGGGAGTATAAAATCAACAGGCTATTTGTTAGCTCTTCCTTAGGTGCAGTTTTATGAACGACTTATAGTGGATAATGCTGCTTCTTAATTTCATAATTGAAGACGAATTCTATCGTGTTTCATACTTCAAGGCCTCGTGAAGAAAAGACGGACAAATAATTCCTTATTTTTTATATTTCAAGACCTTACCGATTAATCGAATATGTTGTTTAAATTGAATAACAATCCAGCGTGAAATTCTTTCCGATCTAATTATTTTCTCATACCTTCATCGTGCTTGATATTTAGACTGAAAATTCGTGAAATTAGAATATTTTTTGCCTAGCTATTTATAAATACAAAAAGGCCTTGTTCCTTCTCGGAAACAGTTTGAAACGTCTGTGTGCCAACTATGCACGTGTTTCAGTGCTCGCAAAACATTCAATCATCTTCATGTCAACCATTGCAAATGGAAAACAGCCATCTTTACATTCCGTAAGCATTGAGTTGGGCATCAAAAATACTCGAAAAATGCATTCAACAGCAGTAGCAATAGCAAGCAAACTGCCCGCTGCAGACCCAACCGGGAGTAGCGTTTTATGTCAGCAACAGAAACTCAAGACGACGGCCCAATCATCCCGTGCTCAATCATGTGTCTCAACAAATCAGTTCTCCTTTCAATTCCCGCGCACGACGGCCTGACCGGACACGGCCACAGAAAACAAAGCGAAAAGAAAACCACAACGCAGCGTCGGTTCGGAAGCTGCCTCTGCCCGTGGGGTTTGCACACCTTCTCGCCGCTGATGCAGATGTCGAATGCGATGCAGTTGTGCATTTTGTGCCACGGGCGCATCCTGTTTGCAACAACCGCTTGCAGCAGGAGCTGACTGTGAAAAGTGATGTATATTAGCAAATGGGAGAGAGACAAAACGGAGTGATGGTTCGAAAGGGCGTTTTATGATGCTAATGCGGCTGAATCGATCGATCGATCTCGAGTCCGAGCGGGAGGAAGATCCGTCCGGTGACAGGCACACAAATAAAAACAGTCGCGCAGCCCCTGTCCGACAAGCGAAACGTCATCGAATCGGCTAATCCATGTGTCAATGTGACCGATCCAAGAGGACGTTTGCGACCGGGAATGGCAGGTTCTTCATTTCACGCTCCTACTGCTGTTTAGAATCGACGAACGAACGAAGCGGGCTTGCTCGGAGGCGAATGGAATTGTTAAAAGAATGCAAAATCGGTTCTCGCTAGCATGCCTCAGCTTGACATTCACAATGCAACCCGGGAACGAGATCTTTCCGTTTGCTAATTATCTCTCGCTCTCGCTCGTTCTCGCAGCCGAGCGGGAGGATGAAGATGTTGCTCGAATCCCTCTGGGTTGCAGGATAACGTTGAAGGCATGAGCGTTCTGTACGATTTCCCCGAGGGATCGAAGTTCTCGGTAGCAGCGAATTGTTTACCTGTCATGTCAATGCAAATTGCCATCAGTTTCAACCAAACAGCCAACATGATTGAGTGATCTTCGGTGCACTTGCGACGCAAAACGATCGTCCAGTATGTCCTTCATCGGTCGGTTTACAGTGATACGTATGGATATTGGTAATATTTTTACCATTTTTGATTATATAACAACAATCGGTAAAAAAAATACTGCAATAAAATACAAACTAGGCACTATTTGCTTGGTGCTCATGTCAGTTTCCGGGGTCCAGCTCTACCGTACAATCAACCGCGTACTGTATTTATCATCGCTCTTTCTTACATTTCTCCCGCATCACCCTTTCATTCAGGCGGTCGATCGATCGATCGCGCCCGCGGTTTCCCTTTGATCTTATGGTGGCGGTAGCGTTTATTGATCGTACGCGATCGGCATTTATTTGGGAGTCCAATTGAATTCAGCGTCTACTTCGGTCGGTTATTAATGACTAGAAGAGTAATGAAGGATGTTTTGAAAGAAGTGAGTTTTTTTTCATTTTCGTAATATAATTTTTATAATTGGGTTTCAAATCAAATCAATGTCTTAAAAATCTTTATCATTAATTCACTACTCTTATGTATCTGTTGTTGAGTTATTTTTTTCTTTTCTATAAAATAAAAAAACAGAATATGATCGCAAAAATTTACATTACATCTTTCGTTCCTTAAACACTGATTCACACGACACCGCACCTGCGAAATCAGCTTCACTCTTTCCACTCTCTCCATCGTATAGGCGCCATTACAAAGGCACAAAACCGCGCCGCCATCGTCGGTAATTATCAATATTTTCACAACAACGTAAACCCATTCAAAAGGGTGGCACGGAGGGCCGGTTCTATGCGCAACAGCATCAACCCCATCAGTGCCTTCTCATTCGAATGGTAGCCCCCGAAAAACCGACCAGCATCTTCAGTTCTTCACAAGAAAGACTCCGAAAACCCTCCTCAAACCGACACGGTAGTTGAAGAAAAAGCTGCTACTCAGTCCAGCATTACCCTTCCTCCTCTACCATCTTCATGTGCGCGTGTGTGTGTACTTCGGTGTGCCAAAAAGAATGACCGCTCACTAATTTATGGAGCAAATGTTGGCCTCCGTACCCACGGTTTGGCTATCGAAATGATCCGTTTGGTTGCGTTTGCGTTTCTCGCATCGCGGTGATCAACACCCCGCTCCACCTCCGTCGCCGAGCGTTTCGAGCGCGCATCGTTTGATTTTCCTCCCCCGGGTCCGTCGGGTGAGTTTCATTCAAAACCAGCACGGTCAAATTGAATGAAGCACAATGGAAAATTACCAACGACCGGGCACCGGACAGCAGGAAGAGAAGCCGGCCGACCGATGGCTGACAGGCGATATAACAGAAAATTACAGACCGAAAGTGTTATACGCCATTTTCAAAACATTAATGCCATATAACAACAAAAAGATGCCGAAGCAAAACAACCGCAACCAGTTTTTTTTTTTTATTCTGCGAGCGAATGCGGTGCTGACAATCTGTAATCTAGCGCAATCTGCCGCCAGTAGAAAGCACGGCCCGTACGCCTACCGGTGGCGGAAAAAGAACCCGTCCATTGACCGGTATCGCTACTCACCGCGGCTCCGCGGTGACGCACTATTAGGCTGCCCGGTGGTGGTTCATTAAGTAATGGATCTTATGATTAGGACCAAAAACTCACCCAACGGCTGCCGTGTTGCGGGACTTAAGATGCCAATAAGTTCGCGCGTCCATCGACATTCCGCTTTCATCAATGAAGTTTCGTTGGCGGGTGTTGTGAAAGGCGTTGCGAGTACGCGATTGCAAGAAAGTGTGCCATACTCGATCAAACCGATCCGGCGGGGGCAAGCGCATTTGAAAGTTTTAATAGCACCCGATCTGGGTATACTAACAAATTAGTGCATACACTACCCGCTAGAGGGACTGTCACAGCACGCTGTGCTTCTTCTTCTCTCCGCCAGATGGCTAAAATACTCCCCGCTCAATTAGGCTACCACACTTTCGCCTTCCGAACCGGGGGGGGGGGGGGGGGGGTGGGGTATGCCTCCGTCGTATGCCTCCGTCAACAACGGATTCGTCCTCTGCGATTTGGAATAATTGTCGAAAGCCTTTGCCACTAATGATAGTGAGTTATGACACGGCGACACCAGCAGCCACCGGGCCATCGGGAATGTGGATCGATACAGAAAATGTTGCTTTTTCTTCGAGCCGATGCCTTAATTAGCACCCGAGACAGGCTTGCATAAACATCGAACGTTATGTCTGTGTATGTGGAACTTTTTGTAGCGTCTCGATGTGGCTCTTGCATAGAGAAATACACCGCAGCAGGTTCTATGGCTATTATTTGACTACCAATTTGGTTTCCAACACCTCCGTCGATTGCAGCACACGGTGAGTGTGGTCATTTGCGGATTTTCTAATGTCGCTACGTCGGTGGCTGAATTTATATCATTATCTCTGTTGGCTCACTAGCCCGTGTCGGGTGACTTTGTGGCTCTATTTCGACAGCTGCTCAAGACGCGAACAAATTGGACAAACATGGTGTGGTATGAGAAACCCATTGACATTAACGACACGGTTGCAGCGCAGGTGGATGGGAGTGTTTGAGGCGGTGGTGTTGCAATTTTTCACGGAAATAATCATAGATTGAAAGAGCTCGAACAGCGAATCTAGAGGGAATAATTGTTTTAAGTTAGGAACATATTCAAGATAAGTATATTCTTCGCTTAATGATATCCTCAAATCACTCATTTTATTCCAATTTTGAAAAGACATTTTCAAAGTCACACGATCGTTCTGAAATCTGCTTCATTTCTATTGGTAAAATATTTAAATCCGCTAAAAAACCCGCTCGATTTTTTGCAAGCAGCACGTCTCCTTATTGAGCAAACAGTTTCGAGTGTTTCCCAACGTTCCAGAACAACATCTCAAAGCGAACTTCAAACACTTTCCCATCACAGACGCCCAACCGAGATGCATCTCTTGCATCTCTTTACATCTCTTCAGAGTCATAACTTGAGGACACATACATATCAAAATTTCCCATATACAACCAAGGGCAACGTTTAATTGCTAGACTTTAGAACGAAATCCCTCTGCCCGATCTCCCATCGGTTCGATTGGTTCGATTTTCATTTCCACAGTTTCCCAGGAAACTACTCATCCACGACCTCCCACCGGGCAGCCGGGGTGTCGTGGACCAATAAAAACCACTTAAGCGACCAACCGAACGATACCGAATCGATACGGTGCATCGACGCACCGACTAATCACCGACGCGCCGGCACACCTCGATTTCGATTTCCCAGATTCTTACCTCCACCTCCCGCTGCGGTCTTCTTGTACGCCGTGCACAAGCCAGGGAAAAGTGCTTTCGCTAGCCGCGCGAAGGGTTCAACACAGCAGGGACACCCTCTTCCGGTGATCCTTGATTTTCTTCACAGTCGATTTTTTTTTTGCCTCCATGTATCGCTCAAGTGTTGACAAAAGCAATTGACTTCTCAACGACACGCTCCGGTGGCACGGTTGGTGCCACGGACTTTAAGTCGCTCCTGCAAGAGCCTGAGCGCTATTGTTTGCAAGTATTCCCCAAAGAGAGTCCTCACCTTCCGCAGTGGCGCATAATAAATTGAATATTTAACAAACTCCTGTCAATTTTTTGCGATTAGAAAATTCCCATTTTAATTGAAATAAAATTATCAATATTATATCCGTTCCCAATTTGCAGCTTCCATTATCCGCACGTACCCCGTGATTAGGCAACGGTGAGCGTTTGTTGCGTGCTCACGTCACATCCAGCGTCACCGTTCACCATCGGTCTGCTATAATTAACCGATCAAAACCCGGGTCCCGGCGTGCAAGAAAGGAAGCAACGCTCGTTTGACGTCGAACCCGTGCACCTTCGACAAAAATGTGTCGATAATTTCGGGACGATTTCGTGCCAACTTTGCGGCATAAAAACCCCACGAGGCGAACGCTATAATTTACACGCGGTGCTCCGGTGGGTTTTGTGTGATGTTTAGTTTAGTGCCGCCTTGCTGCCCTTTCTTCCCTTCACCTTTCTCCCGCCGGCACGTCCTTTCACGTGTGCGACCCGTTCTTGAGCGATCCGGAAGGTGGCAAACGCGGGCGGTCACCGCCAAAGGCCACAAAACAATGGCCACATACTTCACCGCTCTTGGCTTCCCATTTTGAATCCTGCCACTTTTTTTCCCTACTTGTGTGCATGGCGGACAGCGGAGCCCGCCGACAAAGAAGGGGCCGCCTGCAGCCGTGATCCTATCACGGGCTCGGGGGCTTCCGAAACGGTGTTTATGTATGCACCCATGACCGGATGACTGGTGGCGACGCCACGAAACAATGGCGACCGGCCGGTCTGCCGGCATGGAGAAGCAAGGCGCAAAAAATAAAACGTAAAGTCACAGCCCCAGAAGCGCCGGGCTCCTGTGGGATCGTCCGATTCGCCTTGGCTTGACTTTGTATCGCGCCCGGCAAAGGCGCGCCGTCATCTTGTTTAATTCGCACCTGGTACTTATCTATGATTTTTCCTAAAGTTTTGTTTACCTAAACGTGTTATTAGTCGCCGGTTTGTGGTTTGTTTTTATCAGCCGGCCAGTCGGGTGTCGGTGGCGCTCTTTCGCGCGATCTTTTAGTTTCATATTGTTTTATGCCCGTGTGGCATGTGAATGGGAGGAACGAACCGTGTAAATTGCGTTCGGTAGCAGTGTATGGATCTACTAGGTAGTTGTAAGAAAAGGGTGGCAAGGAGTGCTTTGTGGTTGACTCAATGTAAAGAAATAAGTCATATCAAATGCTTTCCTGAGAATAAACTGAAGTCCAATGGTTTTTAGGAACATAAATGATAAATTATTCAAACACTTTAGCAGATTAAACTCTTTACATTTTTAAAAATAAAATTTTTAAATTTCATAATGAATACAAAACATATCGATAATTAACTACAGCTGTAACCAAACACATGTACGAACAATACTTCTCATCAGCGATTGATTTCTGCGCCGTTCATTTCGAGTACTCTTCAACTTATTATCCTCTACAACATCTTCATCACCTAATTGAAGGATTTAAACATCTTTCAGTATTGGCAAGCCCTTGCTGTCAGTCCCAGTCGCATCGGGAACTGGCAACATCAATCCATCCGCCATCACTATTCCCGAAAGAAAGGATCGCCTCCGATTGCGAACGTCACCCGGAAGGGGGAGAGCGTTACCGAATTAAGACATTATTGTGCGACAGTACGCACATAAATCAAGTGCCATAATTCGATTAAAGTCGACCGGGTAACCGGGTAGGGTAACCGTTCCGGTGCCTACCCCTCGTGCTCATTCCTCCATCGCCGATCGGTTGCAGGATCCGATGCAACGGTCGAACGGATGGATGGCTTTTCGAACACCGGATCGAGCGCTCTCTTTCTCGCTCTCTCTCGCTCCCTTCCGGCCAACTGGTTGTAATTGACGGCTTCGGAAGCAAACATTACCGAATTAGGACGCAAACGCGCGTGTTTTCCACCCTATCGAGGGAACGAATGGCGAACGGAAGAGACACTCCTCTATTTTACACCACTTAGGGAAGGGCTACACACGATCGCCCCACGGTTCATGCGCGCCGCACGGATTTCCCGGCATCTGGAACGGGGCGAGCAGCGTGTGTTTTTCCGTTTTTGACAGCGACGACTTTCAATATTGATATTGAACAAATTCCAACCCGGCACACAGGCAGGGAATCGTTCACGATAGTATTGGCTTCGAATTTGCTTTTCGCGCGTCATTGGATGGTAATTAATTTAAAGCGAATCCTTTTTTCCCTGAACGGAGGGAATATTTTAAAGGAACCAAAAATTGCGACGAAATATATCAGCGCTCGTTATGTACATATAAGCGACCGGCCTGCTTAGATTCAGTTCGTCGGACAAAAAAGCAACCGAAAAACAACAATAACAGACACCCGAAATGACAGCCCGGTGTCGTATGGGTTGATGACTTTTCAATGCGAGACAAAAGTGTCCATCACATCCTTCATCCTGCGTGTGTGCATGTGACCAACGCTCCTAGTTTGCTGCTCCCAGCAGAATGTGTGCGCCATCGAGGACATTTGTTAATTTTTTCCCCGACAATCGAGCAGGAAACGAAGGGCTTGGCCATCAGCTAGCGATAGCGCCCAATCGAGTGAGGGTATCAAACAAAAAAACCTTCAAGTCTCACCTCTCCCATAGCACGACGCGGTCTTATTTCGGTCCCGGCTGTCAACCAGAACGGATCGCGGGCACTTCAAAACCAAACAAATATTCATAAATTGTTTCGCGGCAAAAGGAATAGACCCGTCCGGGGAGTTTAATGAAAGAAACACGCCGTACCTGGGAAAGCTTGCTAGGCGAGCTGCTTTCGAATTCATTACGAATGAAAACATGCATCCTTTCCCCTGCCCAGACACCCGGGTGACGAAGGACGAACGGGCAAAGCTAATAAGTGTGAAAATTTGTACACGCTTGGTTTGACTTGCATCCGTAGGGCTTGGAAAATCTGTATCATTTCGTTATGTTTTTTTCTTTTCAAAGAAAAAAGGTAGGAGTTAAGGATACGAGGTACGAGATCTGCATTCCTGCATGCAGTGTTTGAGTGTTTGAAGTGGGTTTATTCTTTTTGAATATGGCCGTTTACCGCGGATGCATAATGGCGTTGATTGAAGTGTTGATTTATCCTGCCTTCCAGGTGGAAAATGTAAATCCGCTGCTCGGCAAGGACCATTGCCGTTTGCGAAATGAAGCGGAGCGTGAGCGTGTGAATATTGTGGCAAAGTTTTTATTACTTTTGCTTCAAAAAAACAAGCTCTTCAACGTGTGCAAAGGTTAGGAGAATCGGTGAGTATTGGAACACGGTTAAAAATTACTTTCACGAGTTTTATTGAGCTACTCTTTTCATTCAAAAAATATGATTAAAATATATTTCCCTTCAATATTGAAGTACTTTAACGTCATAGTATACTACACAGATCGATCGATCGATCCCCCCCATCATGTCTTTTGGAAGAGTTTAAATTCGAATTAAAATTTTATATAGAAAAAAAACCGGATTCACAATAAATTATGCTTTTGCCTAGCAAAATTAGTTGTTATCTCAAAACTGCACGAACCATACTGCAAAACACGTTCATTTATTCGATGTACATTACTCGAAATACGCCTCAATTGTCTCGTGAAGTGCTCCAACCAACACACATCATTAATCGACACAATTAACTGAACTGACATGATCGAACCATCCTCAGCTCTCACCTGAGACCAGCGTAACAAATGAATGGTCACGTTCCCGCATTCCCCACACACCCGGAATGTCAACTCGAAGCATCATAATGCTCTAATCGTTTTCACTTCGAGCGAACAACGCTCAAAGCGGCCGCTCCGGGAAGCGGATTTGCGGTTCGCCTTAGAAGACTATCGTCCACAAGTCAACAGAAAGAAAGCTCCCAAAATGCCCGTAACGCAACAATCGGAACGCCGGCCGGCACAACAATATTAATGAAAAGTCAATAAATTATTTCATTCTTGCGGCGGGACCTTTCGTTTGATCTGCTCCGCGTCCGCCGCTGCTGTGTTGACGCGAAATAGGCAAGCTCACCTTCTCGCTGGTTGCCGTTTTCTGGTTGCTTTCGGGCTTCGCCCATGCTGACTTCTTGTTAACAAATCACATACAACTTGATGGTCTGTTTCGTTTCTTTTTTCATTATTATGTGTGTATAAAATCAACCGAACATGTTCGGAGAGCGATAGAGGGGAAGCGAGAGAGAGAGTGAGAGAGACGTATCGAAAGGTAAAAAAACCTGGTTGACACAAGAATGAAATACGCACAATCAACTAGATCTCAACACGCTCAGGATGTTCAGAGACGGTTTGGCGACACTCCGGGGGCGAAGATCGTCGAAAAGGGAAGCATAGAACACAAGCACGAGAAAGAAGCAAACGAAAACACACGTTTTCTTACGGTGTGAGACATTTCCTGTACAATGGGATTTTGTCTCATTTTATTTCCTTTCAAACAGGCACGATTTCTTTGCGTCCGCCATTGCTGGTGAGTCCTGTCTCACGCTGGTGAGTAAGGCTCACCCAGTGAGTTCATCGCAAGCGTGAGCCGCTTTCCTCACGCACAAAGTGCTGGCGCTCGGAACGTACCTTTCCACTGTCGGCACGGTAAAATGCTTTCCTCAGAAGCCTTTCTCTCCCGGTACCGATTGATCCTTGGGCGGTGTTTCTGCTTTACCTTTCACCGCTCACATCTCACTCACAACAGCCGACCGTCCTTTCGGCGCAGATCGAATTGTTCTCTTCCGATACAATAGGGGATAAAAAAAATCATCCTTGTAAGCGGAATAAACCGCGTGCTTTTATGCGACGAAATTGAGACCTGCCGCTTGGACGACTTTACTTTAAAGGAAAAGTCATTCTGGCGGCATCTTTGAAACGATCGTCGGGGACAACAACATAATACAAACAATAATACCGGACAGGACACGCACGTACCGCTAAACGCAGTGGCAGTGGGCCATAAGGACCGATGCGCACGTCACTGGGAGCATGTTTTGTTTGTTTAACATTAGGATGCGATACGATTTCTGCCGCCGGTGGGAAAATTCGAAACCGTGGAGAAAGTTGGGCGATGAATGAATTTTATCACGAATCCTTTCCAAGGACAACTACGATCATATTCAGCCGAGGTGGTGGTGGTGGTGGTATATTTGTAAAAGGGATAAATGACTCATCAAGAAAGAAACGATCATAAATCGAAATGTTGATGACTTTTATTTTATTTGCCCTGCTTTTCGATAAATCCGTGCCTTTTGGTTTGGGTTGACTGCGATCGAGCAGCGTTTCCCACGATTTTTGGTCAATGAAGTTTTGTGAATGGAATCGTTCGCAGACACGCTATATTCTTGACTTCATTCTTGGAACAGAAGTGTCTTCAAATTTATGCGGGAAATTTATACTTTCTGCGTCGATCTTTCTCGATGTTAAAAAAATCATAAAAAAATATTTTCAAATTCACTTCCTCATTTTGTTCAATCATTACTCATTCATATTTAAATTTGAATCTTAAAGCTTCAAAGATGCTTTATCCTTTAGCCAATTATTGCAAAACGGATTTCGAATCCGTCTTCTAGCTTTTAACCTCAAAGTGTGCTTGAAGTAGACAAACAAAAGGGACACACAACTGAACGGTTAATAATTCACACTAAGCTTCTCTTTACCCTCCCAAACTCCACGCTTCTTATCACCACCATCGCATCGACAGCATCGCAACAAATCGCGTCCATTTGCATCACAGAGCAAAATTAACAAATGTCCCATTCGTTGATTGCATTCGTTGATTTCACATAAAGCCACGGCTTTCCACTTTGCCCATTATTAAAACATGCGTTCCAGCTGTTGGGAAAACTGTACCGCATTCACCGCTCGTCCTCATCACATTCATCACCGTTCGCCCTACGCATCCAACAGGGCGCCACGCTAAAGTGCAATGAGATGGGCTTCGAATGAATGGAACTAAGTTTGTCATCATCAGCCGCATCAGTTGTAGGCAAATATTTATTCCTGCCTAATCCACCTCCCTACTCACTTCAACGAAAAACCAGTCCTGTGAGCAAAGAAGTTGAATTGGACGCAGTGATCGAACCGGACCGCGTGCGCTAGCGCACTCGAAAGAGAGAGAGAGAGAGAGAGAGAGAGAGAGAGAGAGAGATAGTGCCCCTTACACAGACACAGCCATTTAAATATGCAAATTAACCTCGAACCGCCATTTATCGCAGTTGTCAAACAAGCAGCATATTTTAGTCAACGCGAGTCGGTTGATCCTCCGCTTAAAAAGGGGCCTTCAGCTTGTATCGTTTGTTCGCGCGCGCCCGAGTGTCGCTCCGGTGGGGTGTGGAGTTTGGACCATTTGTTTTTTTTTTTCTTTTGCTCGTATTGTTTTGTTGAAGAATCAGTCATAATGTATGCTGCCGGTGGTGCGCTGATTGATGACACCGAGCATAAATGTGTACCAACAAGAAAGCAAACGGTGCCCAAACGTATTCATGAGCGAGGTTCGAGGAAAAACCAGCTTTAAATAATCAATCATATGGGTAGTTTGATGTAAAACTAAGAAACTGCACGCACAAAATCACCTACAAACATGTCAGAGAAATGCTTAAATAATGCAACAAACGGAACTAATCCATATCGACTCGAAATTCGTCGCCCAAACGAAAGGCTGGTAATATTTACGGACGAAATTCGTCGCACCCGTGCAGTTACATCTGCATTAACGCAACCAACCCCTTCTTTCCACCATTGTGTTTTTCCACCGTGCATGTGTAGTTGTGCGTATGTGTACGCATTTTGCAGTGCGCGCTCTTTTGTATCGAATTTATCGCGGCCATTAAACAAACGAAAACATTCACCCAACGGCACACGCGCTTCACCCGGTAGCGTTTTTCCCCGCGCAATGGAGGTTCAACCCCTCTCGGCTCGAACTTAGTGCAACCCCATTTCCCATTTCCTACCGACGAGCTAAATCTCTGTAAACTGTCAAACTTCGCACTTCAACCGGTCGGTGGTTGTGTTGCAAACGCGGCGGCACACAGACACACACACACATGCTCAGTAGGCTGTGCTGCGAGATCCTGCCGATAAAACAACAACGTGCGACCGGCGAACCGGGAAGGGGAGCGTTTCGTGTAGCGTTTTGTAGTTGTCGCTAATGAAGAGGTTAGGGGCTTTTTTAGGTTTCTTTTTATGTTTCACATTGGGTTCTCTTCCCCTGTTTTATTTGCTGTTTTGTTTTGTTTTTGGTACGAATAGCAGCGAAGGAAAGTTAAAGGACTCTGCTAGCATTCGGTCACAGGGAGTCGCAACAACTGTTGCAACGTATGAAAACGTGGAAAAAAGGAGTTGCAAATAATAAAGCATGCTACAGTGATGGACAGTTTTTGGCGCTTCGTTTGGTCGAAATTTTGTACCAGAAAATTGAGATTCTTTTCCAGCTTGATCAAATTGATTTCATCAAAATTATCTTAAAGAAAGATCAGTCGCATTTCACGTGATATGAATGATATTTAAAATTATTCAAACAGACAAATCTAAAACCTCTAGGTGTTTAGCATATCAAAACAATGATGCATTTTGTTTAAATTAAAAAGTAGTTTTATTCGTCTTTGGCTTAGCAACACTAAACTCTTTTATAGCTCTGTGGCACATATGAAAAATAGGATTGTAGAATAGATTACTTACCCTTTTATTAGTGTTATTTGAGAATATATTGGAGTAAATCATAAATTAATTTAATTTATTATCAGTGCCTTTTGCCACGTCCTTCACTGTAACTTAATTTGTAGCGGCACCAATCACGAGGAGGAAACGAAAAAAACGACACCAGCCGGTCGTCACACAATCTGTGCCGATCCCTGATGGCCGATAACATCATGCCCGATGTTGGCCGTGGCACTAAAGGCCTTCAGGAGTTGCAGCGAGCGCGTGAAAAAATCCCTACCCACCCAGCGGACAGCGTTCCAAACCCTTTTTCCCGCTTGGCCCTGTTGCTGCTGCTGATGGTGTCGCCCGGGAAATGCAAACGAACGATTACAGCCGTAACTGATTCCATCGAGAATAAACAAAAATAAACACGCGGAGGAACTTCATTTCGTTACGAATCGTTTTTTTTTCCTTTTCTTTTTCCGTGCTTTGTTTTGCCATGCTGCTTGTCCTGTAGCAGTTGTTTGATGAATGTGACTCGTTTTTGGGTGTTTTGCTTCTTCTTTTTTTGTCGTTGTGTATGTACAGTCAACAATGGCCGACACGGTGGGTCATAAACTGGATCGGGGATGCAGCAAAGATGGCGATCGCACGGAGCGAATATTGTCCACCGCATTGAAGCCGTTTGTTAATCTCCGCTTCCTTGTTCTATGCATCTGTTTTGGGAGCGAAAAATCCCATCGGCGGGAATGTTTTCCTGAACAAATAGCAAAACTGTTTGCGACCGGCTTTTCACCTAAACAAGAAAACATTCCTGCTGTCGTTCTCAATTTGCTCTAATTTTCCCAAAGCCACCCGATCCTTCCGGAAGTCAAACAACAATCGAGGGCTTGGAAGGCAAAACAATGACCCAATTACCCAAGCGCGTTCGGGGTTCGTTTAATTTTCGGTGTATTTTAGGTAGACAAAATTGGCTCAAACTCGAAATGTGGACCTTCTGCTGCCGATATCCTCTTGACTTCTGGGTTCAGCGAGCCAACATGTGCCCCGGGAAAACCTTTTCTCCACGCACAAACACACACACACACACACACGCTAGAAGCTCATTCAACGTGCAAAATAAGTAAAAGCGAACCCGCAAAATACGCAAATCGGATTATGCCCAAGCACGGCAACGACACAAAGCCACACCGGACCACCGAGTTCGCGTTCGAAAATGCGTTGATTGTTTTGCCTTCGTTTGCTGGCCAATCTCTTCGTCGTTCGGCTGTGCGAAAACGGAACACAACCGACCCAAAAGCTTCACCCGGTGACAATATCGGTCCATCCGGTAGGTTTCGGCTGGAAAAATGGCCGCGTTTCCCACCGCTGAATGGGAGCAATTTTGCCCAGGGAAAGATGGAAAGGCAAACCGGGTACGGTTGTGTATCATTTCCATGCGTTAAATCAAACATCCGACCCAGCGGTGGGGTTGGGAGGGAGGTTGCTGCTGACGCTGGTGGATTAAAAGATCAAAGACCACCGAACCCGACAAACCGCGCGTGGAATGTCTTCTGAAAGACCGAGTGGAAAGAAAGCATAGGAGAGGCGCATCAGAAGCGCATACTGAAGCGTTCGAATGCGTCGACAAATACACAACATCGGCTCCGGCAGCATGGCCCCAATTTATCCTTACACCACCGCACATTTCTCTTTTCCAACCGGACCGGGACCGGGGAGCCAATTTTTCGGGACAATTTCGGGCACAAAAACCCCTCAATTGAGTCGCCATTTTGTACGATTGGCGCGATCGACGCAACACAAATCGATCAACGTAGCCAATGACGGTTTTGTTGTGTGCGCGCGCCGTGTGCGTACACACAACTTCAGTGTGGTGGGAAGATTCAACAACCAGTGGCGAGGAGGAAGAAGACGTAGCAATCCAACTACGAGATCACCTTCTCCTCGACCGCCGAGCAGAGGGAGAGCAAGAGAAAGAGAGAAAGAGAGAGAGAGAGAGCTGCTTCATCCCCTCTTCAGTGCAAGGGTAATTGTTGAGCTTTCCTTTTTTTTTTGGTGTCGTCCAGCATTAAGCCAGGCTTACATACACATCTCGCTCGTAACACCCGTTAAACACTTCATTATCCGTGGGGGGAATTGATTGTGGTTTTGGCTTTGGAGGTTTGGAGTTTTTTTTGTTTTTGAGACGCGAATGGCAGGAGCTCGCTGATTGCTTTTCTTTCACCTTTCTCAAGCTTATGACGGAGATGTACAAGAATCATCGGTGGTTGGTTTTATGGTTTTAAAAATTTTAATGTAATGAAATTTTAAATAAAAAAAAATTAAATACTAAAATTTACGCAAAAAATCGATGCTAAACCGGTCATGAACAATAATAATTGTATCTCACAGGAATATTAACATCAACAATTTTTTCGATCTAAACCTTTTTCCTTACAATTATAAATATGAAACAGAAGGCCATGAGCTAATAAAAAAAAAGTATGATCGAATTGACTTAGAACAAACTCATTAAATTATTGTATTAAAAACAAGACTCACTACGACGCTAATTACTAAATATGAAAAGCATCCTCTTTTCGTTTTGGCACACGCGAGCAACCAAAAACCAAAGAAACCAAACCGCAACCCACAATTGCCAACGAAACACCGAAAACCGCATGATTGCCGATAAAAATCATCCACCCCACCGATGCCGCCGACTAGACCGAAAAAAAACCGATTTGTGTGCGATTTAGGTAGGCAATTTTCCATTCTTCTTCTTGACCGACGACTGCCCCAGGGGCCGTTGGGGGACGAGGGTGTAGTGTTATTCCCATTTTTATTGGACCATTTTCGTCTCCGAATGTTGCAGCGACATTATCATAACGACACAGCACATCGGATTCGATCGATTGATCCGATTTCCGATCGAGTTCTGATGGCGAAAGAAACAAAACAAAAAATAGCAGCCGGCCACGGGCCAAATGAGTTTGATCGGCGTTTCTTTTAATCGGTGCCGCTCGTCGGTGCCGCGTGTGGGTCAACAATTTGTTGCGACTTAGGAAACGATTGTTACGATAATGAACCCCGCCACCATCTCGCGGTTTGTTTTCTCCGCTCGCACCAACCGGCGGCGGGATTAGATCGAGCTTTAGAGGTGCCAGCTGTTTCAAACTGTCTCACTGATCGGTATCTATTCAAAATATTTCCCATCCCGCTACCTGCCTGCTGCCACCTGAACGGATATGTGATCGGGGATGCGGCGGAATGGACAAAATATCGTCGCCTAAATTGGCTCCGCTCATTGTGGTGCAAAATAGGATTAACCGATGGAGGGATTCATAATAGAAGCGGTCAACCCGTGCTGTGATATCACAATTTACTGTTCATCTTAAGCGGCCGTATCCCTCCGTGTCTGCAGCAGGGGAAAAACAAGATGCAAACGATCGTTTTTGAAACGCGCGTGACCATCGGACGGCCATCGTTTGGGGCAGAATGGAACAATAGTATTATGAGTGTTGGGATGAAGCAAAGAATGATTTTGAATTAGATATAAACTGTCGGAACGATCGAGCATGAGGTGGGATTTTAGAATTGGATGAAATTATGTACCATTATATTTTGCATACTTTACATAATTCATGTCATGCACACACAAAAAAAAAACCGAAATGAGTTGCAATTCAAAATATTTTTTATTAAATCTTTGAACCTGCGAAGAGGTTTGAAAATCGAAAGGGATTTCTAAATCATACGAATAAAACATCGCACGACCATGTCCGAGGGCAGTTCCTTAGTGATTTTGATAGAAAACCGTGTCAACCAATCAGAGAGCAGCAAACTCTTCCGTTTCATCGTGCTGTCTCGCTCTAAATTATCGAAATTGCAGGGCTCTTTTGGTTGGCGATGTTTTTCTTCTCAAAAAACTGTTTAAAATGGAAATGAAAAAGATGTTAAAATGATCACTTTCCTAGGATATCTTCGTACGAAATGCTAAATGGAAAAACTTGGTTTTCGGTAGAAAGTTTTTATACGCAATACAATAAAACACAGATAATAAAATAACCCACATCAAACACCAAGTAAAGGCACCGATCGCTAGCGTGTTGACTGGCCGGCACAAGAATCACGTCATGCGGCATCATTCTACCGACAAAAAAGGAGAAGCTCTATTTTTGAAATGAACACAACTGAACAGCAAATACACCCCGACAACCTAAATCTCCCCCAAATCGGTCTATGTTAACGATCGACAGCTGGCCAGCTCGTGGCTCAAGCCACAATCAAGCGAAATCGTGCGTTCGGTGTGCGGTGTGCCACAAACCCCAGATGCACACCGGTCGAAACCGTACGCGGCACCGAAGAGAATGGCATCAAAGTCAATGGAACAAGCAAACCACACGGCAACTCATCTTTTCTTGTGAACTGAAGAAATTGAATTATCGGTCGGGTCTTGCGCCCAAGGAAGAGCCGAGAGTGTCACCGCATCTACGGCCAGTTCGGAAGCCGCCAAAGGAACCCGGGCGACCACACCTCCCTCGGGTGCACTGTCATGCAATCACAATGAAAACGATGTCGTCCTCGTCGCCGTCATCGTCCTTGCCCGGATTGAGACATCTACCTTTATGGCAGGAGGTAACAGTAATAAATGGATTTCATTTCACGCCGTTCGGTTTCGTCGGAAGGAGTGGAAACTGTCAAGGAAGGACACTATTAGCACCTCATTGTTGTGCCGTGGTAGCCGTGTTTTATTTGGACTGTTTTCATTAAAACATCTAACGCTGCGGTGTGTTGGTGTGTTTGTGTACGTGATTTCTCAATCGTATGCAAGATGCTGGACGATCTCGTTAGCTCTGCCCAACAACAACGGACCGTCATTAGATGGTATCATATTTTATACCGAACATATCGAGCGTATCCACCGCGCGATCGCCAAACAAATCTCACCGCTTTCTCCCGGCGAGCAAACACAAATCGTTCGATTAATTATGATTTACGGTGCGAAACATTAATCAAGCGACACGGATTGATTCATAATTCAGCACCCTAACGGAGCATCGCGTCGCGTCCCGCTCGGTTCTTGTGATAATTTTGGTTTTGTTTTAAAAGAAACCTTTTCCGTTTCTTTTTTCCTTCTAATTTTTCATTCAGAAAACGGGTTCAAACGGGTGCCGCTCAGCTGGCTTTTGTGTCTCAAAACTCCTCTATGCACGGCACAGGTACGGTGCGAATAATATTTGAAAACAAATCGAAAATATTGTGATTCAAATTGTAATAACAGAGCGGCTTCGCTCTTCGAGAAAAAGAGCTGAATCGTGTACACCTCCTACAAAATGTTCGATCGTTTTTTTTGTTTCGCTCTGATCCAAAAGAAAAGGATCAGCCGCGGCCTTCCGCTTTTATCCTTTTCTATCAAATTCCACCGAACGCCGATTCCACTCCGAAAAGCGGAACCGACCGTAAGCATGTTCGTTTCATTATTCAATTACGACGACACAGGAAGCATGCATCCGTCGGGTGTGAAGGATTCGCCTGGCTCGAACTTTACGAATTAACCTAGAGAAATTAGTCGAAAATAAACGGCTCCGCTTTCGTCCTTCGCCGGGAAAGTGTCAAGTTTACCAAAGCAAAAGGCCGACTCTCTCCGTTACCCTTTCGATTTCGCTTTTTTTCGGGACGATACGTTTGCTTTGAATTTTCTCTAGTAAAAAAAAAACCCTTTTCTAGTTCGAGAACGGTTCGGAAGACAGTGAGTGTTCGGCTCAGAACCTGAAGAATTACGCACGATCTAACCCTTAAATGTTTCCCCTCTTAAGTGTGATCTTGGTTGGTGCGCACATGTGTGTCATTCGATACTTTCCTTTTGCTCTTTGATTGAAATAAGGAACAACATGTTGAGGAAGGTGTACCTGTAGGTGTGTCGGTAGATTTGCTGAACCAATTAATTCGCAAATACCACGACAAAGCAGATGTTTATTTCAGCCGTTTGTAATGTTTATGAATTCTTAACACAGCAAACTAAAGTTTCAAAACACTAGTGCATTGATAAAAATCATGCGATTCTGCTTTTCACAAGCTTCATTGCAGGAACTCAAGAAAGTAACCGATGGACGACGTATGGAACAATTTATAATTATGTATAAAACATGCATATTTCAAGTCATATTTCATAAAACCGAATTATGAAATATTCAATCGAATCAATAAAACACTTACCTGATAAAACAAATTTATGTTGAAAATTATCCAACACAACCAAAGCAAACCGACAAATATGTGAGCAAACGATTTTTATCGTGACGTTTGAAAAATTCATCGCCAAAAACATCGACCATCGACGTTTAGCGACGCCAGCGCCAGATGTGGTATGTTTCTGAACTAATAACCTCCTGGACCTAATCTGGACTTTAACCATAAATTCAAGTTTTTTATAGCTCCGCCGCCGCTGTGAAGGCTGGGTAGCCTGCTCAAACATTTTGATAGTTTTGACAGCCGTCGCTGTGTTGACAGTTGACAGTTTTGACGTCTGTCTGTTTGTGTTTTTTCTTAAAACAAAAAAAAGGGGGAAATTTTTTGTGTTGTTTGTGACCGAATATATTTGTAATTTTTGGGATGAAATTAAGTAATTAAAGAGAAAAAGAGAGTAAGTGAGCCTATTTTACTTCGCCCGATGTGTGGTGACCGCTGTGAGACTGTCCTGGCTCTGTTTCGTGTGAGTGTTTGCGTGTGAAGTGCAAGGGCATCTCGGATGTGTGGTGCTGTGGCTTCCTCGTCGGAACAGCCATTTCCATAGCATCTCGGTGCGCCGTTTTCCGGCCGAGGAAAATCGAAACCTTTCCCTGGCGCGCCATCACCGTGGCGTTGAAATTGTTGGGAAAGTCATATCGCCGGACATCGGCCGCGGCTGGGCGTGCGTTTTTCGAAGGTATGTAACACTGCGAAGGTCGCAAAGGTTTTTTTTTGTTCTTTTCTTTCCCTTTCGTCTTTTGCATTTTTTCCTTTCCCACCCGTTTCTCTGGCGGCGGCTCTCCACGCTACGTTTTCGCGCAATCTCGCCGTCGTTCTTCTACGTGTTGTTATGAATGGACCTTTGCGCACACACATGTCGGGGAAAAGCACGCCATGAGTACGCAAAATTTGCTGTCTCGAAACGACGACACGTGAATTAATCGGCGCTACGGTTGCTCCGTGCAAAATTCAACCCAACACATGTTCAAACACAAATCGATTTGATGTTCGTTTGAGTATGTTTGCGCTGTGTGTATGTCCTGTTTGTCCTTAGGGGGTTTGGATTTTGTTATTTATTGAAAATTAATTGTCATTAATTTCTTAGGGATTCGAAGCACGAGTTTCACGTTTACTAACCTCAAAGTCAGTTTTATCTATAACAATATTAGAAAATACATAACAATAAATAATTTAATTCTCAAGCTTATTAGTCAAAAATTTTCAAATATCAAGCATTGGATATTTGTGAAAGTTGCCAGGTTTTTACCTTCCAAAATTTTAAATTTTAAAATCTTTGAATCGTGTTAGCTATCGAAAAATCCAAAACAAAAAAAAAGTCTTACATTATTATGCTAATATATGCTTTCTTCGTTTGAATTGAAGCCTTTCCGGCCCATTGAATGAGCAACCAATTCCCAAATATTGTTATTCCAACAATGTTCAACTGAGGTAGCAACAAGTGATCGAAAGTTGATGATTAAACCCATCGTGTTTTTTTTTTAAATTTACCTTGGCCATTCCAACCTTTCACTACTGAAATCTTGTATTTGCATGTTGTTTAATGTTGTATAAAATATTGTAAGAACACATTATACCAATACACATTTTCCTCGATAATCGTGTCCAAAATTATCAACCGGACCTTTCATGTTTGTCTGCTATTTTCCATTTCTAGTATCTCGTTTTTTTTTACTATTGGAGATCATTTTCCAACGCACTGTGAACGATCCTTCTGCTCTGTTCGGTTGCAAAAGGAATTCCGTCCGCTTCCTGTTGCCCTTAAACCCCCAGCCCATAAATCGCACCATAAAAATGATGTTGATGCTCTCCCACCACCCAAACACCCACCCACCCACCCACGTTGGCCGGTGATCTAATGCCTTTGGAATTGGTTCGGTTGGACCGGGAACAAACGGACGGAATTATTTTTTGCTTTGATTTTCTCCGCGATCACGCGACCATGCCGAAAGGAGCCGCGCGGTTTTCACAAAGATCGTCATCACAAACAATTTCCCTGCCCCGATCGCGTCAATTATGAGCGGTGGTGAGTGGGCGCTTAAGACGACATGGTCGTTTGGTGTTGGTTACGGGGAAAATATTTCTCCTTTTTTATTGCTATTTTCATTGAGCGCGTTTGGGACACTGGGTTGAATCATTTTTCGCCCGAAAATCATTCATCCACACCCACTCCCGGTTGCTTGCCGGGGCCAATAAGGAAGCGCGCGCGCACACTCTCGGAAAGGTATTTTCTTTGTGCCAAAACATCCACAGTGCACTAAAATTACAACATCCGCACCGAATTACATGATCGCAGCGCGATGCGTTCTCGCACGATCACGCCAAATAGGATGGATTCCTTTCGACCGCAGCGATCTGTTTGGTGTGCGTATTGTTTATAGATTAAGCGCTTTGTTTTATGTCCCATCGCGCCCCCATCGTCGGCTCGAATGTGGGCTTTTGGGGGTGTTTGGCACCTAACCTTGGCACCAGCGGACCATCGGGGTGGGTCAGTTGCATTTCTCGATTGCAAGCACGAAACGAAACCGCGCCGCCGTGGGGCCGCGATCGATCGTAAAAAGTGTGTGAAATAGCTCGATCGAACCGTTCGTTCCGCTGCGGACGATCGATGGGGGACC
>KI915043.1:9687307-9748125 GCA_000473445.2 Anopheles farauti | reverse complement strand
GTCGGGGGGGGGGAAACGTTTTCTAAAATATAAAATGATTTTCGCTTTTCGAAGTGTCCTACCCACACGGGAAGAGCTAAACGCAACATATCCGAAAATCAATCGGATACGGCACGGAGACAATGTTTGGCAGTTTGTTTTTATTTTTAATTCCCCCACCCGGAAACGGTCGGCAGCTGATTGTACCTAGGAAGTGCGCCACCATACTTCCACCCCCTCCATCCCTCCCCCTCCCACCGACTTACATCGAGCAGGCTTTTCCGGGTCGGTTCTTTCACCCCACAGCAGCGACACGACGACCCCGATATTTTTCACACGATTCCTTTCCCGACCCGATCGGCGGGGGTTGGGGCGCCCGTTTTTATTTGTTTGGTTTCGGGTGGACTCGTCGAAGAACCGCCGCCACCCCGGTCCGTTCCTTGGTAACACTTCACTCATACTGTTACCCACCCGACCTGCCGCACACCCGAGGCGGCCAGTGTTCGAAAGCCGAGCCAAAAGCAAACCATCTCCCTCCCTCCACCCCGCTTGGTTTGGATGCGTGGAAATGTGCTTCTTCAAATTAGCAGCCGCCACCGCCTCCCCTAAGCGGCTCTAGGCGCGAAACGCGCAGACGAGTGAAACGCATCACCCAGCGCGCCGTGCGACATTCGCAAGTCAGTCTAGCCGTGGACGTCGCCGAAGACGCAGGTTGTTGTGTGTAGAGAAGTTGGGAAAAAACATCATCCTCCGGTTGAAAGTGTTAAAGTGTTGAGGATACGCGAACTCTCGGCTCGGGAAGCCTCTGCAGTAGGGCCCTGTCCCATCCAACCCGTTGGAACGACTTAATCCAATTACTTGGCGTGCTTGGCGTGTGAAGTGGCCGTGAAACGAGTGCAAAACCCGTGTGGAGATGTGTGGTGTTTGCTAGCAAATAGGCTTGAAATATGAAAGAGTTGAGAAAGAAAGCGGAGAAAGCGTTTCTTTTGGAACTATTCATTCGTTTGAATGCTGGGGAATGAAACTGTACAAACAAATTATCATCAACAGTGAATAAACGGTTCAAATCGAACGGTTTCCATCACCAGCCCGGTTGAAGTTTCAAGCAATCCAAGAGTAAATCTCGTCCAACGTCGGATAAAATCTTTCGCTACAGTGTTAGAAAGCAAAGCGGTGGCCTACCTTTGTCCCCATTTTTTGGGCTCGTGAAGAACATCTTCCAGAAGAACTACTAGCCGAAAATAGAAGGAACCGTACCGAAGATATCATCCTCACCCGAAACGAAACGACGATGGCTTGTCACGCGAATTTATCCTGCGTTTGCACCTACGTAAGTACCCCGAAAAAAGGGCCGAGTGGTAAAACCATGCCCTATCCTTCGTCGATCGTGGCGAGTGTGTCGCCCGGAATTGCTTCAAATGCCCAAAGAATCACACAAGCAATCAAAGGCGCATTCGGTGAGTGCTTTCGTGCAAGGATTCGATGGCCCTGCTGAAGTCGCGAACGGAAATAAGTCACCTTACGATTGCTCCAATTCAGAGCGGTTTTCATGCAAACCGCTGTGTCGTAGATTCATGCATTGGGTAGGAAACGAAACAAAGGGCTTCGGAACCACTTCTAAGTAACTCTACTTTGTTGCCTGCTGCTTAATTTTGTGTGTGAGTGTTTTCATTGCGGAACATTCCAAACAATTATTGCAACTATTTCGGTGTCAGCTTGGGTCTGCGGTTCCCTCGTTCTCTGCAATGCAGTTTTTTGTTTTGTTGAGGTCCCGAGAAAAGGGTGCAGCTCGTACATTTGTATAAGCCGAAAATTGTTCCAGCAAACAAACACATTTCCCATTTCGATTATGCTCACGAGCCGCGACCGGGGTGCGTTTGGTGTTCTCGTCTACGGACACAGGGGGAAGGCGATTTCTGTAACGATATATAGTACATCAGACCCGTGCTCAACCTTTCCCTTGCGCTACCGCTCAATGTCACTTCACGAGAATGGTTTGACGGGGTTTCATTTTGTTAGCAGTAGGTTACAACAACGCATGCAATCGGGAAGTTTTGTTTGGTTGCCATCACTCGCAACGAGGGTCACGCAGTTTGTGTAGTTTGAAGAAAGACTTATCAATCAAAAACTCTGAAGGTAATAAGCCGTATAGGACGATTTGTATGAAGGAGTTCGAACGACAAGTTGTGGAGTGATCTGGATAGTAGCTCGAGTAAAGGCGCTAAGCATATGGCGAAGGTAACACGGACGTAGGTTCGAACCGCGAGAGAGTACGTTTGATGACATACTTTTAATTTATCAAACAAACTTTGCTTGCTAATCTAAAAAGAGTATTAGCCTCCATTTGTCAGCTTAAAGTGGCCTACAAAAATATTCGATGAAGGCTTCTAAATTATCTGCTGCTACCTTCGCAGAGGTAAACAACCTTTATCCGTTCCAAAGACAGATAAAAAAAAACCGTACAAATATTTGCCTGGTATTGTATCCCCAGACTGGGAAAAAGCGTATGAAATCGACACTTCAGCCATCGCAACAAAAATGCTAAAAAATCATTTAAATACTCTGCCAATCAACACCCAAACGGTAGGCCATAGTTCCCAAGTGCTGCTTGGGTGTTTTAAAAAAAACGACACAACACACCCCATTATGAATGATATCCTTAATGATATTCTTTTCACTATCTTCAGCGGCGCACCATATCACGAACATTCCGTCGGTGTGCGGGTGCAGAAGAAGGAGCAGAAGCACCACCTCCAAACGGACTAGAAAGTATTAGAGTATCGTGTTGTGAGTGAAGCACGTTAATAAACTAGACTGACTACTTCACACTCGCAGAAAAAGGATTCGTGCGCTGGTAAAAAGGGAATCCGACTCGCTACTACCCCAAAGCAGGTCACATTTTATGCTACCTGTCAATACCTCGACGCTTCGGTGGGGAAGGTTTTTAAACGTTGATGAAGGTTTCTACATTTTTTTCTCCATTCCATGTGTCTAGTCGGTTGGAAATAGTGCCACCAGTGCTCGACTCCGATGGAAAACAGTAAACCGTTTCCGACTGTACAACGGCGGAGAGCAACGATAAGGCCTCGAAGTATGCGGCATAATAAAAGCGAGCATAAAACCGAATGACACCTCACGAAGGATTTGCCCTCACCACGCGCTAATGATGCTCCTTACGGCCGGGAGTACTTCCGTGTTGGGCCGCTCCACCGGAACGCAAACATCGAACCAATGGCTGCAATTGACGCGGGATGATTTGTTGATGGTGTGGTAGCGACTACTGCCTGTGCCTTTGCCGCCGCTTCCCGTTCGATTGCGTAAATGGTGGCGTTTGTTCTACTTTTACTGCTCGCACACGCACCTGGATCGCAAAATCACCTTGTTGGCTTTGGTGGCTGGTTTTCGATCGCAAATTGGGTCACCACCAATGTGTCCCAACGAACCCCACCAAGCGTTCGAGCAGGAACACCCAGATCCTCTCAATCTCGTCCCGCCGTTCACCTAATTGGCAGGTGGGTGGGACCGGGTGACCTATGGTGCGAACATGGAAAGCAGCCATATCAGTGGTACGGTACGGTACGTAACTTTTGACCTGATCCACACCAGACGGCGGTGTGGAGCGCACACGAGCTGCGATGCAATTTTCCGGAAGCGAAACGTACAAGCCGTCTGTTGGTACACCGTAGGCTCGTAATACGCCAGTAAAAGTTCGCTTAGCAGTCAGGATTGGCCGTAATTATGCTCCCCGTTCAGCCCGTCAGAGTGGGTGCCAAATTTCGTTTCGTGTGATGGGTTTGTGTGGTTTAATTATGGCCGACAACGAAAGGCGTGCAGCTGTGGCGTGTGGAGGATAAACCGCAAATCGATACTGTTCGATAGGAGGTGTATGGGTTTCGCGCCAAGCGCTCCGCCTTCATGTGTTCAGGTTATAAATTTCAACGTTAATTTAACTCTTGGAAATTTCGCTTAAAGGCAGCAGTGTTCTAGGAAGGTCTTTAGGATATTGTTAAAGGTTTTACCAAAAATTAATGAAATTAAAATTTTACCAAAACTAGAGTGGATTCTACAATCCTGAAATTGTTTAAAAATATGAATATTTACATCCCCTTCAGTACAATAGAGATGTAACAACTCCCCTTCATTCATTCCAAATTGCTTGCTCTATTGTCCTTTACCGCACGCAATCAATCGGGCACTCGTCGATTCTCTCTGCTGCACAAATCGATTGATAATCCGGTCGCAGTAGACATTGTAATGCAATTCGATGCCATCGCCAATGTTTCGCCATTTTATTGGCCTGCCCTCGAATATGCATGGCGCAGTACTAAATTACTGTGCCGTGTACACCCTTCACCCGCTCTCCACCAACGGTCGTGTGCCTTTCGGATGCTCCTTTTTTGTAGCAGCAGCAGCACCAGCAACAGACAGCAGCGCCATCCACCGCACACAGTTGAAAGCAGCCACTTTTATCGCACATTCATCGGATGCCGCCGCGGCATCGCATTTACGAAAGTGTGTCTGAGTGTGTATATGTATGGCTCTAAAAAAGTACAAAGGCCTACATTCGGTCGTAGTAGGCCTCCGTTACAGAGAGGCGTGGTGGTGATATGGTGGATGATGGGGAAAGGACGATTCGGTTCACGCAGGACACCGAAGACGCGCCGAATCACCGAAGCGTGACAGGCGGTGATTCATTCTGCAAGCTTTTGATGAGTTCATCCGTCGTTCGCATTCACTTCACCAACACAGTAGGCACAGCAAGCATGAGCGGCAGATGGTAAACAAAAAGGACCTGCCGTGTGTTTTCATGACCGTAATGTGTTTTCTACCGACATTCGGTCACACACAGTGGCTCGAAAAGTGTGCGTAAATGTGTGATTGATTTGTTGAAGTGCTGTTTTGCAGGCTAGAATGGTGAGTTATAATCGGTAAACGAGAACGCACACGGACACACGTACGCGGAAATCCAATTACTCGCAGGATCATCCTACCTAGCCCTTAGCGAATGAAGGCCAGGCTCCAGTGTAAACTTCGTCCACTCGTTTTGCTCCTCGTGTGCAGCTTAAAGGTTGTAAGGGATTGTGGATACAGTTTTTCCTGTGTTTGTGATGTGCTAATGTGACGAGCGCGCTCTCTCTCTCTCTCTCTCTCTTTCGCTACCGTGAGCACGGTAGGGGAAGAGTAATTACTGCACCATATTTAATGGGCACTAACGTTGCTATCCCTCCCGGTGCGGAAGGATGCTGCCGACGAGACACTATCAACAGGGGAAAAACGGCAGGCCAACGTGCCTCGTGCTCAAGTAAAGTGTAAAAAAGTGAATCATGAAAATCACATCCGTCCCCATAAATAGGTCAAGAAGCTGGAAAAGGAGGCTAGTCGTTTAAAAGGATGAACTTTTCATCGCGTAACTTGTTTTTGGGAAATAATTAATTATTCCCAAACGTCGTTTTAGGTCGTTTTAATTAAGAAATGGATGATTTATATTTTAATCGTACCGATTTGGGATCCACTTTTACCTTATCGCTTCATAATTCTGTTCACACAATAACTCGATGGTCGTGTTACAAAAAAACGTCATCCAACTAAGAATAGTAGCTGTGATCATGGCACAACCAGGCGTCTCCATGACGCCCGTGACTCTCTCTGATCCAGTAAGAATAGTTCACTATAACATCTTCATTTCAAAAAACAACTTGTCATAAAAAAACTTCCCTGCTTGTTGATTCCCTTCCCACAGCGTGAACGTCGTTCCCGTGTCTAGCGTGTTTTTAACCTCTGTTATTGAGTTTGTGTGGGGAAAAAGAGTCCTAATTAATCAAATGCGTGGAACGAACGCAGACACGATTATTACCACACAGCGGCTCGCGCGGTCGCCGGTGCATTCCTTTACCTTCGTGCGTAGGAGTTTGTTTTCGGCCGGAGTTTGCTTTTTTGCTTCGTTCGTTTGGACGACACCTCTCATCTGTAATGTTTTTCCCTATTTTTCCGCCAACATACCAAACTGCACGCGCGTGTGTGTGTGTGTTTGGGTTGGGCTTGGGAGCAGCAATTTTTCTTCCCCACACCGTATATACATTCCACGCTGTGTTTTTGGGGGGCATCGCAGGCGAGATTAATGTGTGATTAGCTCCAAAGTCTCTTGCGTTGCGTGTAGCAAATGTTGTTCTTTTTATTTCCGTTGGTCGACATGATGCAAACCTTGTTCGTAGAAAAGCGAGTCGGTAAAGAAGATTTGCTTCTGGGAATTTTCATATCTTTCGCACATTTTCTTCCCAAAAACGAACAGAAAAAAACATTTTACGGGCGAAATAAAGTTAAGTGTAGTGAAATAATTGACTAATTATTTTTTAGGCATTTTTTCTAGTTTAAAAAACATTTTGGTATGGTAAAAATGCAACAGATCTTTTTTCTTTTTTTTTGTTGCTATGTAAATTCCTCTTATTTATAGACATTTCTCAAAGTCTCGATGAAGAAACACACCATGAGGCTAATGATGCACGCAGCGTGTCATTAAAATGTTTTCCTTAGCTTTTCCGCACCATCGTCACCATCTTCCTGGGCTCCTGTCAATGGTTACAAACAGAGGGGGAGAGAAAGAAGAAGGTCGAGCTGCTAAAACTTTCACTCTCACACAGCCGGCTTCTACACAATGCGACGGTCTCATCTTCATACTTTCTGTCATGCGGATTCCCGTTCGGAATTCGAGGTAGGAAACATACCGACCATCTAACCTTGAATCGGAATCACTTCCATCTATCCAGTTGCCGGTTGGTGATGGCCGTGGTTGAAACCGAGCGTATCATGTTGCTAGCCCCTTCTCCCACTGCCTACTTGCTGCTGCTGTTGCCAGACGACAGACAAGTGTCACCAGCACGACGGTTGTACCTTGATGGGGTGGGGTGGTGGGGTTCGCTGGTTGTGTATGAAACGGCTTGGTAAAGGTAGGCACAATGCGGTCAATGTCGCTGACAGCGAACGACGATGACGACGAGTGTCATTCCACTTGCGCGCGCGAACTTCTCACACATGTTGTTTGGTGATGGTGGGAAGGGTTGCTGAGAGAGAGACAAATCGCGCTTCTGTTCCGCCCAATATAGGGGTGAGTTGCCTTTGCACACTCGATCGCAAACCGATCGGCTGAGCGAGCCAAATTCGTGAAATCCGGTCAAACGCGATCCGTGGGTCAGTTTATTTCTTCCGAAACTGGGTCCCCCCACGGGGTTGTGCCTCGTGAATCATACGCCATTTGGTATGGCTGATGGTGGATGGTAGCGAAACATATTCTAATCGTAGGAGCTGCTTGTTTTGTCAACATAATCGTCTAATAGCTCGTCGAAGAACACGATTCACAATCAAGCGGTTGGATCATGCTCACTGAACCGTGCTGTATTTTCGCTCTCTCTGTCTCTCTCTCTCTCTCTCTCTCTCTCTCTCTCTCTCTCTCTCTCTGTAGAAACATCTCATAATCAGTGAGAGCAATCGTTGCTCCACTCTATTCGTACGTAGTTACCATTGACGTATCATGTGGTTCTCCCGCGCGCGCAACCTCTGCCCGGCCAGCTGTCAATTAGTAGGACATTTCGCACGCGGTCGTCTTGTTAGGTTCTGAAGATATTGGGGAGCTCCCCAAACCGGTGAACAATGTGAGTGTTACGCGTGCGTTGCGAATCCACAACCCAACAAGTCTCCTCTTGCTCCGTGATCATACTCTGAATCACCAACCAGAAAAACTTCCAACGACAGGCAGGCGAAATCATCCAAGCAACCATGTGTGCGCGAAATTCTTCCTGTTATTGTTGAAAAAGTGGTGCTCCACATTGTTCACCTACATGGACGCAGAAACGTGTTTGTTGTTTGAAACCGTCACGTCACCGGGGGGAATCGTAGAATGGGACAGCCAGAAGATCTCTTCGCGAGATGAAAAGGTAAAGGTTAGCGAGCGCGTGCGCTACAGTGTCTCGTCTGGGGGATCTTGTTGCTGTCGTTGTGTCGCGCCTCCCCCGGCTTACCAGCGAAAACTGAGCGGAAGGGACTCAAAACGGCGTTCTTTAAATCGTTAGAGCGTAATTCGTGTTGGAGCGACCACTCAACAGCCGCGCAGTGTCAGGGTCATGCTTGCCTCGTCCGCTACTCGCATGGTTCGAACTGCGCCTCAACCGGCCACGCTTCTATTAGCGGTTCGGTGTAGAAATGAGAGAGAGAGAGAGCGAGTAATAGAGAGACCTGGCATGCTTTTTTCTTCAATAATCGGTCAGTTGCGTAGAAAATCTACATCTACATGGCCAGCGGTAGGCAGCAAAAGCAAAACAAGATAAGAGTGTTGCTGCTCTCAGCCATTCTCGGCGCGCTCCAAAGCTGACGTTGGAAAAGAGCATCGCCCAGAGTCTTGCCGATCCGTGGCCGGGAAGGAACCGCGTGGTTTTTTTTTTTGACGGACGGAACGACATCCGTCAAAACGCGGATGTTATTTGTGCGCTAGCCGAAGTGCGGGGAACGAAGTCGTCGTCGGACCCGTCGTCAAATCTTCACTGCATCTTTTGCGTGCAGTGTTGAAAGACACGAACGCGCCGGCGTGGTGAAGGGTGCGCACCGGACGGTCCAGGGTCTGCTCGAACCTCTGAGCCACACGCGGTTACGGATCTGGTACCGAATTTTTGCACCAGTTTTTTAACCGGGCATTGATATGGTCGAAGGCATTCTTAAAATACTCGTCACGCTGCTGTACTCCTGCTGCGGATGGTTACTGCAAAGTGTAATAAACGTGCTCTTCTGCTTCGCTGCTCATTCGCTTTGTTTTAAAAATTGCACTCGCCAAATACTTTCTTGTAATGTGATTGTTTTTTTTTTTTGTTTTTTTTAGATAACAACCAAATTTGCCACAATAATGGACTTCAAACAGAATGGGTCACCAGCGGCATCATCACAGCAGCAGCAACCTCCCGTCGGTGGCGTCCTGTACGGTACCGATGCCCGCAACGGAAACTCTGCCATTCGTTTACAGTCCCTAAAGCAGCAGCATCAGCAACTGCTCCCAACGGCAGCCACGAATGGCGGCTCATCGTCGGCAACAACCGGCCCAGCACCGTTGCGTCGACGGTGTCGCAGTGAAAGTCTTCCAATGGCGCCTCTCCTTTACAGTTCCGCCGAGCAGCAGCAGCAGCAGCAGCATCCACAGCAGGGCATTAGCAAATCCAAAAAGGTGCTCCAAGGCGGAGGTCAGGGCCATCATCATTACAAACAAAAGTTCCCCGGCACCATCACCGACCACCCGGGAGGCCTGTACATCGAGTCCTTTTCGCTGCAACAGCAACCTCACGCGAATCGCAAAGTGCTGCCACTGGCGACGCACGATCTGCTGCCCACGATCGTACCGAACTCCGCCGCCATCGCCGCCGGTGGCCAATCGAAGGAAAATGTCGCACAAAATCATCTTCTGCTCGGTAGCGGGGGTGTGAATGCGAAGGACGTGTACATGAGCGAACTGGACGGGTTGCGGAAGGACCGACGCAATGGAGGCTACTACGTGCCAAACGAGCTGCAGCTGGAGTCACGCTTCGCCCGCAATCTCGAGGCAAACTTTGCCACCCGGGCCACCATTTTGGAGCGCAGCGGTCGGAAGCTGCGGGCCCGGAGTGAATCGGAACCACAGGAATTTCTTTACCACAGTGCCCACAGAAACGGAACCGGTAGCGGATTCGGTAGCGCGTGTAACAGTTTGCTCACCGGACAGCGGACGGTAATGGTGGGACAGCAGCGGGAACGACATAGCCGTGATGTAAGTTGAGGGGAAATGTACAACTGTGGCGGTGTAATCGTAACCGGTTTTCGTATGCCCTCTGTTTCAGAATACTCTTAAACGAACCCGTGATACCATCTCACCGACGCTGGAAGCCGACGAATCGTACGCCATGCTCACCGGTGATGATCTGCTAGGAAATGATTCGCTATCCTCCTCGGCGGCCACTTCGTTCGGGACGGCAAACAGTAGCCAGAAAGATTCTCCTCCCTCGAAGATGGTGAACGCAGCGGAAGAGATGGACGTTAGTTCCGATCATATCCTATCCACTGGTAGGACCTCGGTTTCAGTCGCTCAGCGCAACAAAACCACGAAAGCCTTATCCGGTGCTAGCGCCGGACAGCTCCGTTCGACCAAGGTGACAGTGCGCGCGAATCGCGTCGGAATTAATCGCCTAAAACCCAAACTAGCTAGCACCCTAACCAGCACCGGTGTCGTCGGAATGTCCGTTCCGGCGGCAGCGTCCGAGTCAAGTCGCAAATCAACGTCCCCCCTGCCGCACGCCGTACAACCGAAGGGTGCATCGGGTTCGTCGATCATCGGCGTGGTGCATAATACGGGCAGTTCCTCACCGACACCGTCCGGTGTGTCGATCGGCACGAGCGGCGGCGAATCGGTGCACACGCAGGATCTCGATGCGGAAACGGTCGATCAGTCGGACGCGGGTGACGATGACGATGATCTGGACGACGAGTGTAACGGGGAGGATGATGATCTGGACGATGAGATTGCGATCAGCGGAGACGAGGTGCTGGATGACTCGTTGACCGATTCGGAGGATAACTATCGTTCGTACCTGGCGGCCGCATATCAGAAGGCGAAGTCGCATTCCGGCTCACCGTCACCTTCGCTCGGCAAGCAGACGCCCGTCGTTACGTCGATCGGAAGTGTGGCGGGAGGATGTGCACCGGAAGGGCCGCTCGCGCCCAGTCTGTTCCCGTTCGTTCCGCCGTACCTCACGTTTGCGGCGCACGACGAGAAAGGCCCACCGATGCCACCGTCCATCCATAAGGTGTTGAAGTGGAAACTGACGCTCATTACGCCGATCGTTGTGCGCAAGGTGTTGCTGAACAGCGGATTCCGTTTGCTGAAAAGTAAGTGCTTTCTTTTTCGTCTTTCTGGTGAGCTTTTTTTTAACATGCATTCTGCTTTCATCCCTCCATCACCAGGCACGAACGATTGGGTCGGAATTTGGGGACGCCATATGAAGAGCACCTGCTTCAAGACGCTACGGCCGTACCAGAAGTTTAATCACCTGCCCGGCAGCTTCCAGATCGGGCGCAAGGATCGCGTCTGGCGGAATCTCCAAACGCAGATGAACCGCCACGGCAAGAAGGAGTTCGGTTTCATGCCCCGGACCTACATCATACCTCAGGACCTGAAGATGCTGCGCCAGATGTGGCCTCGCTACAATCAGCGCAACTGCAAGTGGATCATCAAACCGCCGGCGTCGGCCCGCGGTACCGGTATCAAGGTGGTGAACCGCTGGTCTCAGATCCCCAAGCGGAAGCCACTGATCGTGCAGCGCTACATCGAGCGGCCGCTGCTCATCAACGGCAGCAAGTTCGATCTGCGCCTGTACGTGCTGGTGACGTCGATGAATCCGCTCCGCGTGTACATGCACACGGACGGGCTGGCACGGTTCGCGTCGGTGAAGTACAGCGAAAAGTCGGAAACGCTCAGCGATCGGTACATGCATTTAACGAACTACAGTATTAACAAACTGTCAAACAACTACAGCCAGAACGAGGATGCGGACGCGTGCCAGGGACACAAGTGGACGATCAAGTCGCTGTGGTCGTACTTTGCCGACCAGGGCATCAATGTCGATCGGTTGTGGAGTGCGATGCGGAATCTAGTGCTTCGGACGGTTCTGGCCGGGGAAGGATCGATTCACGCGATGTCGAAGGTGAACGTAGGCAACAGGTACAACTGCTACGAGCTGTTCGGTATCGACGTGTTGCTCGATTCGGAGCTTGTGCCGTGGCTGCTGGAGGTGAACATTTCACCATCGCTGCATTCAGCATCGTCGTTGGATCTGTGTGTGAAAGGACCGCTTGTGCAAGCGCTGCTTAACACTGTCATGTATCAGGTATGGATGTCAATGGCGTCAATGACGTGCGCGATGTGACGTGTTGCTAATGGGCGTCCCTTTCTCTAGATTCCTCCCAGAATACCGATGGCCGAGCAGAATGAAATACTGAAGGAGCAGGGTCTCGAAGGACCACTCTGTTTCGATAAGCGCATCTACACGACCGGACTGTCGAAGACCGAAAGACTGAAACATAACCAATACATCCAGAAAGACATGGCACGGGAAGATGTAAGGATTGTGTGGTTTCCACCGTAGAAGCCCATCGGGATGTAATTCCATCCCTTTCGTCTGTTTATTGCAGTATCTCAGCACAATACTGGAGGAACTAACGCCAGACGACGTACGATGCCTGCTCCTTTCGGAGGATGAACTTGCGCGCAGTGCTCCACTCGAACGGATTCTGCCCGCACCGAACAGCTACCGGTACATTGGTTTTACCGAGCACCCACGGTATTACAATCGGCTGCTAGATGCCTGGGAACATAGGTACAGTCATAATCGTCCGGAAGGTATCGCACTGCTGCAGTCACTCTGCGAACGGAAGGTTCATCTTGAGGTGCCACCCAGCACACTAAAGAAGGTAAGTGCTACTGGGGGGGATTAACCCATGGCACGCTGCTGCGTGGTCCATTGCTGGGGAATAACATCAACCAAACATTTCTTCATACACACAAATGAACACCACAGCGAGAAGCACTGTCTGAGCAGCTTATCCCTAACACACTAGCAAAATGCACAAGCACTACAGATTCGAGCGAGAGCACTGCCTACTTCTTGTTCACAGACAAACATACCGTCAAATGTCCGGTCCATAGTGTGACGTCCGCATCCGCTTACTGGTCATCGCTAGAAAGCGAAATGTCCGATACCAAACAATCAAAACACATCTCCACACATGCTCCTCTCTGACTCATCGTTGTAAAGTTTCTCTTGACATGTCACATTTTTATCTTATTGCTCCTTTGCTCTTTCCCTTTCTTCGTTCTAATAGATATATTTAAGGTTACTTTCACAAGAAATTTATCTTCTTTTTACTCTCGTTAAATGAAATTCAATTTTATCCGTTTTATACAAGTTTATTGTTCTACTACACTGTATACTATGTTACATGCAAACATTGTACATATTCTGCGAACAAAGGAACCAGCAAACATATACACAAACAAGACAGACTCTTCCACGCTCGCCTTATACTCTACAAACTCTTCCAAAAAACAATTACTGCCCGTGTATACTAAACGTTTCTTTTTCTCTCATTAAATTTTATCGACTTCTACGGGTCTTAACTTTCTTCTCTCCTCCGCTCCCTTACGAACGACGAACCTTTGGTTGACATGCGTTTGAAAATCAAAACCACTGTACCGCGCGTGGTTTTTTCATCGAAATGAAATGTCAATTGTCGTTCCAATCGAGTCGAAACTATTGCTTTTCCGAACGATTTGGTCACATATTTCGGTGCGCAAAACTGAAAATCAAAACCAAACGTTATGAGCACAGGACATTTGGTCTGCATTCCGAGCTGCGTACTGGCGTTATCGAACGATACAGGGTCGTAAGTGTAACATCATATCTTTTTCTTCTAGGTTGGCTTTTAAGTTTTGGCATATCGTTTTGTTGAGTTTTGTTTTCTCAAAATTTGTTTTCGTTTCTTTATTTCTTGCGTTTGTTTTTATTGCGTTTTCGAGTATGTACTCCGGGAGGTTGCAGGAACCTCGTCGAGTGTTGATTTGTATTTGTGTTACTGTTACTTTTTTTCTTTTCTAATCAATTCGCCTATTATGGTTTGTTTACGCAACAACTTTTGCCAATGAATTTTTCGGCCAGTGAACGAATAAGTTTTATCTGTCGAATTGAACTGTTTCCCGTTCTAGGAAGATTAGCGTTGTGTTGAATACGTATTTCGGTATAGATTTATATTTGAGACTTGAACCATAGACGGCCCGACTTGTAACCATAAAAGACCTTTTGCTTACTTTTACAGTTGTGTACCATTGATTCTTCATAGCGTTACTGTTGATTACTGATTACTAGATTATTGCTGCTAGCGTGGGATGCAGAGAGTGCAACGATAGTCTGTTTTACTGTTTAAAATGATACCGTCATTAGCCGGCAGAGGAAGATAGTTCCTTTGTTTCTTCTCTTTAGTAATATTTCTGTTCTTTCCTCTAAATATTTCGATTTTATCTAGAGAATTAGACCTAACAAGTACGCTAGATTATCGAGACCTGTGGGACGTTGTCTATTGTTTTAAAGCATTTTCAACACAACTTACAAAAAACACTCCGGTAAAAACCCTACCAACTGAAATTCATTCTTCGTTTTGCATCTTTTGCGTTTATCATCTTCTATTCTCTTGCCATTCCAGTCGTTCTCACTATAGAGTAAAACCTTTCCACTCTTTTCACTATAGCAGTTTCAATAAGCGATTTCTTCTCTCTTTTTTTCTTGAATTGTCTTTCTACAATATATCCTCGACGATCTCTAGGCGATCGAAGATATCATCGAGTCAATCAATAATGGTGGTAACAATATTTGGGGTGTCCCACACCCATACTGAGATAGTGTCGTCCCTTTCTTTTGTTACGCGCCCCTCCCTCTTCCCCCGCAACTGATGCGACCCCTCAGTTCCTCAGTGATCCTCCTGAGATAGACCAAGTTTATCCCATCATGGCCAAAACACTCGTCCCTGCAAATATTCCGTGATTCGCTCCTTATAGCTCTTCTTTTGTCTGTCTCTTCGACCAGGTAATATCGATCATGTAATGTTGGCTGTCGTAGTTGCAATGATTAACTCGGAACCATTTCAAATAGTGTAACATTCTTTCACCACACTCGTCATACTGTTACTAGTGTTCCTGGTTTATGTGATAAAACTATCTACGTTACTCTGAGAATCGTTCGAAAACGTTCAAATGTTCGCAGTAATAGATTACTGAAGCCGTTGTTATAGTGTTGCTGTCAATGAGACCCAATAGTCATAGAGTTCCACACTAATTAGTTGCGTAGCGTGTGTAATTCTTTGTATCGTTCTTTATCATCTTCCATAATCGAATCATGGTATAGTTTTGGTAAAGAATACTTTCTCCATAATTACATGGGGCCACAGTTACATGGGGAATGTATTTCAGATCATCTCATCGAAGTACATATTCTTTCACTATCATGTTCATTTTACAATTTCATCCAAACCTCATCCATATCGTGAAACGCGCACGTCACAATCAACCATTAAACGCATTTCCCCTATCTTCTCGGTGTGTTTCTTCCGTTTTTCTAAGTGGTGGTTCCTATTTCACTAACTTAGTACCCCCTCTCCCGTCTAGCAAGTTTACCGTATGTTCCAATTTCATCGTACGTGTCCACCATCCTTGCTAGGACTGCTTAATGTCCGTTTTTGTCATTGATTCGTTGTTAACGAAAACCAAATCACAGTCAAACCGTAAAACTGTGAGCGAGCTGCGACCGCATTTTAATGATTCTCTTTCCTTTCTCTTCTCCTCTCGCATCGTATCGCGTCTCCAATACAACTCAGGACTGCAACAATAAACCACAAACGGATAGTACAAATAGTGAAAACGGTTCACAGGACAGTGGCATCCATACGGATCAGACCAGTCTGTCCGAGATGCCGTCACAAGAATCGTCCTCCGTGTATCAATCACAGGAATCTATCGACCAGCTACCCGAGGATACACCACGCCGCAAGGTGGAACAGGTGCAGACTGCCACCGTCAACGGCACGACCGACACCGCGATGACGACTGACGACTCGATTGTGGTCACGGCTGCCCAACCCATCGAGATCCGTGCCATTTATCCGCCTGGCAGCGGCAATCTACTGACCACGCAGACGATAGAAGTCCCAGTACCGGCGCAAGCGGTTGATTGCGACAATTCCGTACTCTCTGCTCCCGCTACGAATGACGAAGGCCAGACGGATGTGGCAAGTGGAGGTAACCCAATGGTTGATACGCCACAGCTACTGGATACCGACGATAACATACGGTTGGGAGATAAAATCAAGCAAATACTAGACGACGCGTTGCTACTGAAGCAACAAGAGTGTGGTGGCGACACCGAAAACACGATCATCGTGCAGGAATAGTAGGAGAAGCAGGAATAGGATTACTACACGATAGCGTAGTAAACGTAGTAGTAGCAGCAGTGGGCGATCGATAAAGCTCCGCCAAACCGCCATGATGGGGTTCGATCGCGAAAACGTTGACGGTCCTTACGGTTCGATAGAAATATCTTTGTCGTGTTTGTTAAAGTGTACTCAAAAACTATCGTTTCTTTCGTGTATGTTAGGGGTATTTGAAAACGAAAAATCATGTACCCTCTTTTTGTGTTTTGTAGCAAACGCCGAGGCACTACATTTCCTGTATGCTTTGTTGTTTTGTTTTTTTTTGTTTTTTGGATAGTGATCAAAGATAAGACGACGTCCAATAAATATCTTTTCCAATATGTTTTTTTCCCTTTTGTGTTTTGAAATAAGTTTTCCATCATAGAGATTCAGAAACCGCCAGATATCGCCTAGAATCTCTCCTTTTCGAGGGAAACATTGAACGAAATTGCACACTACTCTCTGCGTGATTAGGCTAAATAAAATCTTGTACACACCAATGCGTCACGGCACCCATCACCATAATGTGTTGAATATAAAATACAAAAGAACGTAGCTGCTGCAAGGGAGTGCGAGTGCTCTCGATGGCGGAAATATCGTTAAAACATAACGCGAATTCTTACTTCTTCTTCTACTTAAGTAGCTCAGCGATGTTGCGATTAAGGTGTGTTGAGTAAGCATGTGTGTTTGTGCGTGTGCATAGATTTGGTGACGTTTTTTTTACCACTACCGAATTTCCTAGTGATCTCCATCTTTCCCAGAGGAGCACACGTGTTGGTGTTAGAGCGTCATTTGAAAGGTAGGAAAAAAGGATTGATAAATTGAAAGCAAACGGAAAAGTAAACGACCAGTAGCAAGCAAGCAGCGTTGCGGACAGGTGTACACGTTGGTTTATGTTATAGGAAATCGAATATGAAAACATGATGAAAACTAGAAAACAATCTGATACATTTTTAGTGGTGCGAGTTTCATTCATCCGACGAATTGAGTGGTTTATTGCTTCTTTTAAAGTGAACGTGCAGCATCATCTTCGTGGAAAGGTATTAGCGATTAGATTTGGCGCAACTTTAAATTGATTTTTTTTATAAATATCGTCAAAACACTACGGTTACGTTACAATGCCATCGGGGCGCTCGTACAGATGTTTTCCTTATCATTTCCATCCGGTTGTCCCTTCCCATCTTCAACTTCCCGTTTGATGGCGGGCTTTTTCTTCACCAGCGTACCCATCCTCTGTCGGAGCATTTTGTTCTCGTCGGCACACTTGGTAGTAATGACCGAGCGGACCATACTTTCGTCCACGTTACACCTCTTCCTTACGATTTCCACCACATCCGCTACCACGTTCGGGTCAAGCCGATCCTTGACCGGTTTCTCCGCGTTGCCCGCATATGCCGGCGAAGGTCTGCCGCTAAGCGAATGAGTCGCAAGCTCCTCGCGCGAAAACACTTGTAGCAGCAGCTTCCGAGTGGCGTATTTGTAGTTGGCCCACTTTATCTTATCGAGCACAGATTTTCGTACCAGCGTGTTTTTGCTCCCGATCGACACCATCGTCGTTGAAGGATCGTTCTCGGCTTTTAAACACGCGCTATCGGCATTGGGTTTTTGATCGACGTCTTGTGAACAGTCGTTCCAATCGTTCTTTATCAATTCTTCCACCGCCACCGTAGTGTGGGATGCTTTTTCCGTCTTTAACGAGGGATCACAGGGTTCGGTATGTGGCCCATTGAACAGAGACGACTGGGAATTGGATTTCGCATTGGACGCGAGATCATCCATGGCCGCCACGTCCGATGAAGAAGCCCAGCTCTGCTTGCTGTTCATATCCTGCTGAACGTCGGTAAAGCGATCCAATACTTGCACCGTTGACCACTGCTCGTCGGAAACGGTTGAGGTCTTCACCACCATGCTGCTTTCGTTGACGGATTCATACTCACTTAGAATCATCTCATCCGTGCTAGCTTCCGCACCGGAAAGTTGATAACGTTCTATGACTTCCGTTGCAATCAATTCCGATGACGAAGGATTCTCTTTCATTTGCGCCGTAACCATGACGGTTGTGCCTGATTCCACCGTTGTGGTCTGTCTCTGCAGGTTTTGAAGTATTTCATGCTGTGCGAGTATTTTCTCCTGCATGTCGTGCAATAGCTTCCGGTTGTACTCGTTCTCCATCCGATAGCTCTTCTGTTCGGCCATCACGTTCTCGAGGTAGGACAAAATTCGATCATACCTTGCATCATGCGACACAGGAACCTCCGTGGGTAGTCCTACCGTTTGCGTTTGTTGATCGAACGTCATCGGAGGAGTAGCTTTGAGCGTTCGATCGACGACGGTTCGATGAAATCGTGCCGCTATCGTACGAGATGGAGGTGACGATTCTGGACGAAGTGTCTCAACATCCTTTAGACTACCGTTGGAATCCGAATCATAACGTTGACGTTTGGTGCCAGTGTTCTAAAATTTTAAATACGTTGTTAGATAAATTCGTCAGAGCCTCATTTGTTTGGCTTACATTCTCGTGCTCTTCCGGGAGTTCTCTCCCTTTTGGATGCTGTTGTGTTTGAATACTTTGTCCGTTGAGTCTGCCATAGTTCGATTGCACTTGAAGCGGCTGCCTGAGGAACGGTGGAACCTGAGCGACAGACTTTGCAAACAAATTGTTTGCTGCCATGATGCGCAGTTCTTGTAGCTCCGTTTCAAGAAATTTGCGATCCTCTGAAACGTGTCTACCATTAGGATCTGTTTTTATATGTAACGTATTAGGGCGAACTTACCCGATATCATCACGATCGTTGCCGGCATAATATATCTTCCCCGCAGCACATGGATCAGTTTGCCCGTGTATAGTCCGGGGAATCGTTTGTGATGTCCTGCCTCGTCCAACGGGCGGCTAGGGTCGCGTGTTACTTCAACTATCTGCGACGACTCAATCACTGTGTACGCATTTGGTTCTTCGTTTGCTGTTTCCCATTCGATCAGTGCGAAGCATGCAGGAGCAGCTGTTGATGCTGCAGAATCTGGTCGGTAACACATTTCGCTACTTTTTAACAACGCGGGAGACTGCTGTTGGGGTTGGCTGTACGTAGGGATTACTCTATTCTCGGGAACACTGGAGGATGTGATCGTAGTGGATGTACTGGATCCAACGGACCCAACAAAACCACCGGATGATACCGTATGAAACACATTCTGATACGGACTGCCGGTATTCTTGGATTGCGCCATTACAGCATCGAACGCAGAAGTTGAACTTTCGAAAGATGAGCCTGAGGTGTTGATCATTGTAGACTGCGGTATATCTGCTGGAATGTACTGTTCGGTGTTCGAATAAGAGGACACTACGTTTGAAATAATCCTCGGTTTGGCACTAGAATGATTTTCCATGCTCGCGGATCTCTTTCGCATCCGATAAATAAGACTTAACAAACGGAATGAGCGAAGAGAATATTTAGCCAGAACTCGGGACCCCTCAAGAAATCGCGTGAGCCCACTGGGTACAGCTGGCGTGAGCAGGATAGAATGTTCGCTCGCCCATATGATCAACTCAGTTGGATTCATGCAGAGATTGAAAGGGAGAAACCAGTACAGGTAACAGGAAAACCAACGGTTTGCAGGATATGGACTGCAATAAGAGGAGGGTAGAAAATGTGTGTGATTCTTTCGATTCTCCTTGCTTCGCTCTCCTTGCGATCGTATGCGTGCAGTGAGAATCCTGCAGGAATTTGAAGGGGAAAAGCCGTGCACGCAGGTAATACCAACAAAGGGATCTGCGTTAAGGGTAGCGTAAGGTTGACAAAGAAGCCCCTATTGGAAATCATAAATTACCTGGACATCCTTTCGGAAATCATTTAAATAACCTTTTTTCGAGAACCTTTACCGGTTTTCTAGGACGAAGCTTCTCGTGCGATTATTGGTATTGCGACGTGTAATAAATGTATACAATCTTTCTTTTGCTTTCGAAATTGCTTTTAATGGTCCCAAAGAAAGGAACGAAGAGATACCATTTGTTTTGAGGGTGCCAATGTTTATTTCAATATATTAGAAATCGAGACATTACATGCTCGATTCTTTCAATACTTGCAAATTTGAACGGTCATAACTAGCGATAATAGTATGAGTTTTCTTAAAATTTAACTTGTTCCATTGCTACATTCGCACACATAAAATGGAGATTTTGCTATTATGTACAACTGCTGCGTATGCTGGCGAAATAAAACAATTTTTAGCGATAGCATCGTTTCATCTAATATCATTTGCTGTACTTCGTAACTACCTCCTTTAGTAGTGCTTGTTGCGAGCGACTTAAATCTTGCCTCAGGCACAATTCATCACGCACAGAAATCAACGATTCCACATCCTTTGTCTGACACGACACAACAAGCGACTGCAGCAAGAAAACGAGATCCTCTGGGAGTTGTATCTGTCCTGGACCCGCCTCTCGATGACCACCGTCGCCGATGGTTGAGTATCGTTCGATAAACTTATGGTCGTACCGCACGGAAGGAGGAAGCTGCAGCAGACAAAGTAATAGCAACCGTGAAACCTCGATTCGCTTCATTACATCCTGGTACAGCGATTCACACTTTCGTTCGGTAACGTCGTCGTAAATCTCGGACAACTTCTCAAACGCTCCGACATAGTCTCGAGCATTTAAATTCTCCTCCGCCGACTGTTCCAAATCCCAGATACGATGACACGGTGAGCTAAAGTCGCTCGTCAATTCTACGTTCGGGTTAATTTCCTTTAGCTCTCGTATGATGGCCGCCCCGATGACCGATTTGTCCGGTAATCTGGATAGAGCTTGGGTGTAGCAGCGGAATGCTCCTTCGTGGTAGGTGTGCGGTATGTTTGTAATGTGCATCCGCGTCTGCTTATCGTGTGCGGAGCGAAATGAACGTGCCGCACGGAGAAGCGCTTCGACTTCGCCCATATCGTTGCCGATAAGTTTCTCGCATTTGCTCTGACCGATGTAACATTTTGCAGCATATTCCGGCTGAAATGCTTCGTTGAAACTGTTGGCTAGCGAACCAAATTCTTCCGCAACTTCGGAAAGACTTGGTCCAAAGCGTCTGTAAGCATTGAGAAGACGAGATAGATGTAAAAAAAGCATTGAAATGAAGAAGGAGAAACTTACTTGATTAAAACACGCTGTATTTTCTTAAGTTTATTACACGTTGTCTTATATTGATAGATCAAATCAGAGCTGGACATTTTAAATCACTCTGAAATGGCCCGATCGAAAAAAGCTAATCACTCGTTTTACTTTCTTTACTTCTGTTCGTGATGTAAACAAACAGCTGTCACCGTGGGTTGTCAAGAGAAAAACAACAAAACGTGCGGAAAGCAACGGGGTTCGAACTTGGTAAAATATTCGATAAAATCACTGTAATTTCCTAACTAAAGCAAAGTTTTCTTCTTTCGGGTGCAAACTTATGGACATTACTCTATTGCGCATCATTATTTATCTTCGTGTGCAGTGTTATTACCTCTCACTACGCTATTTGTGTTTATGCAATCTTCTCAGGGCACATTTCATTCCTGATTCGCATTCGAATTCGTGTGAAAATGAGGCATGCAAAGTTTATCGCACGAACCGTTTTGGTGCAAAATAACAACGTTGAGGAGGCTTGCCGTGTCCTGAACCGTATCCTGGGAAAAGAAGAGATTTTCGATCAATACCGGCGCACTCGTTACTACGAAAAACCTTTCCAAGTAAGTTTTTCGCGTGAAAGGAGAGCCAAAAGTGGCCGGTTTTCTAATCCAGTTTGTTTTGTTTTCAGACCCGGCGACGCATCAACTTCGAGCGCTGTAAATCTATCTACAACGAGGACATGAACCGCAAAATTCAGTTTGTGCTGCGAAAGAATCGGGTAGAACCGTTCCCGGGATGTAATTGATTCGTGTAAACAAATACATTTGTTGTAGTTCACTAACGAGGATTAGGTTTCTTTTGCGTAAAAATTTACAAACGAGCAGAGAAAAAGAATAATCACTCAACAGAGGGTATTTCAATCAAACCTTATGCTCAAATCAAATTTATGCTATAGAAATATAATCTAGCTCACACGGGGCAACTACGATCCCCGCTCGGAAGAAGATAACCCATATCACTAAACGCTTCTCGCGAGTGGGCGCTGTCAACTGTCAAACAGATGACACGACGTGTGTGCGAGCGAGCAACCAACAAATAAAAAAAGTTTTTCTGGACCCGATAGCTGGAAAATCTGCAAAATTTCGCATTTCCTTTCCCGGGTTTTCCCTGCCTGTGGTTTCGGTGAAGAAAAGTGTGACCATTGATCCGCTGGTTACGCGTTCGTGGCGCACCGGTATTTTGTTTGCTTTCTGCTCGCATCCGGCGTAAATCTGCACCCAGTTGCAGTCGTTTCCTGGATGCAACGCGTTCTTCTCCCGAGACTCTCTTCGTCTTCGTAATTAGAGACAGTGTGTGTACAAGTTCCCCGGTATCGACTAAATCCCAGGCAGCAGAGGAAAAGCGAACCAGCTCATCGTCCGAATCACTCCGCGTTTTCCCGGTTTTGTGGAAAAGCGCAGCCTCGATTTGTATCTGTCGGTTGTATGTATATGCGTGCGTGTGCATGTGTGTGAGTGTTGTGTGTGACAGTGGTAGTGTGCAGCAAAAAAAAAGTGTAAATCCAGTAGGCAGAGCATAAGCGGGTCGTGCAGCAAGTCGTCCGCCTAGTGTTTCCTCCCACAGAGCCAGAAGGTGCAGCAGTTTTCCAAGCCCGTGGTAGAAAAGTGATTTTATAATTTATTTATTCGCGTGCGCGTGGAGAACGTGAAGCCAGGGGCAGCCCACAGAAACCCCCTGATCGTATGGGCCACGAGCAGTGAGATCACGCAAAAGGAGTGGCAAAAACAACCGCCGAATTGAGCAACTGAATCCGGCGGGTCAAGGAAGTGGAACGAGAAGAGGTTGTGGAAGCTCTCCGGGAAGAATAAAACAAATTAACACCATCGGCAGAGCGGGCGCTGTGCCAGTTGAATGAGCAAAAATGATTCTGCTGGAGATCAATAACAGAATTGTAGAGGAAACGCTAACAGTGAAGTTTAAAAATGCAATCGCTGGGTGAGTAATCGCGGTAACGACTACTGGGGCTATCACGTCATCGGAACGGGGGATTTTTTTTGTGCAACATATTTGATACTTTTCGTTACAGAAGCAATCACGAAAATTATAGCTCAATTTTAAAATCATATAAACACCGCAGAATGACTGTAGTTTTCCATGCAAGTACTGGATGAACTAAAAAGGAAACTTGTATCCGCTCTTTCTCCTGCTATGCACGATGACACATCGGCGTCGTGAAACGTGCCCGGGAAGCATTAAATGGAGCATAGGAGGCAGATGTTAGTGTTCACTAGAAACATTAATGATTCAATCTCAGGGCTCAGTTTCGAGAATCAAATCAAGCCAAAACACAAGAACAAACTTGCCACTATTGCAAGGAAGGAATCCTGCTGATTCATTTTCCTTGCATACGCTCCAACCAACACCCAACCTTACGATTTCGTCGCGTGAAGTCGATGGCTCCCCTCGTGTTATCGGAGTACAGCGCGCTTATCGGCGCAATTTTCGACCGCTTAAGTCTACCCAACCACACAGCAGAAGAGACTCTCTGCGTGGAAATATGCTTTGCTGGTGATATTGCGGGGTGTTTTTTTTTCGGGAACTTTATCAGCGTTTGTGTTTATCTTGCTACAAATGAATGCTATGCGGCTGGTGTTGGTGTTTTGAAACGTATGGAAAAACAAGTTGGACTTACTTAATTTTTATAGGCTGTTGAGGTCGATGCATCGCAGCAAGCGAAATGTTTACATTACACGCTCCAAATATAGAATTCGAGCCGGATGGATGCCGGTCCAAAGCGGGAGAAATTGACGAAAGACTTTGTTGGATAAAGTTTGCCTTCGACTAGTGATTAATAAAAGTCGCCTTATCTTTAGCGAGCGGTACGACACCGACATTCGTTATCGATGAAGTGGTGTCGTTTGTGCATTTGTCAATATTACACACCTGATCGCAAAAAATGGCTGCATTGCAACACAAACGACGGCATCAATACGTTTTACGCTCTTTTTTTTTAATCAAATATTGGAACGATTCGTCAGCAGTTTATGTTCATTTTGCAATTCGTTTCCCTTCGCGGTGTTTTTTGCCTAGTTTGTAAAAAATCAATATCGAAAACATTGAGCTTTTCAATGTTTTTAAAGTTATTTTGCTTTTAAAAATGTCCATCCGATGCGTCTTTATGAACCTGATTGAGTCATTTAGTCGTTCTAGAAACATTACTCTTTGTAAAAAATACGATAAACGTGTTTCTTTGGATACTATGACCATTCCATATACTACATTATCTTACGCTTTTTGTTTCTTCCTTCCCGCATCGCAGAAACAAGCCGGAATCAATCGATGTAACCGTAGCGGACTTTGACGGAGTATTATTTCACATTTCCAACATCAATGGCGACAAGACGAAAGTGCGAGTAGGTATTCCGTGACATTAATCGGCTCGTAATCCACTGGAAACGGGGGCAATCGCTGACCATTATCCAATTGATGGAACGCGGCGGCCCATGCAATCGCTAGGCAAAAGCCTTCAGTAGACCATTTTTATCGAAGGTTGTCGACCGGCGACTGCACGACGAGTCTGTTGAACATCCATGTTATCATGTTTCCACATTGTTTCCACTTGTTCTTCGCTTCCTTTCGCACGCAGACGAGCATATTGCTAAATTTCTACAAGCAGCTGCAGGAGCACGGTGCGGACGAGCTGCTGAAGCGGGAGTATGGCGACCTACTGATCGCACCCGAGGAAGGCTACAACGTGTCGGTGCTGGTCGATCTGGAAAACATCCCGGACAACTGGGAGGAAACGGTACGGAAGGTTGGGCTGCTGAAGCGCAACTGCTTCGCGTCCGTGTTCGAAAAATACTTCGATTTTCAGTCACAAGGTGAAGGCGAAGGCGAGGGCCAGAAGCGAGCAGTAATCAACTATCGAAACGATGAAACGATGTAAGTTGCTGGACCCGTGCCAAACGATAGCGTGACATTATTTTATATGTTTTTAAGTGGAAAACGAATATAAAAATGTTTAACTTACGCCAACAGGTACGTGGAAGCCAAACCGGATCGCGTCACGGTGGTGTTCAGTACGATATTCCGCGACGAGGACGACGTAGTGTTAGGGAAAGTATTCATGCAGGAGCTGCGCGAAGGTCGAAGGGCCTCACACACGGCACCACAAGTATTATTCTCCCACCGGGAGCCACCGCTCGAGCTGGCCAACACGGGTGCACGGGTTGGTGAAAACATTGGCTACGTTACGTTCGGTAAGTTTCCTTTCTTGTTGGGACCATGTGAGCGATGGAAGTAACTAAATCGTTTTATTCTTTTGCTTCCACCCTTGCAGTGCTATTCCCGAGGCACACTGCGAAAGAAACGCGTGATAATACGATCAATTTAATCCACATGTTCCGTGATTACTTGCATTATCATATTAAGGTAAGCCCGCGACACTCATTTTAGGCAAATTGTAAAATGCTACCAAAATTTTTATTGAACAAATGACCTTACACTGTTTCTCTTCCCTCTATCCCTTGCAGTGTTCGAAAGCGTACATCCACTCTCGGATGCGAGCAAAGACGTCAGAATTTCTGAAGGTGCTCAACCGTGCTCGACCGGAGCCAAAAATTACGGAGAAGAAAACAATATCGTAAGTATTACAAAAAAACGACGACTCACTTTGAAAGAAGCATACGAGATTGTAACGATACGATGTTCTTTACCTTTTCTAGCGGACGAACATTCATTAGGAAGGAATGATTCTAGAACCCGTCGGACGCGTCTAGTTGTTAAATGTGTAAGTTATCATCCGGTAATAACGTGAACAATGCGGTGTAAGAACAGACGATGAACATAATGTGCAGTAGGGCTACACATTTCGCTTTCGGCGGCATACTGGCGAACCGAAGCACGAAAAGAGACGAATTTAATCCTGAGATTTATCAGCTGGAGGTTGCCCGTCTGCTCCGGGTACTGAGCTTCTTACGCGCGAAGGCAACAGAAACTATTCATCCCATAAATCCACGAGAGGAAAATGGAATGTGTAATTCACAATTGCATTACATTTTGGAAAACAATGGCCAACAAATAGTAATTAACGTGAGAAGGTGTCGTGTAAGCGGAGTGAAAAGTACGGCAACTTTTACTGACACTGAAAAACAAAAACACATTCACACACCAATTCAAACACATATTAATGGTAAGAAAATTAGTCGAAAATATACATCCCGCAACGGTGACATCCGACGTAGTAGTATTTCGCTCTTAATCGTCGAGCTGCCAACAACGTATGGACACATGATTCGTCAAACTGTTGTGGACCCCTTCCTCCTCCGCTCCTTCCCCCAGTCCTCTCTTCGGCGGGGAACCTCTATGGCTTTCGGACAAAAATGCGCAAGTGGGTTCTTATATGGTAACAAAATGGATGCAAGCAAAGCGCGGAAGTGAAGCTACTGCTAAGTAATAAAAGGAGAAAACACGGGGCCGAATGAAAAAATTAGAAGTGTTTACTCGTAAGCTAAATATAACTAATTTTATATAGAAACCCCGTATATAGGAAGAAAAAGAGAGAGAGAGAGAGAGAGAGAGAGAGAGAGAGAGAGACCCAACTGTGCAAAGTGAAACGCATTTAAAGTAACGCAATGTATGGCTTAAAACTGTAACACGATGGGGCAGCGGGAATGAAAGCATCGATGAAAAGGAAGTTTAAAAATAAATTACACATCGCACAAAATGAAAGATCAAAATGCCGGTCAAAATGCTCTCAGATGAATGGATATGATGGAACGGAAGAACACTAATCAATTTACTAATCAATTCGTAGCGGATAATAAGCAATGGGACGAAGGGAAAGCGTGTTTGTTGAAACGAGTTGAAACTGCAATACTAATCACGAGCGATAAGGACGATAAATGATGAGATGAGAAAACACACCCGCATACACCAACACACACGAGACCCATCCTGGTTTGTAAAAAGTGGTGTGTTTTAGTAGCTTGTGTTAAGCAAAAGACGCAGCAGAACACCTGATTGTTTTCGTCATCGAATTTTACCAAACCAACACGGAGAAACGTTGTTTAACTAGTAACTACTACTGCTGATACTACTAATACCATTACAACTGCTAATATTACTATTACTAGTAGCGTCTAGAGGGGTCATTGGGTGAACGTGACTGGAAGAAGAAAACAAGCGAACGAGAAGTCAACTTCATCTAAGTGCGCGCTGTTTATTAGGGTCGGAAGGAGTGACAGTTAGTTAAGTAATGAAGAGATCCCTTCGTTTATATCGGGAGCGATTACTACTAAAAACAAGGAAACCTCCCGTGATTCGTGAATCTTCCAATGTTGTTGTGTAGACCGAAAGAGAGATAGAGCGATATGGAGAAAACCAGTGGGTGTGTGTATATGTTGGAACATAAACGAAGAGTGAAAGCTGATGTGCATTTATTTACTAGGCAGTTGAAAAGAGTTTCCATCCTTTTTTCCCTCCCCCAAAGGGTATCGTGTGCAGTTTGCTTCCAGGAAGCGTGTGTGAGAGAGAGAAGGAGAGAGTGCGAGCGAGCGTGCACGCAATTTAATATTCGTTGGTTCGGTTTTGTGGTGCAACTAATGCAATGCGAGATTCATCTCATTCCTGATCGCTCGCCAATATTATATGGAATGTGATATATCGTTTTGCTGCTGTAGCTCCTCACTTACCCTGCCTGCCTGTCTGCCTACCTGCCCGTTGCGTGACAAGATGTGAGCCTGGAAAGGGAGTTTCGATGGTAAAATCTATTCAATTTCCCTTGTCCACAGCAAGGAGCGTTCATTTACGATGATAGAAGGATCAAACGAATCGTTTTATCTAGCATGCACTTTTGCCTACCAGGTATTCTCTGTTGAACAAACAGCAGAACAAAACTTAGGAATGAGTCAGGAACGAATAGGAATGATGCTGAAATGCGCGAAATCAGCTCCTCAAAAAAAAACAAACATTCAATGAACAAAAAGCAACAACAACATCCTTCAATAAAACAAAGAATTCCCCCATCAGCTGGCGAAACTGATGGAGCCAAATAACAACGCACGGTGGCGTGTTTGACGAGATACTGATCTACGAAAGAAATGGAAACAAATTGAATGCAATCGAATTGCAAATGAATACTCCTCCAGAATCCCCTTGTATCCCATGTAAATCACATTTCAACGGAAACTTTTGGTTCGAAAAATATGACTTCCGAATCGACCGTTTGTGCTGTTAACCCCCTTTTTGACTTGCTCAATCGGCCTTTCGAACCCCGGAAGTCATCAGTTAACGAAGCCATAATATCATTTACTGCGAACTGTACCTCACTTTCGTATGCGCATCGTAGGTCACGGCGTGGATATGTTCCTGCACCACCAAACCTATCGTGATGATCTAAATGTGTTGTAGAAGGGAAACGTTACGTTAGACGTCTGCTGTTGAAGGGTGAAAATGGTCGCATCGCGAGTAGGGTGTGGTAGTGGAGAACCTTGTAATAAAACAAGCAGCAGGAGGAAACACTCCTTAATTCCACACCAAGCGGTTGGCTTTATTCGGACACTCCCTGCTGATGGGTGGGTGGAAAAAGGATATGAAATGGGCAAACGCACAAACGAGAGCCATAATACATCTGCTCACACCCACTCTGGCTATCACTACAAGCGAGCATGAAGAAGACAAAAGGATTCAGGACAAGAGTACGATATCAAGCCGAGTGTCAGTTGCGAACCTTAAACCGTTCCGTGCGGGAGTAGTGATAAGCGTTGGGTCGTAAAGATTGTCCCTTATCTAATCGTTCAAATTCAAAAGTGATCTGTATTTGATTGGATAAATTGCAAGCTACGCACAGAATATGGGCGACGAAATGAGCGTCGAGCAGGAAGCGGAAGCGATCCTCGAAGCGGAAACGAGCTTCGGAATGCGCGTCTGGCATCTGTTGTTTCTTTCCTGCGGGTCCGTACTCGGTGTCGTCATCATGCTGTGCTGCTGCATCCGGTTTCGCATTCCACGCACCAAGCAGGACATCGAAGCGGATTATCATCGCAAGAAGCTGACGCGAAAATTTCGCGAACGGCTCGATTGTATGAACAACGCGGACATCGACGAGATGGATCTGGTGAAGGCGCTCGAGCGGGTGCGGGAGGATTTTCTGGCCGACCAGGAGAAACAAGCGAGCAAGGAAGCGACTGAGAACAAAGATAATCAAGCCATCGTTACCGTGTGCGATAATGTTTAGGAGCTTGGTTGAAGTAGTTTGTGGAGAATATTTGCAGCATAAATTTTTATCCAAACATCTTGATAATAGTTCACCTATTGCTTAAGTTCAACAAAGCAGTGCATGTGAATTTGTGTGATAAGATTATTTTATACAATTGGTATCTTAATAAACATTAAATTGATACTTACTAATGTTGTCGATATGTGAGGGTCGGATAATAACGACTTTTTTAAATAATGCACGAGATTTATAAGGCCCGTTAATTTGATCATTGTATACACCTTAGCATACCTACAGTGACGGCTGGTTAGTCTACTTTGAAAATATCAGTTTTGACAGTAGCTGTCATAGTTCCGTGAAGAAAAAGTTTATTAAAAAAATAACGATTTCACAACAAAGGAGGAACTGCGCGTCGAGTTTTTCCAGAATTTTCACAAATTGTGTCTTGCAGTTTTCGTGAGCAGGCTCGGAATAAAGTCGTGAAAAATGGTGGTTATCGCGAAATCATCTGCTAAAAAGGGCGAAAAGTCCATTCTGCCGCTGGTGCATCCGCAAACGGAAACCGCCCCCAGCGCTCCAGCCGTAAGTAAAATAGCATAATGTCCACTACCGCGTTGCATGAAAGTCGCAATTGTTTTTGCTTTTGGTGATGCGTTTAAATCCTCATTTTATCGTTCGGAAATGTTGCTTTCGACATATTTATTAGAATAAAAAGCATCAATCGATCACGAAAATTTACTGAAAGTTTTTCGCTCCATGGCCGCCGCCATTTACTTCCGTTTTCGCTTTTGCCTCCTCCCACTGATGACGATGATGATGATGATGTAGAGTCGATGAGAAATCGAGCGTGTAAACATTCCGAAACATTATCATCAAACGTTGACTCTGGGAAAGCAATGCAGTGTGGAGATAATCCTCCTCGTGTTCCATGTATAGTGCGTTATCAAACAAAATTGCACTCGTCAGCGGTGCAGGGGTGAGAATAATTGAGGCACTTTCATCAAATTTTCATGAGCCAATAATCTCGGTGCAGCTATGACTACTAACATTATGTACATCGCATCGCCTCGGTGTGCCATTTCATTAGATATGAGTCATTGTTGGTAACAAAACGGGGAAGGGTTTTGATAAGAAGTTAGCTTTTTTATATTTGAACCCTGCTAAGTTCCTCATGCCCCACAGTGGTTGGAGTGAAGCGGTTACATTCGCGTAAATGCGATAGAAGTAGGTAGATACGAAGCAAGTCGAATGCACTTGACGAACACAATCTCCTGTACTGTCAGGAAAAAAAAGTCTTCAGACGATAGCTTAGACGGGGGCACGCGTTCATTTTCCACGACGCAATTGCGACGTGATATTATTGCTTTCGACTTTTTGTTTTTAGAAAGACCTCCGCTGCGTAAGACTCCGGAGGTTGCGTGTCCCTCGCAAGGGCTGTTTTCCACATGTCGCTTCGGGAGCTTTTTTTTCTTCGCGCTTTCTATCCGCGTTTCTGCCCGTGTTTAGACCGGCACCGGCTGTGTGTGCGCACTTCCTCGAATTGAAATCCCATGCATGTTTGGAAACAAACGCACCACACCGGGGTGGAAAATTAAACTTATATCAATTACCTTCTACACCATTAGCGAGTTGGCGCCGCGGAGAGAGCAATACCTTCTGTATCAACCGTCCTATGAAAACAGTAAATCATTAGCACTGGGAAGCTATTTTCCTTACGCAGCAAATACGTGCCGAATAACCTAAAACTTAGTTTGCCTTTTGCCTGTTGCTCAGGTGTATATGGTATGTTTGTCGGAAGATTTGCACGGCTAGTGACGGGGACTAGATTGTGAACGACCCGGCCGGGCATGAGCAAACATAACTACATCGCGTCCAACGCGCCTAATATAGGTTGACACGGCGAAGGTATCTTCCCCCGTGGTTTGCAAAGATGATAAAACACTTTATTATCTTTTATTTGCCCTAGTCTGCCCTGGGGGGTGAACGTATCATGCTCTGCTGGAGACATATTACTACCCAGCGCTTGCATGAGCCGACTCAAAATGCAAACAATAGCAGGTTGTTTGAAGCATTTCTAACCCGTTCTAAACTTTATCCAGCATTACCTAACATCACCACTGCCATTCAATCAACTCATCTTGCCTTCGTCGTGTGTGCAAAGGCAAGTAAGGCACACAATGTTGTACATCCCCAACTTGACTCTGCATTAAAACAAAAGCTTATGAGTTTCGCCATCATGCGGCTTATCTTGTATTCGTCACCATCATCTCTTCTACGTACCGGTATTGCGGAATTGCAACAAACATTCGAAGCGTTTCAGTAAATATACAGTACGCGAAAGAAGAAAACAAAACCGCTTACGCATACGAAAGATTCCGATTACGATATTTTTTCGCTCCCCTGTAGCTGGAAATGCACGCATCACAATGGTCACGCTAATTTTCTCACTGGCTCCAGTAGATGTGGTTTATGCTTTACTAGGTAGGAGGTAAATTAAAATGATTGCAAAAATAATAAACACAACGGCTGTGTTATGCACAGTAGCGTGTAATTTATACGGTATGCTACACTTTGTCACATCCATTTTGCTATATGAACGTTCAGCTTTATCAGCACCATTAGTGTACTGATATCTGCACAAGCTTGAGTTTTTAGTTTACATCCTATGCTGTTTGCATCAGTAGATTAGCCCTTAGAAACAATCTCTTGCCTACCTTAAAACGTAAACGAGCGTCAGTTTAAGAACCTTTTAAAGTGTCAAGTTTAAGAACCTTTTAAAAATGTGTAAAATAATTAAATTTTATTTTCTTTTCGTATATCGTTTGTGCCGTGTCTTCGTTTTGTACCACCACTACCATCACGCGTATGGCTAATTGAATCACCGGCGGGATTCTTCTATCGGCGATGGACAGTGATAGCGAAGCATTAGCGCTAGCCTGTGGGTGGAGGGAATGTGTTAATATGTCACATTTGCTCTCCGTCGAGCGCGTGTGCGTTACACATCCTTAGTGACGGCTGTATTAGTAACAGATGAACTTTCGGCATATGGCGTAATATGGCGAAACAGCAACCTTAAAAATGTCCATCACAATTTGTAGATCACGGGCGCGCGCTCTGCTCCCTAGCCTGCACGCAATGACGCACCCGGTCTGGCCGAGGTAACGGTGACGGTATCCATGTAGATGTAGCTGGTCAACGTGGGCGTTACGGTGACGAGCTTCGTAACGCGCTGATCGAAGGCTATCACTGATTTGGTACGGATGGCGCCAGGAGCAGCCCCATATCCACCATCGTCCTTCGTGATGGTGTGCTCCTTGGTCAGCGTAACGGGGTCGAGTGTTTTGGTGACCGTAACGGAGACGGTTTCCGTCGGTGCTGATGGTAGCTTCGGTGGCAGAAGATCCTCCGGCAGAAGGAAGTTACTTCGCAGGCGCTGCTCGGCTGCTGCTGGTGGCAGATAATCGTTGCTAGGCGACGGGATTGGCAGATATTCGTTGTTCGGTGGAGGAGGTGCGCAGGATGCCGTGACGGTAGTTGTCTCCGTGAGCGTTCGGGTCGCTCGAATCGTTTCCGTGCGGGTGAGATAGGACGAAGTGGTTTCGGTTAGTGTGCGCACTAGCGTGCTGAGCTGGGTGGAAGTAAGCGTGCGATAGGAAGTCTCCGTGAGGTAGCTGACATCCGTCACTGGAGGAGCGTAACTCGTGGAGATGTACGTGCTGTAGTAGGTGGTGGGGAAAAGCTCCGTCACGGTGCAGGTGGAGGTACGCGTTATCGTGTCCGTTCGGTACTCGACCACGGGATAACGCTCGGTAACGTACTCCACCCGCACGACAGGACTCGTGACGGTTTCGATGCGTGCAATCGTGCTGGTTACATGAGAGGTAGCCGTTACCGGTGGCAACGAGATCCTCTCGGTGTGCGTCGTCGTGTGGTAGTTGGTTTTGGTTTCAACGGCCCGATGCACCTCGGTTGAAGTTGTCGGCACGATCAAGGTCGTTGTGACCGTTGTCGGTACCTTCAAATATGTGACGATCGTTTCCGTCACGTTCACTCGCACCGGCACGGTAATAATCGTTGCGGAAGCGGTACAGGTGTGCGCCGGCGGATCCAGAAGTGGACAGCTTGGCGAGGTGTAATCATACCCATCGAAGGAGGGTGTCGGTGTTGGTGTTGGATACACGTATCCGTTGAAAGATTCACCGGAAACGATCGTGAACAAGAGCAGGCAACCGAGAAACACTTTTTGGAACGTTTTATAGTCCCCAAACATGATGAACGCACTGATGATGAGCATGATTGGACACTAGATGGTTCTTTTTACGTAGCACAGTTGTCAACCGCCTTCTGGTGGCACATATCACGCCCTTATGAATATACACTTTCACGATTGTCACACGCACTGTTTTATCCGCCCATTAGAAGTCGAACATCGGTTTTGCAACTTCTTCACTCACCATCAACCCTTGGCCAACTAATCGCGCGCACCGTCGATTGTGGTCATTTTATTGTCCCCCGCGATATGCTGAAAAGAAGCAGACACCTTTCCCAGGTGTCTACCATCTCCCCAAAACGTGAAGAAGATTTGCAAAACGCGCCACACAGGCACGAGGTGTTGGAATCCGGCATCCCACGCCAACCGGTTGGCGCTGGCCTTACCAAATATAGTGGGCTCGATTGACCGTGCGTCGCGTTTCGCGTCCGTGGTTTGAATTAGGGGCATCCGACTTCTAAAGCTCCTCTCCTCCCCCAGTTCGGATAGTGTCAACAGAAAAACTATAACCGAAAGGTCTAAGCTGGTTTGACCGTTCCCCGACTTGGAGTGAACGAAGCTGAAGTAACAGCGCCACCAAGTGGGCAAATATTTCGTGGGACGCTCGTTTTTGGGAGCATCTTCCATCTTCCGGCCCAAAGGTGCAAAGAGGAAACGTGGCCGATAGCGCACTGATTTGGAAACCTGTCAAGATCAAGTTCACTCTCCGCTTCTTTCAGGTGTCTCCGCTTCGTCCAATCATGTACATAGCATATCTCACGTTAGAAGTCAACGTCCAAGCGAGCTTTACGGTGGGCATAATGACATAAGAGATTTTTACAGTAGTTGGAGGCTGGCGTGGGTTACGCATGATTCCCAATGGACGATGGAAGCTTAATCTTGAGCGTCTTATTGCGTTCTTTTCGATCGATTTTAGAGTGGTTGTGATTACTGCTCCAAGATTGGTTTAGCAAACGGTTTGTTTGTGGTTTGTGTTGTCACAAGCTTCCAATGTTTGGACTAATAAAATCGAATGAAAATGCTGCTGATTTTAAGTGCGATATAGGATAACGAAGTATCGTTAGTTGTGAAAATGGTTCCTCACGTGTTTTCTAATGTTAGATCATCGCACCAGATACTTCGGCTAGGTCTAGTATTAGGTCATCGCAGCAACTTCCTACGAAAAAAAGCAAACATTGTTGACGCCGGCGGCAGCTGCTGTTGGCTTTGTGGCCAGCCATGAATTTTAAATTAAATTTCCATTTCAATTCAAGTCCAACGATAAGTGAGTGGTGCTTAGCGGCGTGTTTAATGTATCACCGCAGCACGATTTGAACGTATTGATAAGCGTACGAAACAAATGAGGCATTTACAATTAGTATTAGTACCATTTGTTGAACGTGTCTGCTGAATATTTAAGCAATCAGGTTCAGTTTAGTTGGTGGTACATACAAGTTTCTTATTTTTTGCCTGTACTACACATGAGCAACGTATTGTTTTCCTAGCTCTAAATCAGATTCCCTAAATATTTATGTGTGTTTTTTTTTAATTGCTTTGCAATTCCTATACATAACATATTCATGCGTTCCATTCACCCACTGTTTAGGACGATGGCAACAACTCGACGGCTTCGAACATCATTCTGCTGCGTCGCGGGCGCCAGCTGAAACCGGCAACAGCCACTATACTGCTGCTGGTGGCACTGCTCGGCTTTTCCATCGGTACGATCGGCGGTCTGTTCTACTACCGTCAGTATGCGCAGGCTCGCAACCACATGCGTTACCACGGCTTCTGCCGGATCCCGTACGATGCGAGCAACTTCGAGTCGCTGTACCGCTCGATGAATGCCGACCGCGACATGGAGATCCTGCGTCAGTTGAATGTGTTCCAGATCCCGAAAGCTCTCGATCAGGAAGCTGCCAGCGACGACAGCCAGTCGACGGAGAATGGTGTAAATGGTGGTGCAGCGGACAGTGCCGGGGACGAGTTCTTCCGCGAAGAGTTCGAGCTGGGTCTGTCGGATGAGGAGAATTACTCGAAGATCGATGTGCCGGTGTTCCGCGGACAGCGTCCGGCTAGGTTCCTGCACGACTTTACATTCAACCAGTCGGGTATTATCGATACCGCCGCTCGTCGATGCTTCGTGATGCCGCTGGACCATGAGACGGTGCTGCCGCCCCAGTCGATGCGCGATCTGATCCAGAAGATGCAGATGGGCTACTACAACATCGACACTAGCGTGCTGAAGAAGACGATGCGCGTGGTCATGCCGGAGCTGACCGATTTCACTGACGTTTCGCCGCGCATCACCAAGGAGTGCTCGGACATGAAGATCTACCAGCTGGAGAAGGTTGTCAGTGGTGGTACGTGGAGACATTAGAGCGTGTAGAGCGCCGATTTGACGAAAATGGGGCAAAACGTAAACTAATTGTCATATTATCTGTTTTGTTTTTAGTCTACAAACGCTCGACCGACATCCAGGAGCGTGCCAAGTTCGCTGAGTTCGGTGGAAATCACATTTCTCTCATCGACATTGCCAACCTCGACGTGCTGGACAACTAGAAGAGTTACCCGAACACGGCGAGGCGATGTACGTCCGCGACAGAGCGCAGCGATTGCTAAGATGGTGGAACTTTCCGTTCATGCGGGTGGCGCTGGCTGTATTAATACAAGTATTAAGCAAAGCCGGTTTTGGTTTTATAAGTGTGTTAATGTCCGGACAGGGTCGAAACAGCAGCAGAAGAGGAAGAAAAAGAAGAAGCAAAAAGACAGAAAAGAAATGTAAGAAAACGAGCATCCCTTTTTATCGCCATGATGATGGTGAGTCATTTTCATCTTTTATTAACCTGAAACACACTGTTTCGGCTGTTCCATTCTAACGCGATGAAATGAATTCAATAAGAGAGAACGATAATTCACTCCAATAAGGGTAGAAAGCAAGTTTCAGATAATAGAACACACTCCTCTACAAACTAGCAAAGGGTTTCTTGTTTCTATTCGTAGGTAGAATTACACATTTCTTTCGGGGTTCGTACACATCGGTACATTTGTTCTATTTGTTTCATTTATATTTTAATAGCTAAAAAGAGCATAAATACCAAATACCGTATGAAACACATCTCATACTAGTTTTGGTTCATTTACTGTGGCAGCGATTTGTATGACACGTGTTGTATTCTATAAAACATATTCACTTTCTGCTTTATTGTTCAAATTCATGGAATCGTTATGTATCCTGTTTTCTTGGTTGCATTTCTTGGTTTTCTCCATCCAATGTTCCTTTTTTCACCGATAATTGCTTTAAATGGGCAATGCTACAGACGCTTCCCGGCACCCAAACACCTCCACATTCCTGCTGTACTCAGCTACTTTGAGTGTACGTAAGGATCCGTGAATATTCTTGCTGAATAGCTACCGATAGTAATGGAGTAACGTTTTTTCGCCTTCCCAATATTCCAACAATGGCCCAACTAGATGAGACACTACTATTTGCAAGTAAGGAGAACAAAAGGCACATTTAAATGGGTGAATTACGAGCAAACCACAACAATACAAAGAAGAAAATAATTATGTTTATTGGAACTGTAAAGAATAAAACACTATTAGTAAATAGCTCATGGGAGTTTCGAATTTTCAATAAGTTATGAGTGAAAGAAATAACTAGAACACGTTTTACTTCGCTTAGCTCGATATTTTCGACTTACCTACTTAGTTTACTTACTCTGAATGGTGGTGTAATTTTTGGAAAGGTATAGCTAGTAATAATTTTAATGATACGATGCACCACCGTTCATCATATTCGGCATTCCTATTGTTTGTGATCATGATACAACATTTTCGGATCTCTTTTTCCGACTAGCCCCTCAGTATCGGATGCGCGAAGAGTTGCTACACAAACTATACATCATGGTAGTTATTGTATAAATCCTTGTTGCTTTATTCTTGTTTGCCACGCCACGCAACGGAGGCGCAACGTTAATGTGTATAATGCATTTGCGAGATTAAATGTGATTTCCCCATTTTAGCGGATCTTCTCGTCGCCTTCGCGTTTTCGCATTATCGGCTGGAGAAACGGTTCGATAAAACTGGTTAAATTTGCGCTAGCTAAAACAAGTTTTTCTGCGAACGCTTAGTACAACCACCAGCAACGAGGTCGTTTCGCTCGAGGTATCGTTTTTCCCACTTCTCGGCTGCGTTATCCGCTCCTGCTCTTCGTACGCTTAAACACTATTCAGTCTTATTATTTCCGGAAAGAGCGACCCCACCGGAAAACGTCGGTTGCTGGTGTTGACACTTCACGCCTTCGTATGATCCCATTTTTTTCCTGATTTTTTTACGGCAAAATTTTGTCTCCTTTCGTGTTGCGAAACACCTTGCCGAAAATTGTTTGCAATGTAATGTTTTATAAATTCACGGTTTTAAAAACTATTTGGCAGCGCTATTGTTATGCGGGGACAGTTGGTAGCCGTATGGCAGTTTTGTCAAGGTATTTTGTTTTTTTTTCGTCAACAGTAACTCACACTCGCGTGTAAGGTGTAGAAATAAAATTAAACCAAACGTAGTATTATAGACTTTTAACTAGCATCTTATGCACTTTTCATTCTATGTAGATTACCATCTAGAGCAAGAGGTACTTTGGACTGATTATCCGATATTGTGGTTACCATTTCTTTTTTTTTCTACATTGCCTTTGGTTCGTCGTGTGGATCGTTTTTCGCACGTTTCGCATGTTGCACGGTTGTTTGCTTTAGTTACTATTCCCCTTCTTTTCACTATATTGCCTCATGTTTTGCGCAGGGGGGATAAGGATAATGATGAATAGTTTTTATAATCACATTCTTGTTTTTTTATAGTCATTCTTTTTTTTTTCTTGCTACTGAAAGACTGATACTCTTTCTTGATTTTTCTTCTCTTTTAGCGACGGCGGAAGTTGATAAGAAAGGAGAAGAAAAACCGCTCAAGAGGTTGTACTAAAGAGTACGCAGTTTCGCAAAGAAGTACGGAAAAGGAAAGTGTTTTTCATTTCATTATTTAAATCTCTTGTAACCTTACTCTTTATCTGCACACGATTTTTTCCCCCAGGGTTTACCATCCTTCGATATTATAAGGATTTTGTTTTCATGAAGATCTAATTTTGCTTTTTTAATAGCTTTCTACAAACTATTTGAAATAGATGCGATAGTATATCACTCTACAACTGTCTATGTAATTGAGTGGTAGAAAAATTTGGCTATCATAGCATTATAGGATTATTATCATGTTATTACTCTCCTCTTACGTGTTGGTATGGGATTATGTAAGGAAAACAAAACGAATTTTCGCTAAATTGGTAACGAATGACTGCAGACGCTTCGGTGAAGAAGCCGCACAAGCTCAAACGCACTAGAGTTTTTTGATTATCGCGATACTTGATTTTGTTCCAGCGTTCATAGTGAAATATTTCATTTACATGAATTTGTGAAATATTGCATTTTCAACTGCCGCTAACGCTACCAATGATCCTGCTACTACTCCCGGTTTATTATCCCCCGTTGCTGCGTATCGCAGCGAAGCACTACTACCCATTACTACGTCATTCATGCATCTAATTCCCTCTAGTGTATTTCTTTTTATCGTGGTATTCATCATGGTTAGTTTAGTGGGCTTGAGTAGATTAAATATATAATTTTCTTCTAGTTTGCTGTACTTTTTGCCGTTTTGAGTTCATGTTTTTCATTGTCTCCACATGCTGGACGGTATGTGAGGTTAGTTTGTACTGTTGAGATTTTGCTCTCGGTCAATTGGCTATGTCTTGTATATATATATATGTGTGTTTGTGTGTGTGTGTATATATAGTGCCTATGTGACGTCCAATTCTCTAAGACTGGTGTCGCTTTTCCCCAGTTTAGTCGTTTAGTAATTGAAAAATTTCTCTAAGTCACGAATTTTTAAGAAAAGTTAAAGCGTCAACCAAATGCATGCTATGGAAAGTACGAAGTGTAGAATATTTGTCACGTAAAATAAAATGACTTAGAGAAAACATTAACCAGCGACTGGTTTCCTCCCAATCATCACGTTTAAAGCTTTCATAAGAGGGGATAATTATGGTGTCAAACTGCTTCTGGCGCCTGCTCGGTCTCTTCCATCCCTTCATCGGTTGTGATATTGAGCTGGGTGGTCGTTTCCTTCGGATGCTATAAAATCGTCGTGCTAGTGCTGCGAGTATTCACAATCATCGTTCCACCGCTCATACCGAGCACCGAACCGGTGGGCGACTGTGGTGAGCTGGTACCACCCGCTGCACCGGTGCCACTACCCATCGCTCCCAGTGAGGTAGCACATTGCAGGGAGGATGTGACCGGTTTGGCGTTGCCCGTTGAGATTATCGTTCCACCGATCGTAATCGTTTTGTTCTTGCTGAATCCAAACATAGGCACGTAGCGCAAGAGGCTGTTGTTGCTCTTGGTAGCTTCGGTGTCACGCTGGAGCAGCGGTTGGCCCTGGTCGTTTGCTGAGTTGGGTGGACCGAGTGGTTGTCTCGAGGACTGTGAATCCTCGTGGTTGTTATCCACTGGTACGGGTGGGTACACCGTGATGAAGTCTGTCGCAACGTTCAGATCGTTTAGGTTGATGGCGCGCTGTCGGTTGTTTCGTTGGGCACCACCCGTCGACATGATGCTGACGTTGTTGTAGCCATTGTTCAGGTCGTTCATGGGCTGTGTTCCGACGAGCAGATCGGCTGTCGGTTGTGCGTCGTCCTTGAATTTGCGCAGATCGGGAAGCATTTCGAAGTGACCACTGTCGGAATCGACCATCTCCACCGACGCAAGCGGTACATCTAGGCAGGGATTCAATAGACGCGGATAGTTAGAGATGAACTCTGATACCTCTGACGCCGATGGACGCTTCTTGTAGTCCTGATTCCAGCACGCCTTCATCAGTCCCTCCAGCTGGGGTTTCACTCCATTCGGAATGGAAAGGGTGTTGGAGTTCTTCAGATGCTCCAGTACCTGATTGTTCGTCAAACCCTGGAACGGAAATGAGCCGAACGTGATGATTTCGTACAGTAGCACCCCGTACGACCAAACATCGGAGGCGGGCGTGAAGAAGCCCAGCGCAAGTGCTTCCGGAGCCATCCAGCGAACGGGCAGCATTCCCTTTCGGTTGAATCGGTAGTAATCGTTCTCGAACGTCGGACGAGCCATTCCAAAATCGCCCAGCTTTACTACACGCTGCGCGTTGACCATGCAGTTCCGGCAGGCAACGTCCCGGTGGACGTACTTCTGTTCCGCAAGGTAGGAGAGTGCCCGCGACACGTCCAGCGCCATCATCGTGAGCCGCTTGTTGGAGATATCCGAATCCTCCGACTGTTTGCTGTTGACGAGGTGACGACGGGCCAACAGGTACGTCTTCAAGTCGCCGTACAGCATGAACTCCATGATCGTGTAGACCGGTTCGGACTGCAGGCAAACGCCGAGCAGTCGCACGATGTTGTTGTGATCGAATCGCTTCATTGCCTCCGCTTCCGAGAGGAAGTCGACCTTATCCTCCGTGGTAGAGCCAACCTTAAGCGTCTTCACAGCAACCGCGGTCCATCCTTCGGTTGCAATCTGCGCCTCACCGCCGTACACCGTGCCGAACGCACCCTCGCCCAACCGTCGATTGATCACAACACGATCCTTCGGGATCTCCCACTTGTCAAGCGTGTTGTACGGAATGGACGTCGGTGACAGGAGATCGATGCCGAGCTTCTGCAGATATTTGGCCGACGTTTTCATCTTGCGATCGTAGCGCACCTTCCAGAACAGAAACGACGCTACCGACAGGAAAAGGATCGAGATGACGGAGGCCATCGAGATGACGATCATCGTCACCTCGTCACAGTTCACACCGAAGACGCGCGCGAAGCTTTCGAACGTACAGACGAGCGCACCGTCGTCCGGGGCGCGTCCATCGTGCGTCATCCAGATGATGGCCGACTCGTTCAGCACTAGACTGCCACCGATCAGCTGGTAGTTGCTCTCGGAGATATTGGGAGAAAAGTATCCCACCTTGTTCGCCGTACCGTTCACGAACTGCAACACATGGATGGTGGTGTATCGGGAACCGGCCTCGTTGAATCGAATCCGCCCTGATACACCCTGGAAATCGGTCTCCCGGATCAACTCCATCAGCCGGTTCGTGGTATGTTCCGAGTGTAGATTACTGAAGTACGACGGATCTTCCCGTAGCAAGCGTTCGAACGCTAGTGCGTACACCCAAACGGCATCATAAGCGTAACCGGCATAGTCCGACGCCGTGTAACTCTGGTTTTTAAGATTCTTTGCGTATTTTTGCTTCCACATGCGAACGGTGGTACCGTCCACGTCCAGCCGGGTGTCATCGTCGGCGTATGGGGCGTGCGAGAGCGAGAAGTGACCGTTCATGGCACGAAGGAGTTCACTGTTGGAGCAGCTGCTGCTGCTGCTACCAGTACCATCGCTCGGTGGACTACGTTGTTCGCCACTACCGGTGCCTTGTGTTTCCGAACTGAGATTCCACACGTTTGACAACCAGACCGGCAAGAACCAGATGTAACCATTTTCGGCCGTCATCTGTGAAGAAGAGAAAAGTACCAGAATGAATTAATTAGTATCTAGATGTTTATGAGCAACCTAACCCAAAAAAAAGAGTAGCGAAGATGACGTTCTATTTCTAACAGAGGTGATACACCATCGATGCAAGCATTCCAACACGTTGGTCCAATATTTCAGCTCTCTGTTTGCACAATTTCAGTTAGCATTAACTAGCGTTTTTGCCACATAGACGCAGAAAATTCCACAACACACGCAACTGCATCGCACGTGTTTTTTTGGCAACAAGAAATGTGCAAACATGCGTTGCATAAAACCGTGGCCAGAACAAAAGACGGTCACATCGGGTCTGTGTGTGTTGTGCATCGCTCCGAACGGGACAATTAGCACGTCCCACATGGAGCAGCGACGAGAAGCAAAACCGACTGCCAAAAGTGGCCCGGCCAGACATACACGACGGAGTGTGTACTTTGCTGGTGTTGATGGGTATGTGCTTGACTTACTTAACGTGCGCTACAAATCAAACAAGTCGGAAGGGAAGCCGATGCACAAATATTTACCCTACCGTTTAACCCTCTGTTTTAGATAAGGTGTTAGCTATACCCACACTTTGATACTGACATACGAAGTTGTTGTTTCCGGTATGTTAAATATTTAATCCAACCTTATCTTCCTGCGATGCGTTTCCGTTTAATGGGAAGAGAACAAAAAGTGCATAATCAAACACACAAACAATGATCGCATGTTGTTGGTCGGGGCGTATGCAACATTGTAGCACTGAACGAATCCAAGTAGCTCATGTTCAAGGTGTACATGTGATAAACATATCTCCCTTTCTTCTTCCTGCGCACAGGTGTAAATGTCGTCTGTTTTCGAAGTCATTCTGGCCATGGTTTTTCTTCGTAAAGCTCAAATGGCACGAAACATGACCCGAGCTAGGGAAGACACGGGCTATCTGTTTGCTGGTGTCTTCGCCCCCGGGGAGTACAGGATAGTGGCGCCAACTGTGACTCCCCTGACTGTCTCCGGTTTTAGGTGGAGTAAAAATCAATACCGGAATCCGATTACGACCCGGGCGGTTAATTTGTTTCCTCACCGCCTTCGTGTCAGCTCATGCAGGTTGCTGAGTTTGTCCGATTAGCTGTGGTCGTGTGTCGACAATGGGTAGAAAAACAAAGGTTTTTTTAAAAGATTTATACATACACATAGAATAGGAACAGACGCACGGCAGGAGTGCAATCGAAAAAAAAACAAACTGATTGCAGTTGCAATTTCTACATTTCTGCTATTTCTCCTCTTCTGTTTATAGCATGAACACCAGGTACATACCCAGACGGACCAGTGCCAGCCGTGGATGGGTTCCCGGTTTGTGCAGAGAACGGACAAACGTGCAACAGAAACCGGCCCCAGCGCTGATTCCCGCGAACCATCAGCTCCACTTTTTCCTTAGTATGCAGATTTTGCCTAAGCACGCTATACCGGGTGAGTTGTTTGTGAGCATTATCATGATGAGTGGACAGTTTTTGACCCCGCCACGAGTGGTTCGAAGCGCCACCTTAAGGGCGTATAGAAACAGCGGGCGTGCAAAATGACCCAACAGGTTTCATTATTGAGACGATTAAGCGATTTAACTTCTTTTTTTTTTTTGGCCGGCCCGTTTTTATCCACCCGCGGAGATGATATAATCAAATCATGTTTCCAATAATTGTGATTAATTGTGCGCAACAGGACACCACCGCCGGTTCGTGTGATACAGTGATGGAACGCGTGTCGTGCAAACACTCTCCACAAGTGGCCGCTTAAAGAAGCAATCTAGCAGCACTTTAAAACAACGTAGGATTCGTACCGGGTAGCTTTGAATTCTTGAACTTGCCCCGAGCCGCAAGCCGGTCACAAAAGGGTTCGGGGTCGGTACGGGTATGAATATTCAGTGCGAAAACAATCAACCCTCCGGATCTATTCGCATTCAACTTCTAGCACCGGTCCGCGGCGAGGCTGAAACCGGCGCGCGGGTGTGTGAGGTATTGCATTTGAATATTAAAAGGGCGCGAAAAGGTTAACGGGAGGAACTAGATCTCCTGCCTTTATTACATCGTCTTCCTTTAAAGTGTTTTGGTGTAAAGGAAAGCATGGACCTACCTCCAATTTGTACGCCTCGCACATTATCACCCGGGCCACCTTGTCGTCCACGTCGGCGATGATGATTTTCGCATTCTTCGACTTTAAATCTAGCAGATACTGTGGATAACAAAAAAAATAAACATAGTTTAGAAAAGGATAGCATGGCTTCTCACCCTTTCACATACCCGTTTCATTTCGATGTCGTAACTATCGCGGGGAAACTTCTTGTTCGAGATCAGCTCAATCGAGTTTTCTTTCAACAGCGTTTCCATGTAGGAGATATACTCGGTCGCTTTTTGGCCGTCCTCTGTCAGGGCGGCCACTCGGTGCCAGTTTAATCGGGGCAGCAGCTGGGCGTACACATGCTCGTACTGTCGGTTTTCACCGATCGTGCGGAAGAAGTAGGGATAGGTTTCCCGATCGGACAGGAAGGCACCCTCAGCCGAGTAGGAGATAACCGCCATGCGGAAGTGCTTCGAGACACCTATTGAGAGGATAAAACGCGTAAGATAGACGGGATGAGTTTGTGATGTCCGTAATTCTAGCGACAAATGCAATAGACAGCAACTGACCAGCGATTGGTTCGACCGTTTCGCTACACGCAGGCCCCAAAATGCCGATTACGCGCGTCTGCTGGATGTAGTAGCCGATGAACGACTTCATCACGGTGTCCGCCCGGCACTGGCCATCGTTCTGCTGCACCGTCAGTTTGTAGTTCGACAGGATCGTGCTGTTCATGTTGATGTCCTGTGCTGCCAGCAGGGCCGCTGGCGCTATGCCCAAGTAGGACGGTCCCATGCCCGACAGTGGAAAGATGCCTCCGATGTAAACATCCTCCGGCTGGGCGATCGGTTTCCATCCATGCCATACCGGCTCCTGGTCTCGCATCCATTCGCAAGCGATTTGATCGTAGTACCGCGTGACACCGAGCTGATCGTAGTCCGACTTTGCTTCCTGGCGTGCCTGCAAGATCTGATCCTCGTACTTATCGTACAGATCAAAGGCGTACTGTATGTGCTCCTCCTTAAAGTGCATCGTTTGCAGCGAATTGAGCGCGTAGTCCGCCTGCCGCAACTGGTTGGCGTAGTACTTGAGCAGTGGCGTCATCTCGTACTTGCAGCCGGTATCGTTACTCGCGACCATGTCCTCGCACCGTGGCATTATCACCGGTGTGTATTCCATCGTCTTGGTGTTGATCACCTCTGACGGTGTCCAATGGAACACGAGAAACTTCTTAACGTTCTTCCGCTCGCCAGCATACGTGTCCATCAGCTGCCGGATGCCAAGCTTCAGCTTGTCGCCCAACCACATCACCTTCAGCTGGAACTCCATCTCGAGGATGTGTTTCACCAAGAAGCGTGTGTCCTCGTAGTGAGGAGCCAACACCAGCGCGCACTTGCGTCCCTCGGTACATTGGGGTGGTCTGTGTATGCCGTACTCATCGCACTCCTCGCCACACTTTCGCTCGGCGTAGCGGTGGATGGACGCTAGGACCGGGCCGGGGATGTCGAATTTCTTGATAAAGTCATAGTACCGTCGGTCGTTTACGTCCTCCTTGAAGAGTGTGTAGATCAATGGCTTCGGAAACGCGTCCTCCTTGCGAATCAGCGGCTTCGGGATGAACAGACCGAACCGGCCCGGGTTCATGATGGCTCCACCCTCTTGGATTTCCGACGGAATGTAGTGGTAGTCCGACAGCAGCCAGACCTCCAGATCGATCGTTGGATCGGGCCATCCCTCGTGACTGAAATAAAAACAAGTATATTTTAAATTAAAAACAAGTATATTTTAGGATGAGATTTTAGCGTATTTACGATTTATATCACGATGCCACACTTATTCTTTACCAATGGTAAATGATTATTTATAAAAAACCACTCCACCATTGAACGCCATTGTTTGTACCGAAATAGAAAGCAAAACAATGTCTTCGGCCCGCGAAAGCAATCAGAAGGTGTGCGAAACTTATTGCCACCGTGTTTTTTACACGGCCAGGAAATCAAAATATAAGTCCTTTCTTTCCGCGCGGACCATTAAACTGTCACCTCCAATGTGTAGCACCGTAGGAACCAGCGCTTGAAATTTGGGAACACAATCGAGTTTCGAGCTGCTCCGGTGTGTTATTTGAACAGCTTGCGACAAGCCGCTTTGCGTCTTGTAATACTGTCAACACCAGCGCGCGTGAGGATGCTGAAGTACTCCCGCTGCAGGAGTCGAAGGTTTTTGTCTTGGAACAAAACCTATTGACACAGATGAACTTCGCTTGATCAAAAAATATTCCCTGAATCGTACGCGCGTACCACAATCTGTGAAATGTTCGTCATTCGTTGTGAAGGACACGGCAATGACAAATTGCTGCCGGGAACATGGTCCGGCCGAGAAGATATCTTACAACAAAGCAGCGCACCGTTGATTGCTCACCATGACACGACACTAAATGGCGATCGTACACTAGCACGGCGATCGAGCACCTGAGAGGTTAAGCAGCATCCCAAATGAAATAACCCACGTGCTTTCCCGTCCGTCCCCTATTAATCAATCACTTTTGAGGGGTTTGTTTTCGGCCGGAGCATGTTTTACATAAAGGGTGCCGAATTCTCGCTTGGCAGACCAAATTTGTTGCTAAAATACACACAAACTGATACTCAGTGGATCGGTTGTTTCCGTTTGTATCAATACACGATTGAAACACTACACCGTCGTCAATATCGTGTGGTCTTGAACGGGTGATTTTTTTTTTTGCCAAAATGAGACTATAACACATAATCCATTCATGAGCTAGCACGAGCTATCAGCCGCCAGCACGGTGTTAATACATTTTTCTTCGGCGTCTATGTCACGGTGACATTTTGAATAATAGCTTTGTGGTGGTGGTCGTTACACTTCCGTCTCTATCCCATTGAACGTGAGCGCCATTCGAAAACAACATACACATTTGTCACCAGCAAAAAACGTCACCGACTGACCGATAGCTCAACGCGAAGGACATTCTCTAGGAACGGCGATTTTGAAAAGAATTTTACAACTGGTCGCTTGAGTGTGTCGTTATTAAAACAATATCTCTACACTAGAGGTATTGTTATTGAAGGAAGTTAAGCATATAGGGACGATCGAACGATTATCACTTTATTTTTGCATATTTTTCTATTACTTAGCCACTGAAAATTTCCATTTCAGTTGTTTGCAGTTTTTGTGCCCGTCTAATAATTTGCCAAATTAATTATATTCCCACTGCCTAATTATATCCTATCGAAGTCGATAGCGCGCGCCGGTGGGTAGATTTCACCTTAGTTTTAGCTATTATACCGGCACCTTTCGGCACCCGTTCGTGAAGTCCGACACTATCTAATTATTGTAATTAAATAGACAACCGTGACCGTGAAGGAAGTCCGCAAAATTTAACGCCCTGTCATCCACTTCTGAAATTTCAAAGCGAGAAATCGGACACTAATCCTTCGCTCTCGTTGGATTGGGCAAAATGGAGTCATCCAGTGAAAATTTCGCGCGAAGATCGCCGATAATGGTGGGTACGCTTCGTCACTCCAAAGAGTGGTTTACAGGCGCGTATCATATTCGCTACGAATTGATGGTCACGGAGCGGTGCGTTTGGTTCAAAGTACTCAAATTGAATCCATGCGTACGTAACTTTTGAAGATTTGCTGCTGATCGGATTAGAGGATGGGTGGGTTTTCTTCATTCATTCCATTCTGTTTTTTTTTTCAGAAACTGTTGTATTAGCACCATCAGCAGCAATTTATTGTTGCAAGTGGCTCGAAAACTTCTTTGAAAGTCCGTTAGCCCAACGTCTTTTACACCACTTAACAAGACTCATTTGGGATTAGGAGTTTCATTAGTTTTGCTACCACTGTTTTTGTGTGCGTTCGTCGAAAACTCGTTCTCTGTTCGTTGGCATTGCCTTCTTTATCGGCTATGGTTTTTTGCTCGTTTGGGCTGCATCGTGGTGCATTTTATGCTTTTTTTGAACCGAAACCTTTATCCCATCCATCATGACAGGTTGCTGTCTGGAGGTCTTTCCGTAGCGCAGTGCACCAAATTTATCACTCATTTTTGCAACCGAACTCTAACTTACCGGTGGTATTTCTCATAAACCAGTACGAGCGGTACTATTAGAAAAAAAAACATATTTCCATTCAAATTCGTACAGGTCGTACACGTATAAGCAAAAAAACGACACAAACAAAGCCTAACATTTGTCGTCAAGTCATAAGGAACGAACCTTGATCCCTCCCAAAGTCCGACCGGGAATGGAAGGGGGAGGTAAAAAGATACGCTCGTATATAAATACATGTGCGTTGGTTTTTTTTCTGTTTTTCATCGCTAATTGTTGTCTTGGGTCTATTTTTCAGTCGGCGGTTTCGCTTCGACAGAACCACCAAAACTTAAATATATACGATTTAGAGACAGAAAATTTATGACCTGTTTTCCTATGTCGGAAAGGAAAAAAAGCCCCCGACCAACATAAAAAACATACCATCTAAGCTACCCGTCTACTAGCGAATGTCACTGAACTCGATGGTGGTGGATGTGGATTAGCCGAAAGCTATCAAGCATATTCCATCGACGGTGGTCCGCTAAAAACTTACCGTCCAATTAGAGTGAACCGTATGGAATAATGGGTGTAGAAGGCAACGATGGCGCTAGGCATTCAACGGTCACGTGTGGTGAGAACATATTTTCAACATTTACCGCACGTTAAAACGTCTGGCGGTTTGTATAATTTCAATGGCATGTTATCTATTCCATGCCAATTAGGTGAGGTTACTGTTACTAATTGCGAGTTTTCATCGCGTCTTTATTTGATTATTCTTTGGTGTATTTGGTGGTAACAGCACCACAGAGACGGTTCAAGTATTTCGAACTCAAGAAGCGAATCTACTTGTTTGAAACAGATTTGATAAATATACGTCAAAAGTAACCTCCGGCTGATTTGGTTCTGATTTCTATTCCGTTTATTTCTGGAGATATTTATTAGTCGCTCTGAGGGTTAAGTATAGATGTAGTTTAATTGCTCAAGTAAAATATTTCTACAAGGTTAACCGTGGGAACCTTCGAACACAGGCGTTTATAAAAACGGAGCTATAACTGTTTCGTCTCTAGCAATCTGTTCAAACTGGTATCCACAGTGTGTATGTGTGTGTTACCCTTAAGCCCTCGACACAAACATACCTCACGAGATGCTCCATCGTGATGAACATCCGTATGCGTTCCGTTTCCTGCGTCGGCAGCTTATCCCGATACTCGACCAGCTTCACGTTCCGATAGCCAAGGACCTCGCGCAGAAAGATGGCGTAGACGCGCGAAATGATCTGGTGCGTGAAGCGGCGCGACACCTGAAGCGAGATCGAGTCATTCTGATTCGACGACGCAAATCGGGGTGTTACATTCACTGTAATTAGAGAAAGAGAGAGAGCGTGTGTTAGAAGAGATTAGTGATTTGCTGAGCAAGGCCTGTTCTCAGGTTATTCAAAATAAAATTAGATACGACGTCTAAGTGCGGAGTTGGTTGGGAAGATAGGAATGGATTTACAAGATGAAATTAGAACTGCATACACGGTGCAGTCACGCTGCCAAAAAGTGCAAAGTGGCCGTTTTTTTTTTTGTGCACCGAAACGCGAGATACCGAGGTGTTTTTTACTTGCGTTCAAGTGAGCGCAAATCTCTCCCGCACTGTTCTGTATCTGGCTGCAGTAGTCGGTACAATTTGCTATTCAAATCCCATCGCATTCTGCTGGCGTGTGGAGGTGATGTTTACATACTCTAGTGACCCACGAGAGATTACCTTGACAATGCCAGACGGATCGAGCAGCGCCATGCGCGTGGGAGGACGTTCCGAATACTAGCAGCTGGTGAAACAATTTGCCTAAGTTATACACTTGGAAGCTGTTCCTTGCGGGGTTTCTAGTGATGCGCGTAATAAACAACGACAAGATACTGGTACCAAAATTGGAGTAGTGCTTGAAAATTCATACAATCAGCATTTATGGTTTGGAAAAGTCTTTCAAATTTAATCAAAAGTGTGTTTGACGAATCTGCTTTAAAATGTTGGGATTCAAAATTTAAACCTTCTCTTTTTGAGGCGTGAGAAAAACTCGAATTAATGCTCTAACACGCAAAAAGAAAGCCATCCTGAAACATGGGTGAAATGATGTATTTCTTCCGGCCCGTCACAGCCGTGGTTTAGCTTCCGGTGCGAATTTTGTTAGGAAACCCTTAAGCACCGGATAGGGTTTATGGCGCTCTAGGGCTGGTTGCAGGCAAATCCAAATTGGAAAAGGCGGACTGACAACCTAACAGCCCCCAAAACACGCATCGGCGAGTGTAAGAGACAAAGAAAGAGAAAGAGAGAGCGAAAACCAACCGCACTGGGTTGGTCTATTTCGCATCGATTGTCGGAGTTGGGAAGAAAAATAACAAGCGAGAGGATTTATGTCTCCAAATGTAACATTGGGATGTTTGCTTTTTTTTTGGTCTATTTGTGTTTTTATTTCTCACTCCGCCAAGAGAAATGGTCCCAACGGATCGTGTCCGCGCGCGCTCACTCAAACACAAGAGGGAATTCAATACCGCCAAGCAAGAAAAAAGAGATCATATAAAGATCAAAAGTAACAAAAGAGCAAAGGTATCAGTGGGGCGCAGCAAAGAAATAGATCGATGTCGTCTTAAGCGCGAAATGCTGTAAACAGCACCGAGCAACCCTGCTTCACCCCGGCGAAATAAGGGACACCGGCGAAGTAACGGCGCGTGTATCCGTTCGGTCATTTCCTTCGTGGCCTGGTACGATGCTACCGCAAATTTTCGACCGCGAGACACAACAAATTTTGTTGAATGTTTGAAAACAGAGAGAAAAAAAGAATCACCACGACCAGTGCCACTCGCAGGCAGGCAGCACGCGCACTCATCGAAATAACATCTGTGGGAATTATTTGTTCAGTGGTTTGTTCTAGATACTTGAATAGAAAAGAGGCCTCGTGAGTCGCTGAGTAAGTGGTACTCGTGCAACGCAAAGACGTTTGTCGCCATGTGGTTTGGGACCGGCACGGCCTATCAACATCCCATCTCCCGGTTGGGTGGGGTTGGTCATCAAGTCACCATTCGGGTTTTGATGCAGGATGGAGTTGTAAGAATGTGAAATTGTTCAAATAATTTGATAAGCAGCTCGCGCTCGGACGCCCCGAAAACACATGTACCTAGATACACGCACAGGCATACACAGGAGCACGACAACCACGATAGAACTTTATTTGTTTCTACAGAAGCAGCAGCAGCAGCAAGTGGTGAGCTTGGTGATTGCTTGGATATGTTTGCAAAAAACCCCATACGAACCGTAGCATTATCGTGCAATGAACTCGCGAATGCTTCGATTGTCTTAGAGGAGACTCTAGACTCGAGACAACACACACACACACCGGCTCACGTGGGCAGGTAGACAAATCGCACCAAAGGCACCGAAGCATAATTATTGTAGGCATCGCATGTGTTCGGTCGGTTCGGTGGTGAAGTTTCTTTTTTCAACACCAGCACTCCTCACCAAGCGTACGTTCGGGGCAAACGATTAGGCTGTCAACTGTAGCGTTTCCATCGAAGCTCCGTTTGTTTTGTGCGCACTTCGAACACCCAAAAGGCCCGCGAGATGATCGCATGATTGCGTGCGGGGATCATCCATCCGTACCGGCGACCATCGGGGCGGGGAGTTCCGCGCTAATCCACGGGAGACCATGAGCCCGCCGGCTAAAGTTCGCCAGAACGCCCGCTGTACCGCTGGCCGTGGGATCGGATGATCGTAAAACGGAACGTGAGGTGTCTTGAGGGTGCCTTCAGAGAATGTTATTTTTTTTTCTATGCCACGAACAGGCAACATATTACAGCGATACATGGAAAAAAATTCAAAGGTGTATCTGTTAGAAAATTCTGTTGGAAGGCTTCAGCGGTCAGCTGGTCAAACATGGCTCCGTCCGTTGGTGGCAAAAAAATTGTTCAATGTACTAATAAGATTACCCAAAGCTTTCCTCTCAACTGTCAACCAAGAGTGCGAATGACTATCACACTTCTGATGCCTACTTTTTCTCATCATCCACCGGAAATGGTTCCACATTGGATTGTTTTATTTCATCTCACAGCGAAGTTACGAACTGGTCGGAATAAATTTAGTTGTAAATTGCGGCATTTCGCTAGAAACTGGTCGGTCCCAAACCTGTGGACGTGTTTTGGTTCTGCGCAGCAAAATTTCGAAGCTGTTGTTTTCTTTCGGACTTAATGTGTTTACTTCGCATCACCCTTTCACATTGTTTTTTACCGCTTTGCTTATTGATCATCTTTAAGGGCAATGGCCGGGCAATCCCATTCCAGGCAGTAGGTCTCTAAGTAGTAATCAAAACTGGACCGTTCGTGTGAAAAATAAAAAAAAAGCAATCGGCCCTAGCTACCTTTGACTGCCCCGGTTATCCTCAGCCTAACTCCCTGATCCCGCAGCACTTAACAAGCTATTCGGTTAAACCGAAATATTACCTCCACCGAAGTCTGCTAACGTTTAACACGTATTTAAGAATCAGTTTCGTGCAACCGAGCGGACCGGATCACGGAGCGATTAGCTGGCGAGACATAGGTACAAGACAAATGGCTCACGGCCCATTGACCACCGGGTAGACGTAGCTGATGATGGTGGATTATTTTACACATTTTAGAAAGGACCGTGTCTGACCCGGCGGGGGGCTTTGATTGCGTTTTTTTGTTGCCGCTGGTGTCTCCTCAGCAATTTTGACGTTCATTTTCAGCCGCACAGACACACAATAATAAACCTAAATTGAGGCATGAGAGGAAGATCGGCGTTAAAGCGAGATGAAATCATTGAAATGATTGTCGGTAGTTGCAGGCGACAGTTTCACCAGCTGCTACCGATGGCTACCGCGAGGGGTGTGTGAAACAAGACGAGAGCAAGTTGTCACACGTTTTGAACGAATTTCATCATCTCCACAACGATGCGATGTCATTGACAGTGAAATTGTTACGTAGTTTTTTTCTTTTCCCTGCTGCCGATGATTTCGCCTACATATTTTCCAAACTAGCCAAACCCAAAACAAAAAGACAACGAAGATAGAAATGCGATTACTCAGACGCTCAAAAGGATAGCTTGCGGAACGCCGGGCGAAGCAACGGCGGAATTTGCGTCGTCTGTCTATTTATTTATGCCGTCTAGCTGTCGTTCGTGCGATTAACATAATTTTTTTTATGATAGCTGCTAATTTTACTGTCCCCTTCGCTGAGCTATCGGTCTTCGGTCGGAGATTGAGATAGAGAAAGGGGACGGTGCACGGTGAAAATCCAAGGCAAAAATCAAAGTACAAAAATATGTAAACCAAAGAGCGACATTTCGTTAAACAAAAGTAAAAAGACATCACCTAGACTGTGGTCAAAAAACAATCGCACCTCAAAGGACATTGAGGGTAGGTCTTGGCCTCGAAAGACCTCGCTGTTTGTTGTTTTGTTGTGAGTGTGGTTCGAGCAGGATTCATTCAATAATTGTGAAACAAAAATAACTCCACCACTTTCTCTCGAGATTTCGTGCAGAAAGTGGATGATCTAACCCGTCTGGCAGCCGGTTGGAAAATGCTTACCCAATCCGCTGCCAACGGAATCTCACTTCAAAGCGTGCAAAGACGGTGGCCGGCATCGACATTTCATCCTTATCGCCCGATCGAATCACTTTTATATGGGCACTTTCGCGCGTCGTTCACCGGTGAGAATGGGCGTCGAAAGGCATCCAGCGTGTCACAACCGAGTCGCCGCTGGCGAAAATTAGCATATCCTCGGCGAATGAGGAGGGCACGGTTTGCCAAACCGTGTGCAAACAAACAAGCTGGCAAACAAACGAAACAGAGCGCGGGGATGTTCGAAAACAATAATAATCATCGGACGCGCGCGCACACACAGCCTTTGGTGGGGGGAGGGTCTCTGATACCACACTTTATTATTATGGCTGGTGCGATTTTGCATTCCCCAGCCGGTGGTTCCCTTCGGCGAGAGTTCCAATAAGTGGATATGCGAGCTAAGCTTATAAATTACGACCGGACGCAGTTCGTATCGGCTAAGTTCGATGATGACCTACATAGTTGGGATAAATATTTGATTTTGTACCAACACCGCCAACAACCTACCTACACTCCTTTGAACGGGTGTTTGACAAGTGCTTGTGAGCTGCTAACCAAGCTGCTTAAAAGCTGCCTACAGCTCTCCAACTGCTTTCGATGCGTTCAATTTTGCCTCCAAAATTAAAGCGGAAGCGTTGGTCGATTTGCGGTAAAATTGCGCAAAATAATTAAGCCACCGTTCAAAGATAGACAAAATTAATTGTTTCCTAATTAGAATCAAGCCGTTTCCGGTGCCAAATTCGTCGTACTCTGCTGCGTTTCACGTGATTTGCTTACGTTTACACTGACCAGCGCCTGCATACCGCCAGCCTGTGCCAGTTGACTGTCGAACTATCGTTTAGCATTTGTATTGGTTTCTTGTCGGTCGTGATGTGTTTTGTTTTCGCCTTTCCGATGACCACCCATTAGGTGGCGATAGTAGAAGCGGGCCACGGACAACTGTTTGCAGTCGAAGCGCTTTTAGTGAGGTTAGCCACATGCTAATGCCCAGTGTTAACGTTTGCCGTGGTGTTGTTACACGACGATTAAGTGTTTATTTATTTAAAGAGCTTGTTTTCTGTTTTTTTTTCCACTCTGCTGTGAGGTGTTCCGCACGGTCAACAAGTGCAATAGTTTATTGATGAGAAGAAGAAAACCTCTTGCTGCATATGTCACAGCCAGCAGATACTTATTGCAACGATATTTCACATTGCCGTATCTTATTACCCTGCAGCATTTTTAACGGGCCCCAAATCACGCACGGGCCATTTGTTATCCAAATGAGTATTTTTCAAATGAAAACTTTATCATCGCAAACGCGGCTAATCCGGAAGTTCTCGGAATTCTTCTCGGTTGGCTTTAACTGCGCCACTATAACTCATTTTTATTGAGTAAACCAGCTAGTGGGAAGCACGGATTAACAATAATTACATTTGCCACCCGGTTCGGGGTTCGAGGGCCGAAAGCGTGCCGGATGATTTTATCGTTGATGATAGGCAGAAGAAAGTTTGAAGAAGATTACCAGAAAGGATTTACGCCGGTCCGCCAGTTGCGGTTTTACGGTTCTGTCTACTACCGCCACCACTTACAGGATTACAAATATGTTCCTTGCCGTCGTAAGGCCGTCGTTACATCGTAAATTATTGTTCAATTTACGATCTCGCTAGACTATGGAGTTACGACCAGCACGGACAGTACGGGTCGCGGTGGGCTGCGAGTGAAAAATCACAGATTGTTCAGCTTGGATACATAAACCATATCGGAAGTAACAGACTCCGTTGGCATCACGCCACCATCCACCATTGTGCTTTGTGTGTTTTTCGCAAGGAGTCGTCCTAAGAAGCCTCCTTTTGGGGGAAAAAAACATAAAGACAACAAGAACATTAGAGAGCAGGACCGTGGCTCGAATCTGTTTCATCTCCATCCTATTTAACCAGCCCGCCCAAAAACGGAAACAACCCTTTTGTGCGTGTGTGAGTGCGCGTGTTCTTGAAGTAATTTCCATACAAATTTATATACACCCAGATTCCAGTCGAAATATGCAAGCACAGCAGGCGCGCGGCACCCGACAGTACAACGACCCTGTTTTGTTTTGTTTTTTTTTTTGGGTCCCTGTCCTTTCGCATGTCCTTGACAGGACGATGCGCAATTTCGAGTGTTTGCCTTGTACACAACCCAACCAGACAGAGCCACACAGGAAGGAAGTTAGACGTGTACGGACAACTGTGTATAACATGTATGGCGCGGTAGGAAATAAAAAAACGACGCAGTGCCAATTCGAATTATAGAACAATACGCTGTTACAGGCGCACACACATACGCACGGGACGATTTAATTATGTTTGCTGCACATCGACATTAATCGTCTCCTGTCGAGAGGAGGGAGACACACAGTGAGGGCATGGCTCCTAATTCGAAACTCTTAGAGAAAAGCTAACGAAATAGAAAAGTAATTGAAAGCTCCGATGGGCTCATAAATTATTTCATAGCGATCGTAAAATATACTACAGTTAATACAGTTTCACATACGGAAAAAGTTGCGGCAAGTTGGCGTTTTTATTGCCATCATTACGAAGGATGGGCATAACGTTGCCCGGACTGCTGTCAAGGACGATGCCCAGCAGAAAAGGATAAAGAGATCAATAGCGAAAAGCCCGGCTCGAAACCGAAAGAGCTTTAAAGGTACTTGAAAGGCAATTGGAGAGGCGTTTATTTATTTTTGTTGTACCACAATTGTATCCTAATGCGTAACAAGAAGTTATTGGAAGTATTTTGTTTGGATACTAAATATTTCGATGTTTAAGATTTTATCCATCTAAAAATATAAAGCAATGATTCGACGAATAAAGAAAATAAAAATAAATCGCTAAACTTAAAAACTGTTCCCATGCTTTCCATGGAATGTATCCACTGTGGAAATGTTTCTCGGGCAGATTCGAAAATCAGCACCAAAAAACTCCAGTGCAGGGAATAGCATGGCCCAAAAAAGATAACAACAAAAGCTCAGTTAAGGACAGGGATTGAACCCGCCATGACCTTGAGCGAAGGGTATCGTCGTAGAGGAAGCGAAAAGCCACCGTCCATAATTCAATGGACTTTTGCGGGGCGCACGAACATACGAGCCCACCTGAGCAGATAAACACGAATGTGGCCATAGCAGAAGGACCTTCTTGCTGCCGCAAATCGAAAGACGCACCGGGCGAAGAAAAAAAAAAAAGAAAAATACCAAAAAATCACCAACAAAAACGTGGGTTTCGTTTAGGCGCTCTCCGTGAACGGGTGGTTTCCGAGGGGGTGGAGTGACGAGGGGAGGGGGGGGGGGGGGGGGGGCAACAAAAACGTGGGTTTCGTTTAGGCGCTCTCCGTGAACGGGTGGTTTCCGAGGGGGTGGAGTGACGAGGGGAGGGGGGGGGGGGTAGAACCGCACAAACCCGTGAGGATGCGTAACTGGTGGTGCGCAGTGGTGCAAAAGCGTTTGATACTCCGCCGCAGTGCCGAATGAAACGGAACGGATAACGCCGTTCGTCTGTCTGTTGGTGTTGTCCTTCGTCTTGGATGACACAACCACGCCACAGAGTACGACTGCATTCGCATTTTGCGCCAAATTTTGCTTCTACGAAACGGAAGCAAAGCACGGCAAATGAAATAAGAGCTTTTGCCGAAGCGCGTTTGAGCGCGTGGCTGGCTGTTGGGAAACAAAATTCAAGAAATATTTTCTCTACACGCCGACGCTGACCCGTAATTCATACTTCTTTCCTGCCTCGAGTTTGTGTTTCTTTTCGAACAATTTTGACCTTTGCTGGTATCGGCTTGAAAACCGTTTCGCTTACTGGAAAAGTTCGGCCCCGGTGCCTGTTGTAAACGGTTTCCTTTTATTTTAACCATCAGTGGCAGAACCATTGGTGCTTTCGGTAAATCCCGAAACACGACACAAGTGCCGATCGATCGGCGGACGGCGAACGTATTATACGCATCATCTCGACGGTGGACGACGCTTCCGGCGCGTGTTCAAACAGAAACTGCGTAGTACGCCGGTGAAGGGCAAAAGCAAAAAGTTATACCCACCCCAAGGGATGGTGGGAAATATACTTTTGCTCTTTGATTTTTTCTTCTTTTGCTGCCGTTTGTTTGAGGGAAAACTTGCCACTCGAGGGGTTTTGTTTTCCCCAGTGTTGGGTCGACGTTTTTGCGGACGGACGAACAGTGTATCATTTTCGACAAATTTCCGCTAACCTGCAAGCATTACTCACTCGGGAGACTTTTGCCCGGGATGCGATTTATTTAAATATGAAAAATGGTTCACATCTCCGGTGCAGGAAAAAAACGAATGGAAAACAAGGAGTGTTCCCGTGTTAAAAATTTTCGGGTTAGATCTTTATCGCGCGGGTAGAAAATTGTTTACGGATGCGAAAGTTGACTCCATTGTCGCACCGACCACACCGGTCCGTTGTGGGGAAAATGCGCGTTTCTCGTCGTGTCGGGCCGAGCGTAAAGGACACAAATTTATGCGCGTCACACACAAAAAAACCACAGAAAGTGTCCTCGCAAAAGGCTCGGTGGAAGCGGGTTGCCGAACGGCGGATGACTTCGGATGGAAGAAGGGAGGGAGAGGGAGAGAAAGGCGGCGGGGAGGAAGGGCTTGTTTTGGGAGGCTCCCGTTATCGGTGCCGAAACATTTCATCTTCTGCTTGGAATGTCGACCGTGCGCTCCACTTTGAAATACTTGCGGTTTTTTTTCTTTCTTATTTCGTTAGTTTAATATATCCTTAATCGTGCGGCATTTTTTACTGTTACCCTTGGCAGAGAATTTTATTTCAGCCTCCATCGGGCGGTATATGAGAATGAACGACAACACTAAATCGACTCCTTCTCCGCGATGCGATGGGACCGCACATTTTTTTTTCTTTTTTTGCAAACAATATTAGCATTCATCGCTAGCAACGGATCGCATAGCATTAACCGCACCAGATTAGCCGCTTCATTTGCAGTCGATGGATGTAAGGTTGAGGAAGATGGTTTTTAGTGTTTACGGTGAGTTATTAGAATCCAAAATTCCTCTTATGTTTTTTTTTGTTTTTTGAGAGGTTGGTTTTGCAGGAAGCAAACACATAGAGATACTAGCAAAAAGGGAATCTACGAAGAATTTTAAAAGGGTTTAGTTTTTTTTTCTCATTTATAAAATGTTCAGTATCTTTTCAGTAACATTTATGGTTTTAATAGTTCTGACTATGTTCCGATCATGAACGATTGCTGCTAATACATTTTTAAAAATATTTGGAACCTAACATTTTCATTATCAATATTTCACCCCAATTTCTTGTACCATGGTCAAGAAACGCTCTCACCAACGGTGTCGTAGAAACAATGGCAGAGGTATGCCTTCAAATCTCGTACAGTACGAGCTACACGTAGCGGAAGCAATAGCTAATTTAATTTGCAATGAAAATCCAATCACTCACTTCTATCACCCGCTGTTCTTGGAAGCACAGCGGGAAGTTGCTACCAAATAAATCATCACTACACAACATCGGCTGTGAGCTTCATTACGGTCGACCGGTTTTTTTTATCATTAAACGGAACAAATTAAACAGCAAACGATCACCAAGGTGTTCGCACCGATCCGCCTGCCTGCTAACGCGAGATAAAGATAAAGCTCTTGTTAAGCTGACAGGCGCAAAAAAAATGGCTACTCAAAGCGGAATGTAATAAGACTTTTATTAACGAACAAACTGACATAAAACGGAAAATCCTCCGGCGGATACATTTTCGCGTGGAACTTCGCGATTGTATCGTGTTGGGTCAAATCACAACCGTTTATCATCGAAGCCGGGCTTGCGTGGTTCGCTTGTTTGGGAAAGTAGCTTGAGCATTCGCTCGATCATATCGCGGCTGGGTACCTGGGTGAAGCCGCCGGTGAAGCGAAAAATTTATTTTCCTCGTAAATGTCGGAATGATGAATTGCGGGAACGGAGCGCACGAATCGGGGAGCGTTATTTAATTTTTATTCCCCGAAAAAGGAAACGAATCTTTCAGGGCGGGGATTTTTCCAGCGCCAACGAAATCAATTTCCCATCGAAAGCGCTGTAGAATTGAATTAAACCCATTTTCAAGCCAGCCATGCCGCTAATGAAGTCTGTGGTTACGGGTCGGACAGATTTTTTTTTCCCCTAAGTGGACTCGCGATGCCCATCAAACCGCGAATGAGTGTGGAGCTGGATAACGAAACGAGACATAAAACGATGTGGAAAAATTAGACGGCAAGACTGTCACAACCTATTAGCGAAGTAAAAATGGTCTGTTGGTGAAGGTAAATAAAGTTGTCCAGCGCTCTTAAATTCACTCCCAAGCTTCGAAAAGGTGACTTTCCGTAGAGTCCATTCGCATGCCGACTATTCAATCAGCGAGCATTTCTTCCTCCATTTCTTATGATCGCTGTATCTATACACGATCGCTTTCACACCAACAGGGCGAGCCGAACTGTGGCCATGATGGTGAGCCCCGCAACTCATAAAATAGTCATTTTTCACGCCGATTTCATCGTTACCGCCAGCAGCCTTGTCGTCGAGATGGCGCTAGCACTGGAGCAGGAGCGGAAAGCGGGAAACGGAGCACGGAAAACGAATCGGCGCCGACAGTGAAGTCGTCAAGCGTCAAAACTCTCGTGTCATCTGTCAGGCGGGCCCGTCCACGTACCCACTTTCCCCCAACCGGTAATTGTTGATTGATGACCGCTTTCGGGGTCGGCTAGACGACGGCCCGGCGGCTGAACAAACGGACAACCAGCTCGTGCTCGCCACATAATCAGTTAGATGCGCATGTTTATTGGCTACATCATGTCAAACACAATTATGCTGTTATTAGACGAGGAAAAATAGTGTCAGATGGGTTTGGATATTTTCTGTCAAACTGGGCTCCGGCGCGGCGTTTGGCATAAAATATCCACCCG